>JBBBDQ010001011.1:1650000-1750000 GCA_037127315.1 Ascarosepion bandense
CCTGTTATTTGACTCATAGGTAGAGGGGAAAGAAATGTATTATATTATTATGTAGTAATTAGTTGGGGGATCGGTTTCCTTTTGTTATGAAGTAATAAACTGATCCCCCACTTTATGACCAGTAGAAGCCTTAATCATTATTTCAAGTATTATATTCAGTCAGACAGTTAAGTGCCATACGTGATACACGCTTGGGCGATCATGTCTCGAAAGAGACATGACTGACTGGGCAGAAGATTATCCCGAAGTAGGTTGCCATTACTTTCTGCGGTAGACTGGTTGCCGACCAAGGCTATAGAACTCAATCTATCCTGTTATTTGACTCGTAGCTAGAGGAGAAAGAGATGTATTATATTATTATGTAGTAATTAATTAGGGATCAATTTATTACTTCATGACAATGAAAAACCGATCCCCTACTTTATGCCCAGTAAAAGTTTTAATTATGTTTTCAACTATTATATTCAGCCAGTCATTTAAGTGCCATACATAATACACGTTTATGCGATGATGTCTCGAAAGAGACATGACTGACTGGGTAGAATATTATCCCGAAGTAGGTTTCCATTACTTTCTGCGGTGGACTGGTTGCCAACCAGGGCTGTGGAACCAGATCTGTCTTGTTATTTAATCCATAACTGGAAGGAAGAGACGGCTTTTCCCAATAGTATTTGTGCGAAAGTGAATGCAAAGAAATTCAACTGGAATTTGAACTCGGCTCCCCGATTTCTCGTTCAGAGCCGATATCCACTGCACCACAACGCACAAGTACATATGTTACAATGCGGAATATTAAAAAGACGAAAACACGAGGCGGAATGAAATCGGCCAGTATTATCAAAGCTCATCAGGCGCTAGAAATTTAATGAATGCTTCATTTGTTTTGTACGTTCTATTTATTAAATTGGAAAAAATCATGGAAAATAATACTAATGTAGGTCCTACTAATGTAAACATACCTGGGCAAGGGGCAAGAGGAGCATTCATACCTTTACCAAGGTTGTTCGCGGCTAAGTGAAAATAAAATGTAAAACCCAACTGGAATTAAAACTCAGCTTTCCGATCTCTGATTCCGAGACGTTAGCCATTACACCACCCGAACATCCAAGCTTACAGTATTTGATATTCTCAAGCGGTTACCTATGTAGATATTAAATTTAGAGTTAAGCGTCCCTTCAGCGTTTTTCCTACATATATTTATAATATCTTCAATAAAAAACATTGAAATTAATATTTTTGTAAGACGACACACGTGACATAGAATTTTTTTTCTGATTTTGTTATTTTGTTACCAATTCTAGATTGTGAATATTGACGTTTTTTCCCTTAAAATCGTCAGAAGAAACATGTTTTTGTAATTAAAAATCATGTCCTGTACCTCTGTGTGTTTTTCAGTTTGCCATCAGGTTGTTAATGGATTAAAAGCTGTTGTCAGTTTCCAGAAAACAGGCTTAAAATAATCCTGTTTAATATTCTGAAAATTTTAATGCTTAAATAATGAGTAATCTAATAAATTAATGATTAATTAATGAGCAATCTAATGAATTAATGATTAATTAATGAGTAATCTAATGAATTAATGATTAATTAATGAGTAATCTAATAAATTAATGATTAATTAATGAGTAATCTAATGAATTAATGATTAATTAATGAGTAATCTAATGAATTAATGATTAATTAATGAGTAATCTAATGAATTAATGATTAATTAATGAGTAATCTAATGAATTAATGATTGTTTAATGATTTAATTACTGAAGATTTAAGGTGATTAACAAAAAACATAATAATCGGCGACGTTTTGTAAAATTTGGTCAGAGAAATCCTGGAAAAGTCAAAAACATTTTGCTCGCCCAAATTATTGGTCACCCTGGTGTTTGTCATTACTAACAATAGATATGAATAATTACCTGAGGGAAAGGGGAAGTAAATATTGAAAGGATTAATATCCCTGGGACAAACAATTATAGCAATAAAAAAAATTAATGCTTAGAAAATGATAGCAAAAATAAAATAACCTGCTGTAACCAGGATTTGAACTAGATTCACCAGTTTCATTTCCATTGTTTCGCCTCTTCCTACTATGTCGTGTTTCAAGCTTTATTCCTCGACTGTTTAAAACGCATAAATCGATTTCAGTTTGGGCATAACATATCAATCCGAATTACTGATAGCATCTACTGAACCCAATCAAATCGCTCTCACCATTTCTGCATGGCCGCCAGTGTCTTCTCCTCTAGTTACCGCTAAACTACACAAATTTACAAAAATTTCATAATTCGGAATTTCCATATAAATATTACACCCAGCCACAACCTCAGCACACACTCCACCCACGTCTATTGAACAGGTGAAGAGGCTCATCCCTTGTTCCCTGTTTAGGATGTGGTTTCCGGCTTTCTCTTTTCCAATCTTTGTCAATTCTTTTCTTTTTTTCTTCTTCTCTCAATTGAAGTAGATAGACTAAACTATCGCCCGGTTCACACTCCACCCACGTCTATTGAATAGGTGAAGAGGCTCATCCCTTGTTCCCTGTTTAGGATGTGGTTTCCGGCTTTCCCTTTTCCAATCTTCTCACTCCTTTTCTTTTCTTTTTTTTCAATTGGAGTAGATAGACTAAACTATCGCACGGTTCACACTCCACCCACATCTATTGAACAGGTGAAGAGGCTCATCCCTTGTTCCTAGCTTAGGATGTGGTTTCCGGCTTTCTCTTTTCCAATCTTTTCACTCTTACGTAGCCCCCTGCACATCAGTGGCGTTATCGCCTTGCTCGGGGTGATATGATTAAAAAAAAAGTCCCTCGTTAGTTCAAAGCTTAAGTACAAAGTGACACAGAAATCTAATAACATATTTGAATAAGGAAATATGCTTTCTAAAGGCTAGGCAAATAATGCTGGATTGCTATGGGCGATCCGCACATCTGAAATACTGGCTAATTTCTTCGACGATGAAGAGAAAACTTGAGATAACTGAGATGGAAGGATGCTGAGAATACAACGGATAGAGTATGTGAACAAGGAGTAAGATTTAAGCAAAATGGGAACAGAAAAGATACTTTTACTTAGAACCACAAAGTTTTTCTTTTTTGTGATACATAACTGATACTTAACATCAGAAAAAGACAGCTGAAATTTGTGCGACATGTAATAAGGATGTGCGTTGTGATGTAATGGATATCGGCTATGAACGAGAAATCAGGGTGCCGAGTTCAAATTCCACTTGAATTCATTGTATTCACTTACGCGCAAATACCCTTGGGAAAGGTATCAATCCGTCTCTTCCCTCTAGTTATGGGTTAAATAACAGAACAGATTGGGTTCTATAGCCTTGGCTGGCAACCAGTCTACCACAGACAGCAATGGCAACCTACTGCAGGATAATCTTCTGCTCAGTCAGTCATGTTTTTTTCGAGACTTGATCGCCCAAGCGTGTATTGCGTATGGCACTTAACTGACTGAATGAGGAAGGAGGACTGGGAGAATTTGATACTCACAGGATAGAGAGAAAAAGAAACAATGGAAAACAACGCTTGACATACTTGATAACCTTGAACAAATGGACGGTAGACCAGAGTTTGGGATGGGTAACAAGAGAAAGAGTTTTAAGAGCTACAAGTGATAGCGAGATGTGAAAAACCATAATAACCTACGTCCTGAGGGAAATGGCACATAGAAGAAGAATGAAGAAAAAGAACTTAGAGAGTTTAACTTTCGTAGGATATATTGAAGACATGAGTAGCAAAGGGAATCAACCAATGCTATCTAATTAGTTTGTGTAAGACGGAAAGTGCGACACAGAGATCCGAAGGCGAATTGGCATGGCGAAGGAAGCATTCCAAAAGTTGAGTAAGGTATTAAGAAACAGGATAATTTTGCTAGAAACTAGGAAGAGAGTACTGAATTGCTACGTGCTGTCCATCCTTCAAAATGGCAGTGAATGCTAGACAATACCATCAATGATGAAGGAAAAACTTAAGCAACTGAAATGTGGTTCTACAGAAGGATGCTCCGAATAACATGGATCGAGTATGTGAGCAATGATGAGGTCTTGGAAATGATGGAAACAAAAAGGGAATTAATACTGAGCATCAGGAAGAGACAGCTGAAGTTTCTGGGACATGCAATGAGGAAGTAGGCCCTGGAGAACCTGATACTAACAGGCCAGATAGAGGGAAAAAGCGACAGGGGAAAGCAACGGATAACATATTTGAAGGACCTAATCACATGGATGACAAAACAAGGATTGCACAGTGTAACAGGAGAAGGCGTGCTCAGAGCCACCACGGACATGGAAACGTGGAAAGCCATGATCGCCTACGTCCTGAAGGGACAGGGCACAAAGAAGAAGAAGAAGAAGAAGAAGAAGAAGAAGAAGAAATAGATGGCAAATGAGAAAGTGTAAGGGATAGTAAGGTGACATATATTTCTTACAGTTACAAAAGAGATGAATTTGTGGAGAGTCGTGACCGCTTACGTCCTTGAGGAACAGGGTACAAAGAAGAAGTATTGCTTAGAAATTAGAACTGCACAAAAAATAAAGGACTTCCCTCTTCATGGTAATTACAGTTTTAGACCAACTAATGAAAAAATGTGAATGTGCATTGTGTTGCAGTGGATATCGACTCGGAACGACAAATCAGGGAGCCGAGTTCGAATTCCTTGCATTCACTTACGCACAAATACCCTTGGGAAGGGTATTAATCCGTCTCTTCCCTCCAGTTATGGGTTAAATAATATGACAGATTAGGTTTTATAGCCTTGGCAACCTACTGCGGGATAATCTTCTGTCTAGTCAGTCATGTCTTTTTCGAGACCTGATCGCCCAAATCGTGTATCACGTATGGCACTTACCTGACTGAATGAAAAATAAAACCCACACTGAATTCTATCTGAACATATGTTCTGCTCATTCTAGTGAGGTGAGCATGTTCCATCTATTTTAACTTGAAGAGTGACCCCCTCTATTTCTCCCCCATTCCAATTTTTGTGTGATGCTTAGTAAATAAATAAATAAATAAATAAAGTAACGCCCTTTTTAATTTATTAACTTTTATTAAATAAAAATAAATTACAGCAATTTAAGAAAATTTATAAGCATTGTCACACCAAAACAGCATATATATTATTTACATTGTTCGGACTGTTGTCCTTATCTTTATTGTCATATTTACGACATTTCATTCGTTGTACGCTCTGGCCTTCTTCAGGTGTTTGGAATTTCAAACCGAACCCTTAATTTCGATCATCATTCTCGTTCCGTGTGCCATGATACTTCCGAATGTCATGTAATTATCTTCCTGTAACTCAGCTGTCTATGTTATTTGTTCACCACTGCTGTAGCCAGATATTGAACTCACCAGTCAAGCCACTGGATCTGACCATCGCTTTCATCCACTGGGCCACATGTCTTTGAGGACAACGGCCGAAACGTCGTGAATACGTCAATAAAAATGAGGACAACAGCCCGAATAATATAAGTAATGTAAATGCTACCTCATCTCAGAAGTATAGTAAAGGTAATAATTTGTTAATAATTATTTAACATGTTCAAAATGCTCTTTTTCATGTTCAGCACAACGCTGAACTCTTTCAGCAACACTTCTACAAACCATTTGATAAATTTCTACATTAATTTTGGAAATTTTATTAAAAATTTCCGTATTTTTATTCAGGGAGTGTTTTCGGTCGGAGTCTAGAAACAATATCTTTCTCTACACCTCACAAGAAAAATTCTGGTGGCCGTGATGACCAGTCAATTGCTCCACATCGTCCCATCCGCATCAGCTTGAAATTAAGATTTTATCATTCTTGAACGTATAAGCCAGAGTAAATCTTAAGCCATTTTAAACTATTGTAATTTATATTTGTTCAATAAAAGTTAACAATTAAAAAAAAAAAAAAGGCGTTAGTTTTGCTGCATTTTGTTTATAATTATAGGTCCTGATATTCTACTTAGGTTTTCGTAGAATATAGTTACCTACTTTTAGAGTGTATTTTAACAAACGATCTGGTTGTTTAAAATATGTTCTAAAAGTAGAAAACTATTTTTCATACCATTGTAAGATCTATTGAATATCCGGGCTTAATACCAAGTTAGAAGTAAAAAAAAGGCGTTAGTTTTGCCGCATTTTGTATATAATTATAGGTCCTGATATTCTACTTAGGTTTTCGTAGAATATAGTTACCTACTTTTAGAGCGTATTTTAACAAATGATCTGGTTGTTTAAAATATGTTCTGAAAGTAGAAAACTATTTTTCATACCATTGTGAGATCTACTGAATATCCGGGCTTAATACCAAGTTAGAAGTAAAAAAATGGCGTTAGTTTTGCCGCATTTTGTATATAATTATAGGTCCTGATATTCTACTTAGGTTTTCGTAGAATATAGTTACCTACTTTTAGAGTGTATTTTAACAAATGATCTGGTTGTTTAAAATATGTTCTGAAAGTAGAAAACTATTTTTCATACTATTGTAAGATCTACTGAATATCCGGGCTTAATACCAAGTTAGAAGTAAAAAAAAGGCGTTAGTTTTGCCGCATTTTGTATATAATTATAGGTCCTGATATTCTACTTAGGTTTTCGTAGAATATAGTTACCTACTTTTAGAGCGTATTTTAACAAACGATCTGGTTGTTTAAAATATGTTCTAAATGTAGAAAACTATTTTTTTTATACCATTGTGAGATCTATTGAATATCCGGGCGTAATACCAAGTTAGAAGTAAAAAAAAGGCGTTAGTTTTGCCGCATTTTGTATATAATTATAGGTCCTGATATTCTACTTAGGTTTTCGTAGAATATAGTTACCTACTTTTAGAGCATATTTTAACAAACGATCTGGTTGTTTAAAATATGTTCTAAAAGTAGAAAACTATTTTTCATACCATTGTAAGATCTACTGAATATCCGGGCGTAATACCAAGTTAGGCGGTGTCGGCGTTAGTTTTGCCGCATTTTGTATATAATTATAGGTCCTGATATTCTACTTAGGTTTTCGTAGAATATAGTTACCTACTTTTAGAGCGTATTTTAACAAACGATCTGGTTGTTTAAAATATGTTCTAAATGTAGAAAACTATTTTTTTTATACCATTGTAAGATCTACTGAATATCCGGGTTTAATACCGTTAGAAGTGTGTGCTGGCGTTAGTTTTGCCGCATTTTGTATATAATTATAGGTCCTGATATTCTACTTAGGTTTTCGCAGAATATAGTTACCTACTTTTAGAGCGTATTTTAACAAACGATCTGGTTGTTTAAAAATATGTTCTATTATAGAAAATTATTTTTCATACTCATTGTAGATCTACTGAATATCCGGGCTTAATACCAAGTTAGAAGTAAAAAAAAGGCGTTAGTTTTGCCGCATTTTGTATATAATTATAGGTCCTGATATCTTACTTATTTCGTAGAATATAGTTACCTACTTTTAGAGGCTTAACAAACGATCTGGTTGTTGTTACGGTTCTGAAAGTAGAAAACTATTTTTCATACTATTGTAAGATCTACTGAATATCCGGGCTTAATACCAAGTTAGAAGTAAAAAAGGCGTTAGTTTTGCCGCATTTTGTATATAATTATAGGTCCCGATATTCTACTTAGGTTTTCGTAGAATATAAAGTTACCACTTTTTAGTGTATTTTAACAAACGATCTGGTTGTTTAAAATATGTTCTAAAAGTAGAAAACTATTTTTCATAAATTAATAAGATCTACCGAATATCCGGGCTTAATACCGTTAGAAGTAAAAAAAAGGCGTTAGTTTTGCCGTATTTTGTATATAATTATAGGTCCTGATATTCTACGAGGTTTTCGTAGAATATAGTTACCTACTTTTAGGAGCGTATTTTAACAAACGATCTGGTTGTTTAAAATATGTTCAAAAGTAGAAAACTATTTTTCATAACATTGTAAGATCTATTGAATATCCGGGCTTAATACCAAGTTAGAAGTAAAAAAAGGCGTTAGTTTTGCCGCATTTTGTATATAATTATAGGTCCCGATATTATTCACTTCTAGGTTTTCGTATAATATGGCAGTTATTACCTACTTTTAGAGCGTATTTTAACAAATGATCTGTTGTTTAAAATATGTTCTGAAAGTAGAAAACTATTTTTCATACCATTGTGAGATCTACCGAATATCCGGGCTTAATACCGTTAGGAAGTAAAAAAACGGCGTTAGTTTTGCTGCATTTTGTATATAATTATAGGTCCTGATATTCTACTTAGGTTTTCGTAGAATATAGTTACCTACTTTTAGAGTGTATTTTAACAAACGATCTGGTTGTTTAAAATATGTTCTAAAAGTAGAAATCTATTTTTCATACCATTGTAAGATCTACTGAATATCCGGGCTTAATACCAAGTTAGAAGTAAAAAAAAGGCGTTAGTTTTGCCGCATTTTGTATATAATTATAGGTCCTGATATTCTACTTAGGTTTTCGTAGAATATAGTTACCTACTTTTAGAGCGTATTTTAACAAACGATCTGGTTGTTTAAAATATGTTCTAAATGTAGAAAACTATTTTTTTTATACCATTGTAAGATCTACTGAATATCCGGGCTTAATACCAAGTTAGAAGTAAAAAAAAGGCGTTAGTTTTGCCGCATTTTGTATATAATTATAGGTCCTGATATTCTACTTAGGTTTTCGTAGAATATAGTTACCTACTTTTAGAGCGTATTTTAACAAACGATCTGGTTGTTTAAAATATGTTCTAAATGTAGAAAACTATTTTTCATACCATTGTAAGATCTACTGAATATCCGGGCTTAATACCAAGTTAGAAGTAAAAAAATGGCGTTAGTTTTGCCGCATTTTGTATATAATTATAGGTCCTGATATTCTACTTAGGTTTTCGTAGAATATAGTTACCTACTTTTAGAGTGTATTTTAACAAACGATCTGGTTGTTTAAAATATGTTCTAAAAGTAGAAAACTATTTTTCATACCATTGTAAGATCTACTGAATATCCGGGCTTAATACCAAGTTAGAAGTAAAAAAAAGGCGTTAGTTTTGCCGCATTTTGTATATAATTATAGGTCCTGATATTCTACTTAGGTTTTCGTAGAATATAGTTACCTACTTTTAGAGCGTATTTTAACAAACGATCTGGTTGTTTAAAATATGTTCTAAAAGTAGAAAACTATTTTTTTAGAAGTAAAAAAAGGCGTTAGTTTTGCCGCATTTTGTATATAATTATAGGTCCTGATATTCTACTTAGGTTTTCGTAGAATATAGTTACCTACTTTTAGAGCGTATTTTAACAAACGATCTGGTTGTTTAAAATATGTTCTAAATGTAGAAAACTATTTTTTTTATACCATTGTGAGATCTATTGAATATCCGGGCGTAATACCAAGTTAGAAGTAAAAAAAGGCGTTAGTTTTACCGCATTTTGTATATAATTATAGGTCCTGATATTCTACTTAGGTTTTCGTAGAATATAGTTACCTACTTTTAGAGCATATTTTAACAAACGATCTGGTTGTTTAAAATATGTTCTAAAAAGTAGAAAACTATTTTCATACCATTGTAAGATCTACTGAATATCCGGGCGTAATACCAAGTTAAGTAAAAAAATGGCGTTAGTTTTGCCGCATTTTGTATATAATTATAGGTCCTGATATTCTACTTGGGTTTTCGTAGAATATAGTTACCTACTTTTAGGCGTATTTTAACAAACGATCTGGTTGTTTAAAATATGTTCTAAATGTAGAAAACTATTTTTTTTATACCATTGTAAGATCTACTGAATATCCGGGCTTAATACCAAGTTAGAAGATAAAAAAAGGCGTTAGTTTTGCCGCATTTTGTATATAATTATAGGTCCTGATATTCTACTTAGGTTTTCGTAGAATATAGTTACCTACTTTTTTAGAGCGTATTTTAACAAACGATCTGGTTGTTTAAAATATGTTCTAAATGTAGAAAACTATTTTCATACCATTGTGAGATCTACTGAATATCCGGGCTTAATGCAAGTTAGAAGTAAAAAAAGGCGTTAGTTTTGCCGCATTTTGTATATAATTATAGGTCCTGATATTCTACTTAGATTTTCGTAGAATATAGTTACCTACTTTTAGAGTGTATTTTAACAAACGATCTGGTTGTTTAAAATATGTTCTGATGAAAACTATTTTCATACTATTGTAAGATCCTACTGAATATCCGGGCTTAATACCAAGTTAAGTAAAAAAAGGCGTTAGTTTTTGCCGCGAAATTTTGTATATAATTAGGTCCTGATATTCTACTTAGGTTTTTTCGTAGAATATAGTTACCTACTTTTAGAGTGTATTTTAACAAACGATCTGGTTGTTTAAAATATGTTCTAAAAGTAGAAAACTATTTTTTCATACCATTGTAAGATCTACTGAATATCCGGGCTTAATACCAAGTTTAGAAGTAAAAAAAAGGCGTTAGTTTTGCCGCAGCTTTTGTATAAAATTGTAGGTCCTGATATTCTACTTAGGTTTTCGTAGAATATAGTTACCTACTTTTAGAGCGTATTTTAACAACAAACGATCTGGTTGTTTAAAATATGTTCTAAAAGTGAAAACTATTTTTTTCATAACATTGCAAGATCTATTGAATATCCGGGCTTAATACCCAAGTTAGAAGTAAAAAAAGGCGTTAGTTTTGCCGCATTTTGTATATAATTATAGGTCCTGATATTCTACTTAAGGTTTCACAGAATATAGTTACCTACTTTTAGAGCGTATTTTAACAAACGATCTGGTTGTTTAAAATATGTTCTAAATGTAGAAAACTATTTTTTTTATACCATTGTAAGATCTACTGAATATCCGGGCTTAATACCAAGTTAGAAGTAAAAAAAGAGCGTTAGTTTTGCCGCATTTTGTATATAATTATAGGTCCTGATATTCTACTTAGGTTTTCGTAGAATATAGTTACTACTTTTAGAGCGTATTTTAACAAACGATCTGGTTGTTTAAAATATGTTCTAAATGTAAAAACTATTTTCATACCATTGTAAGATCTACTGAATATCCGGGCTTAATACCAAGTTAGAAGTAAAAAAATGGCGTTAGTTTTGCCGCAT
Source organism: Ascarosepion bandense (assembly GCA_037127315.1). Taxonomy (NCBI): domain Eukaryota; kingdom Metazoa; phylum Mollusca; class Cephalopoda; order Sepiida; family Sepiidae; genus Ascarosepion; species Ascarosepion bandense. The sequence continues at coordinate 1,661,076 of JBBBDQ010001011.1, forward strand.
TTTGTATATAATTATAAGGTCCTGATATTCTACTTAGGTTTTCGTAGAATATAGTTACCTACTTTTAGAGTGTATTTTAACAAACGATCTGGTTGTTTAAAATATGTTCTAAAAATGAAACTCTTTCATACCATTGTAAGATCTACTGAATATCCGGGCTTAATACCAAGTTAGAAGTAAAAAAAGGCGTTAGTTTTGCCGCATTTTGTATATAATTATAGGTCCTGATATTCTACTTAGGTTTTCGTAGAATATAGTTACCTACTTTTAGAGCGTATTTTAACAAACGATCTGGTTGTTTAAAATATGTTCTAAAAGTAGAAAACTATTTTTCATACCATTGTGAATCTACTGAATATCCGGGCTTAATATAAGTTAGAAGTAAAAAAAGGCGTTAGTTTTGCCGCATTTTGTATATAATTATAGGTCCTGATATTCTACTTAGGTTTTCGTAGAATATAGTTACCTACTTTTAGAGCATATTTTAACAAACGATCTGGTTGTTTAAAATATGTTCTAAAAGTAGAAAACTATTTTTCATACCATTGTGAGATCTACTGAATATCCGGGCTTAATACCAAGTTAGAAGTAAAAAAAAGGCGTTAGTTTTGCTGCATTTTGTATATAATTATAGGTCCTGATATTCTACTTAGGTTTTCGTAGAATATAGTTACCTACTTTTAGAGCGTATTTTAACAAACGATCTGGTTGTTTAAAATATGTTCTAAATGTAGAAAACTATTTTTTTTATACCATTGTAAGATCTACTGAATATCCGGGCGTAATACCAAATCCAAAAATGTGTTTTCCGCGGAAGCTTTTCACTTTAATGTAGTTTAAGACTATATCAAATCAAAACGTAATCTCTTAATTATATTTCCGTTTTCGTTTATTTATTTTTCATTATGAAGCATCAAATGTAAAATCATGTGTGCTATAATGATTAGCAAGTCGTGGATTTAAAAAAGAAGATTCAACTGCATGGGTTCTTCGAATAGAGAAGTTAATTAGTCCCCTGAGATCATTTTCACCTGGTTGTAAGAATAAAACCAGCCAATTATTACGTCTCACAAACTTTGTACATATGTATAGCAGCAAAATATTAAAATTTGTTTGGTGCGTCGATATTTAAGTTTTTACAAGCAAGGGAAAGTAATGACTCTTATTGACCTGCGCAATAATCTAAACTTATTTATAAATGGAACTTTGTGTGTGTGTGTGTGTGTCTGTGCGTGTGTGTGTCCGTTACCTATAGACTCCGAAACGGCTGAACCGATTTTCTTGAAAATTTACACAGTAGTATTATAAGCGTCAGCGAGTGTTCTTAGCTAGGTTTTGTGTCGAGGTACCCCCGATAAATATCGATAATAGAAAAAGTCGGGTTATAGAAGGATTGGTTTGATTTTATTTGATTTTAATCAAATTTAATACAGTCATAGAAAAAGACATAAGAAACGATGTTCAGAAGTTTCAAGATTGCAGTTCTTACAACAGTTCAGAAAATCGATAATATATATATATATATATATATATATATATATATATATAAGTCACGATGTTTGTGTGTTGTCTGTTTATCTGTCTGTGTGTCCTTTATACAAATCCACAATTTTTATCCGATTCTCACCAAACTTCACACAAATAGTCTTTAGGCACAGTCCAGGACCATGGATTAGTTTTAAAGCTTTCATTACACCTGAGCAACGCCGGGCTATACTGCTAGTTCGATATAATAAGGGAAAGTAAAACAAAGGAAAGATTTCTGAACTGTTCCATAATATTTGTCCTGCTATATATATAGTCAGTGAATGCTGGGCTATGTCTTTAAAGATGAAGAGACCCGAAGCAATAGAAAATGGAGTTCTATAGAAAAAAGCTGAGGTTGCTATGGACCGAATATATGAGCAATGACCAAGTAAATGGGAATAAAAAGGAAACTTATGTTTAACATCAGAAAGAGACAATTGAAATTTGTACGGCGCATAATGAGGAAAGAGTGCATAGAAAATCTGATACACATAGGACAGACTGAAAACAAGTGAGACAGAAGAAATCAACGCATAGCATGTTTAGTGAGCTTGAATAAATGGATGGCGAAACAAGGTTTAGAAGAAATAACAAAAAGATAACACTTATTAAGAGCTACGTTTAAGAAATTGTGGAGAGCCACGATTATCTACTTTCTGAAAAGACTCAGCACATAAAGAAGAAGAAGAAGAAGAAGAAGAAGAAGAAGAAGAAGAATCAGAATCTAGCTCTCTCCCCACCCCTGTATAACCTTCCCTTTCTCTCCACCTATGTATGTGTCATCGCATCTGCTTTCTCAGCTTTCTATTGTTCCTTTCTAACTAGGTTGTACTACTCACTCTTTTCTAATTAATCTTTTTACATTTATGTAGCCCCCTGCACATCAGTGGCGTTACCGCCTTGCTCGGGGTGAAATGATAAAAAAAAAAAAAGAAAAAAGAAGAAAAATGGCTGACCTGATCTACATTACCACCATCTGTAAATTTGTTGATCATCATGTTTTTTTTTTTTACTTTTTTCAGTGCAATATCATCGATTAGACCCTAAACTTTCCGATTTTTGAAAATCGGAGACTTTATATACAAATCGATAAGAATACATAGAAAAAAGTAAAAAAAAACAAACATCATAATCAACAAATTTACAGTAAGTGGTAATGTTGTACAGGTCTGCCAAAAAATTCATGTTAATGTCTTGTTACATTTTCTTAAATGTCTGATTAAAATGCTGTAAGTTTATTGCAGATGTTAGACGAGTCAGGTTGTATATTCTCTGTAAGTAAGATAAATTCAATTAATACTTAACTAATTGCTATGAACGAAAGACTTTTAACTTTATTCCTTTTAGATGGATAGCTAATATTAAGGCAGATAAAATATTTGTTTCCTTTCTTAGCGAAATTTTTCCACTTGCAAGAAATAAGACAACTGACCAATTCATACAAAATAATTTTATTGGTTTGACTTGTTTGTTTAACGACGTATCAACTCCTAATTGTCCATTTAATGCCGACATTTCATTCTTTGCGTTGGTAATTTTTTTTCCTACAATGTATTGCTGGTAATATATTTATTTATTTATTTTTACTATGAAAATTTATTACTGATAATTTTTTCCAATGTAATTTTATGGCTTCATGTTTTCATATTTTCACTTCAATTGTATGGTGGGGGTGGCGGTTGGAGTTACTATTTGCCCATAACTTGGAACTTAACAGGTTCTATAGCCCGGGGTAAGGGTTACCCTGTGTAATGCAAGTAAGAGGTGGTTTCACGCTCCTCAAAAATCTCGATCAGCTGCCGAATGGAGTTCATCGTCATACCCAGGACAAAAACTGATTGAAGATGAAGCAATATTTATGCAATCAGTGGTAAGTATAAGAAGAATTTACGATGACAATCAGTATATCTATCTAAACTTATTTATAAATGGAACTTTGTCTGTGTGTGTGTCCGTTACCTATAGACTCCGAAACGGCTGAACCGATTTTCTTGAAAATTTATACAGTTGTACTATAAGCATCTGCGAATGTTCTTAGCTAGGTTTTGTGTCGAGGTACCCCCGATAAATATCAAAAATCGATAATCGAAAAAATCAGGTTATAAAAGGAGTGGTCCAATTTTAATCAAATTTGATACACTCATAGACAAAGACATAAGAAACGATATTCAGAAGTTTCAAGGTTGCAGTTCTTACAATAGTGCAAAAGACCGATAATATAAATATATAAAAGGCAAGATGTTTGTGTGTGTGTCTGTTTATCTGCCTGTATGTTTGTATTTTTTTTAGCCCTTTTAGTTTAGTTTTTGCTTCGGGTTTGGCTCTAAGTAGGTATAATTGTAGTTCTTAGTCTCAGCCATGATACCATTTACTCAGAGGACTTATTTAGCCTTTAAAAGTTAGTTTACGACGAAAAAACTTATTTGATATCGATACCAGGAAATCAAAATTTGACTTACATCCATTTACTTTTCTTTCAGTCTACGGTTTCGCTTTAACTGGAAACAACTATTGCTTTTTAGATCTTTCGTGCCAACGTCCAAAGAGTCTGAGCTCCAAGACCATGGATTAGTTTTAAAGCTTTCATTACACCCGAGCAACACCGGGCTGTACTGCTAGTGTATGTATAAATAAATGCATGAGTACATGCTCATATGTGTATGTGTGTGAATATATGCACATGAAGTTATTGTGTGTGCTAATTCAGTGTACCATAGGGCGTAAGTGTTTTGAGTGCGTTTATGGCTTGTTTGTAAGCCTTTCAGTCAGTTAAGTGCCATACGTGATACATTCTTTGGGCGATCATGTCTCGAAAGAGACATGACTGACTAGGCAGAAGGTTATCCCTCAGTAGGTTGCAATTGCTTTCTGCGGTAGACTGGTTACCAGCCAAGGCTATAGAACCCAAGCTGTCCAATTATTTAGCCCATAACTGGAGAGAATAGACGGATTAATATCTTTCCCAACGGTATTTGTGCGTAAGTGAATGCAAGGAATTCAACTGGAATTCGAACTCGGCTCCACGATTTGTTGTTCCGAGTTAATATCCAAATCGGAGAGCCTTTACACTCCCTTTATACTCTCCATAAATAACTATTGGCATATATCATTGTTTGTTAATATGATGTGTTTATAGCATGCATAATAGTATCCAAAACAAGTTGATGAGAGAAAGTGGTAATTTTTTAATCAAAGACGCGTTTCGACAACTGAAAAAAATGTGTGTTCTATTTGGCTATTTATGATAAAGCTAAAGAAGACAAATATTTTCGTCGGTAGCGAAACGCGTCTTTGATAAAAGTTTTACACTTTGTTCATCATATTCACATATGTCAGTAAGAGCGTAAAATTTTCGTGGGCATCAAAATGCTCTTTGCCCAGGTCTCTACACACGCCAGTTCTACGAAAGTCACCAATTGTCTTTAACTACACTTATAAAAATCAAAAACTTGAACAAGTTTTTTCTTCCAAAATTAACTTTTGACAATTTCTGACGAAATTTCCTCCTTATCTGAGAAGAATTATTCGTTATATATATATATATATATATATATATATATATATATATATATATATAAATATAATAATCAGGCCGGTACAAATAAATACATAATGCTGTTTAATGTGTGTTGTGGTGCATTGGATATCGGCTCGGAACGAGAAATCGGGGAGCCGAGTTCGAATTCCAGCTGAATTCATTGCATTCACTTACGCTCAAATACCCTTGGGAAAGGGTTAAATAACAGGATAGATTGGGTTCTATAGCCTTGGTCGGCAACCAGTCTACCGCAGAAAGCAATGGCAAAGTACTGTGGGATAATCTTCTGCCCAGTCAGTCATGTCTCGAAAGAGACATGATCGCCCAAACGTGTATCACGTATGGCACTCAACTTACTGACTGTTTGATTATAAACAGAATACCTACTTAAATACGAGTATCGATCAAAAATAATGTTCAAACAAATCATTTCAAATTATCAGTTGTTTATAACCAGTTTCGTTAATCTTCGTTAATTTCTATCACATGTTTACATTTGTTGACATTACTATACATTTCAGAGCAGATATGGTTATTAAGATAATTGTGTTATATAGGCTTGATTTAACTTCATTTAGACTGATGGTCATTCGTGGTCGAGACGTCTAAAACACGCCAGATCAATTGGTAGCTTCCTCTATGTAGGTAGGGGTCGCAGGTTCGAATCCTGCCAAATGATACAGATTTTCGTAACAAAGATTTATCGCAAATCAGGCCTGTAGAAATAAATATATAATACTGTTTGATTATAAACAGAATATCTACTTAAATACGAGTATCGATGAAAAATAATGTTCAAACATATCATTTCAAATTGTCGGTTGCTTATAACCAGTTTCGTTAATCTTCGTATATATATATATATATATATATATATATATATATATATATATATATAGTGTTGAGTTGGGATGGTTTGAGCGCCAAGATTGTTTCTTTTTCAGTATTCAATACAAAACAAGCGGAAACCCACTCACGTGCACATTAAAAAGCAATAAATAAAGCATTAAAAAGAAATCAAACACCTGCACAATAAAAAGAAATAAAGAAATAAAAAGAAAAAGAAAATCAACCAGTCGCAAGCGAGACCACTTCCAGACAATATTAAATTATACTAGGCTTCTCATAAATAGAAAAGAGGACCGAGACACAACAGCGGTAAAACAACCTTGATGAGTGAAGACATCATAACGCTGTCCTCACGAAACTTCGAAGTCGGAATAAACCTGTTAACAGTTTAATTCTTTACACTAAAACTCTCTCTCTCTCTCTCTCTCTCTCTCTCTATATATATATATATATATATATATATATATATAAAGACAAATGAAAACTTATCTTAGTCCTCGGCTACAAGAAATTTTCCTTTTGTTTTTATTCATACTGTTCTATTACTGATATATTCTATCTTAATTTTTTTACAGACTCACACATATCACATAAGCATTATTTTCAGAGGATACCCATATTTGTGTAGACGCCTCGTTTATTTTTAAACACTGTATTTATTTTCGTCTACCGACCTGAATATTCAAGACGGTTTCTCTTGTCAAGTTGGACGCAGGTTAGTATCCTTGAGGATAATGCATATTTTTCTTTAATAAGATATTTCGAATATTTAGGCTGGTAGACGAAAACAAATATAAATCATTATCTATCTATCTATCTATCTATCTATCTATCTATCTATATATATATATAGATAGATAGATAGATAGAAAGAAGGTACTGATATGTCTTAGGCCCCATGCCCTTTCCAATAACAGACCAAATGGCCATACATTAACATTTTTAAAAGAATTTTCCCTGGTAGAGCCGAGAACGTTTTCATTGGCTCTCTCTCTCTCTCTCTCTCTCTCTCTCACTCTCACTCTCTCTCTCTCTCATTCACACACGCACAAACACACACATATTATTTTATTATGGACAAGATTTACACACATCCGTCTGTAATCTTTTCTGGCCAATTCGTTTCCCTCATCAGTCATATCAAATGATTGAATTAATCCAATGCTTGCACGAATGTTGTTCTACTTTTTGGCTGCTTTTGCATCTTTTTCGCTCCCCACCCAAGATTTTCATTAATTCTTACCGATATATTCGGCACCTTTTGTCGGGATAGAACATGGCAATCACTTAACTGTAGAAAGGATAGGCAATAATAATAATAATAATAATAATAATAATAATTACGATTACTGTTTCAGCATCTCTTATTGCAGTAAATATTCATCCACTACAATGATGACGATAAAATTCACTACCACTTTTAACTCATTAAAACTTGTTTTTCTAACGCTTTTCTTGTAATAATAGCCAGACTTTGCATCATATTAATTAACGTTTTGACCATAAACATTGAATAGTCATCCATCATAGAGTATCTAACGTCTGAATTCTTGCAGTCTGAATTCTTGCAGTCTGAATTCTTGCAGCCTGAATTCTTTACTACCAATGCAAATAGTTTCTCTCCTTCAAAAGATCAACAGAATATTTTTGTTTTTAGAATTTCTTCATGTCTCTTGATCTTTTGAAATGATTTGTGAGCGTCTTTGTGGTTACCAACACTGTTTGTTTATAGATACGTAATTTAGAATAAAGCTCATTTCGTCTTTTTGCCTTGAAAAAGTCCATCACAGGACGAAACGCATAGGCGATTTAAAATACAGTTTTCCTCTTGTCTTTATTTTATTTAACCATTCTGTCCTTAATCTCAGATTATACTTGAGTATATATATATATATATATATATATATAATATTTGGAAATAAAAAGCCTCAATAGAAAATATGAGAAAATACAATAGAAAATCTGCAAGACTAAGTTATCCCTATCGTTTAATACAATGTGTTTAACAGAAAGGATGCTGCTAAAATACACGTACCTTATATATATATATGTAACATAATGATCATCCACGTATACTGTCTTAATATGTATAGGAAAAACTACTAAAAAGTTGTAAGTTTAAAAATGTATTTTTTTGACAGTATTTATTTATTTCTATTATCATATATATATATTTGATATTTCAGACCGACCTCAGCCTTTCATCAGAAACAAATGATTTTAAAATTTAAACTAGAAGCGTCTGTCGCGAGGGCGTTTGTCGAGAGGTGTTTACATCATGTGATGAAGAAAGCGATTCGGTCCGGTTTCAATCCTGGGTTTAAAATAAGCAATCGGATGTTTAACCGTACTGATGAGCTACGAAACAGGTCTGTCTGTAGATGACGGTATATATATATATATATATATATATATATATATTAAAATCTTCTGTACAATAAACACGAAAGCTGATGATGGTTCGCCTGAAATAGGCTTAAACTTCCGCTTAAAGGTGGAATAATGTGTCTGTCTTAATTTTCACACGCGCGCGCGCGCACACACACACACACACACATATATATATATATATGTGTGTGTGTGTGTGTGTGTATATATACATATATATATATATATATATATATATATATATATATGACTTATTTAGCCAACGCATTTCGTACTGTGATGGACTTTATCAAGGTAAATTATAAACGTTATATTTAGTGTGGTGATATATATTTTTCCTGGAGATTTTGTTCATGCGGGGAACAGACTGTAGCCTCTTGGTGTTGTCCTCAGTGTCCACTTTTATATTCATATTTTACTCTCGAAAACGCCCAATCACAATGTAAAGAATGTTATTTTTTATAAGTTTTTCTTTCCTACAGGAAATTATTTTTCGCCGTAGATTTTGAATAGTACTTAGCATTTTTGTATTTACACGGGTGTATAGAGGTAGTTCATTATTTTCTGATAGTTTAAATGAAATTTTAAAGGAAATTCTTTTCTTTGTTGAAAACAGCATATAATTCTAAAAATCAGAACTTTGAATGTTGAAAGTGTTTGTTGGTCAGCTAAATGTATTTATTAGTCAACTGCCTATTTGACAGGAAAAATATAGTAAGTGCCACAGGTTTGTTCTTCTACGAGCAAGTTGTTCATCCATATACTTGCAAAATATATTACTATCTATCTATCTATCTATCTATCTATCTATCTATCTATCTCAACATACTTATTATTTATCTATCTATCTATCTATCTATCTAACTATCTATCTCAACATGCTTATCTATCTATCTATCTATCTATCTATCTATCTATCTATCTATCTATCTAAACATGTTATCTATCTATCTATCTATCTATCTATCTATCTATCTATCTCAACATGCTTATTATCAATCTATCTATGTTTATTCTCTGAGTCAGTTCATTATCTATCTATCTATCTATCTATCTATCTATCTATCTATCTATCTATCTAAACATGCTTATCTATCTATCTATCTATCTATCTATCTATCTCAACATGCTATCTATCTATCTATCTATCTATCTATCTATCTATCTATCTATCTATCTCAACATGCTTATTATCAATCTATCTATGTTTATTCTCTGAGTCAGTTCATTCTATCTATCTATCTATCTATCTATCTATCTATCTATCTATCTATCTATCTATCTATCTATCTATCTATTCGCACGCCTTCCTGGTTACTCGTGCTTGGCTTAAATACCGACCATGTATTTAAAAATGTATTTCCATTCATAATAATAAAAATCCTTGCACACTAATGCCTTAATATATGTGAACACATTGGACCATAAACTAATACACATCGTATGGTTTCCGCTGATGTAGATCACACCCATTTCAGCGACCCTGTATGGGCACTTGCCCTCAGGTACTATTATTATGCCCACTGCAGATCTGGTCGATATTAAAACTATGATGGCTTCACACCTTACTAACCTAGCTTTTAATGATGCTAGGTAACAATTAGTTGTTTTCCTCTGAACAAAGGCGTTCTTGGTTAAATTATAAGTGTCCCGTTGAAAGTATTAGAAAGAGAAAGTAAGTGAGAAAGAATGAAGGAAAAGGTAGAAAGTCTGGAAAAGGCTAGAAACAGAAAGGCGGTGGGAGGGGAAAATGGAAAGAAGAAGAAGAAGAGAAAAACAAAGAAAGTAAGCAAAAAAAAAAAAAAAAGACAGACGTCAGAGAATGTAGAATCTAGAAAAAAGAAGGAATAAATATAAAAGTTAATTATAGAAAAAAAGAAATAAAAGACAGTTAAAGAAAAAAAAAACTGATAAAAAATCGTAGAGTGAAAAAAAGAAAAAAAAAGAAGGTAGAACAGAAAAGCAAAAAATCAAGGAGAACAAGTTAAAGGAAAAAAGGAAACCGACAAAAATGATGGCAAATAGAACCAAAGGACATGGTTACTCAAGGAATAAACGCCTTTATTTACTGAGCCAAAACGAATTTCTGTTACAAATAAATGACGAATAACTGATACAAGCCTTAGAACCCAACGTTCCTCCTCTTTGGGAAACAGATTTAAACATTGAGACAGGACATTTTCACTAGAAACAAAGAAGAGAATACTGGATTGCTATGTGATGTCAGTTCTTCATTATGGCATTGAATGCTGGAAAATATATAACTACAATGTTTTCGTTAAATAAGTTATCGAATTTTGATGTACCCTTAGTATGCATGCGTGAGTGTATCTGTATGTATGCGTGAGTGTATCTGTATGTATGTGTTAAGTTCAATAATAGAAGATTAAGCGGTGAGAATGATTGTTGGTTGGTTGTTTTGTTTTATGGCATATCAACACCTCGGCGGGTCATTTATTGCCAAATAATTTTATTTATTTATTGCTGGTAATACCTTTTTCTTTCAACAATTTATTGTTGTTTTTATATAAGTTTTGTGTCTAGTAATACTTTTTCTTTTTCGAGTATCAAGATTCATTGGGATTTGTTTTTAAGGGTAGGGTCCCCAAGTCCTACCCTGTTATTTAATCCAGAACTGGAGGGAAGGGACGGATTAATACCTTTCCCAAAGGTACCAGTGCTTAAGTGAATGCAGCGTATTCAATTGGAATTCGAACTCGGCTCACCGATTTCTTTTTCCGAGCCGATATCCACTGCACCACAACGCATATCCGTCACTATACGCTTACAGCACCTGGTATTCCCAAGCGGTCACCCATTTAAGTACTGACCAGGCTCAACGTTGCTTAAATTCGGTGATCGAAGCGAGAACCGGTGTATTCAACGTGATATGGCCGTAATCCCCGTGAGAAAGATTGTGTTTAAGAAAACCCGGGCTCCTTTGCTAGAAAAGGAATGATGGAATCAAACGATGGTATATATGAAATGGGGTTATACGAATCTTTTTTGGCAGTGAATGCTGGACAATATCATCAAAAACTGAAAGCAGCTGAAATGTGGTTCTACAGAAGGATGCTGAGGATGAGCAATGATGAGGTTTTGGAAAGGATGGAAACAAAAAGAAAATTAATATTGAGCATCAAAAAGAGACAACTAAACTTCCTGGGACATGCAATGAGGAAGGAGGGTTTGGAGAACCTGATACTAACAGGCCAAATAGAGGGAAAAGAGACAGAGAAAAGCAGCGGATAACATATTTGAAGGGCCTGAACTGTTGGATGACAGATCGGGGGCTTCGAGATGTTACAGGAAAAAGCGTGATAACAGCCACCAGAGATAGGGAGACGTGGAAGGCCATGATCGTCTACACCCTGAAAGGACAAGGTACATAGAAGAAGAAGAAGTATGGAATGTATATTTTATATTATTTATTTATCCAGCGCAGTATTCCCCAACCATGGAAGCAGGCCTGATTGTGGGCTCCAAGTAGCGCTTTGTAACCTATCATATCAATATTTGCCGTTTCTACTTATATTAATATACATTTTTTTTAATCACATCACCCCAAGCAAGGCGGTAAGGCCATTGCTGTGCAGGGGCCTACGTAAGAGTGAAAAGATTGGAAAAGAGAAAGCCGGAAACCATATCCTAAACAGGGAACAAGGGATGAGCCTCTACACCTGCTCAATAGACGTGGGTGGAGTGTGAACCGGGCGATAGTTTAGTCTATCTACTCCAATTGAAAAAAAAGTACAAGAAAAGAAAAGTGAAAAGATTGGAAAAGAGAAAGCCGGAAACCATATCCTAAACAGGGAACAAGGGATGAGCCTCTACACCTGCTCAATAGACGTGGGTGGAGTGTGAACCGGGCGATAGTTTAGTCTATCTACTCCAATTGAAAAAAAAGTACAAAAGAAAAGAAAAGTGAAAAGATTGGAAAAGAGAAAGCCGGAAACCACATCCTAAACAGGGAACAAGGGATGAGCCTCTACACCTGCTCAATAGACGTGGGTGGAGTGTGAACCGGATGATAGTTCAGTCTATCTACTCCAATTGAAAAAAAAGAAAAAGAAAAAAGAAAATAAAAGTGAAAAGATTGGAAAAGAGAAAGCCGGAAACCACATCCTAAACAGGGAACAAGGGATGAGCCTCTACACCTGTTCAATAGACTTGGGTGGAGTGTGAACCGGGCGATCGTTACAAATTAAATTAAGCAGAACTGATTAATAAAAGGACAAGGCACATAGAAGAAGAATGTTGGCACTGGAATAAACAAAGGAAAATTATCTAATAACATTGTCACTTTTTCTTGCTAGCTCCTGTTATTGCATCCCGCTGACGATCTTGCAAGTAAACACCAACTTCTAAGTTATCCCTTGCTTCACTTTTATCAATACACTTTTTCCGAAATTTTCCACAGGTGAAATTTTAAAAAAATGTCCACGTCAATCGCTCAGGTTTTTGAAACAATCAAAGTAATATCCAACACTTACGTTCCCAAATTATCACTTTTTAGGTTCATATTAATTACCAGATCTCTTGTTTTTAACTTCTTCATAAACAAGGGAACACTTAAAGTTCAAGCCTCATTTAAAATTGATACAAATATTTTATGAGATACTTTATAAAGATAATTGAATGATAAAAAGCAAAACTCTTAAGTGACGTGTTTCAACTCAAGAAGGACTAATAAAGATTTTATCGATCAGGTCGGTTTTTGAAAATAAGGGGAGAAAAATACAAATGATCTTGTTACGGTAAAAGTGTTAGTTCTCATATGTTTAGCGTAGAACATTATTCGAGATTGTGTTACAATGAAGGTGTTTCCACGCATACCGTCTTTTTTCCAGCCGGCCCGTAAGCTAGATGACCTTTATCTACGGCCGACAACCAGATTTCCAACTTCTTCTCTCCCCCAGGGCTCGGCACCCCCGGCTCCCCCCCCCCCAAAGACCCTGCAAGTCCTCAGACGGTCTACGTTCTCTATCGTCTATCTTCGACCCTTGTAACTTTACTGTAAAATGTTATTTGATGGCACGGTAGAAACATCAATATTATTGTCATAAAAAGTAAAAAGACTTTTTCGTCAAAAAATCCAATTGATTGCAAAATATGAAGTGAGTCACTGGCGTTTTTCAAGATGTCTTTGATCGATAATGCGTAATAACTCGTTTACAAATAATATATATATATATATATATAGCGTTACTTATTCAGATTTGTAAATGATTTTGCTACTTAAGAATTCCACCAAAAACGAGAACACTGTACTAATAAATATTGTTGTTGATTAGTTTTTGAGATTATTTCATTAAAATAGTTGTGAAAATTCTATAGTTAAACTCTCTAAAGATAAAGGAAATAATCCTAACCCAGATTGTAATGGTACGATAGCAAAAAAGAAAATATGGTTCGTCTATAATTTTTGATGCGCATATTTTTATTGTAATCTCCATATTCAAATTAAGAAAAAAGTAATAAAAATAAACAATTAATAATGGTTGTTAAAGCTTTATCTTAGAATTTAAAAAAATCAGTATAACTTGATTTAGAAATCCATAATAAATTATCAGAGATTTTCAGTTAAAAACAGGAAATTTTTAAAAATTAGTTCTTTTATAGCATTTTCTGCTCACTAAAGTCCTCTCACTATTTTACACTAGTAACCCATTGTAGCCTCGTGGCATTATTATCGCCTTGCTTCAGTGAAATATATATATAGCCTTTGAAATTTGAAAAAGAAATCACTCGACCGATGGTCGAGAGCGAGAGAAAATTTACTTGCCCCAAAAACATTTACTCGACCGACTCTATTTTCTTAATAGTCGCCTTACGTAAACATAGCGTGAATCGCTGACGGAAAACAAGAAATGAAATTTTAATTAAAATTTCGAACGTGTTAGAAAGGATTTAATAAATGTTAAAAAATAATAGCAAAATTTGATCTTTTCTCTTAATAATAGCATAAACATTTTGATGATTATGCTGTTTTTTGGCAATTGAGTGGAGGTACTTAAATTCGTAGTTTCTTTCTTCTGTTTGATTACAACCTCCATTTCATAGAAGCTGAAAAAGATGACAAATCTGATTTTCTCAATGATTTTCTATAAAGAAATACTTGTATAATTTGTTTTTCGGTGCGTGGTTGAAAGAAGTAGGCGTATTTTTGTTTCTTTCTTTCAAATGTTCGTTTTTACTTTTCGTAAGCTGGGAGGAAATATAGGATAACATCTTTCCATATGAGTTTCTAAAAATCTGTAAGCGTCTTTAATCTTGGCGACAGAGACATTTTGACTTCACTCTAGAAGCGTTAATGAAACGAATGTTTACACTTACCGGGACGATAAAAGCGAAGAGTCTAATGATGTCCTTGTAAGTTATTCTAAGTAACTTGTGAATCTTCAATGGCATACTTTTAGGTTGTAAAACGATTCAGATTTCCTTTTTCTATGGGATTTTTAATCGACCGCGGGCAAGTAAAGCAATAAACTTTAATCGCTCAATTAAGTTTTTAATCGATCGGGCGAGTAAAATCTCAAACACTATATATATATATATATATATATATATAATCGATAGACAGAATTAACCATCAGTTTTATTCTAAGTTTCTCTTCACACTTCTCGCCTGTGGAATATTCTTTCGGTTTCGTGCTCACCCTCTACTTACAATCTTCAAAAATTCAAATGAAACGGTAATTAACATGCTGATATTTAAATAAATCTCGCTCTGGAATAAGTTATAATGCCCGACACTAGAACTTCAAGCTGGTGTTATGTTTAACAACCTTGTCTCGCTAAATCAATTACACGGGTGGTGGGTATAGAAAGTGAAAGAGAAGATTTTAGCAAG
Organism: Ascarosepion bandense; assembly: GCA_037127315.1. NCBI lineage: Eukaryota > Metazoa > Mollusca > Cephalopoda > Sepiida > Sepiidae > Ascarosepion > Ascarosepion bandense. The sequence continues at coordinate 1,676,231 of JBBBDQ010001011.1, forward strand.
GAAAAGTGTACAATAAAAAAAAAAAAGGACAGTAAAAGAACAGTTTTCAGGAAAACGGAATTTGGCAATTAGCGTTGCGTTTGAATTTTATTAAATTCCGTTATTTCTAAATAAATAGATAAATCATGAATGTAGTCATAATATAGTATTTACATTATTCGAACTATTGTCCTTATCTTCGTTGCAATTTGTACGACATTTCGGCCGTTGTACGCCCCGGCATTTTCAGGTGCTAGGAACCGAACCCTTTATTACAATCATTGGGGTATATAAACTTCATTCCTTGCGGAGTAGTGCCTCTTCTGGAATTCATGAATTATCTCCCTCTAACCCTGTAAGTTACTTGTTCACTATTGCTGTAGCCTGGTATTGAACTCACAAATCTTTGGGTTAAGTCACAGGAACTAACTACGCAAGTAATGAAGTTCATGTACCTCAGTCATTGTAATAAAGAATCCGGTTCGAAATTCCTAGCCCCTGAAGAAGGCTCATGCGTACAATGGCCGAAACATCATAGAAATGGCAAAGAATATAGGGACAATAGTCCGAATGGTGTAAATACTGTAAATACTACCTCATCTCAGAAATATAGACAAATACATAATCATAATATAATTCTTATTTGAAAATAAATGGATATTCTATTTAAGAATTTAGTTTTTCTTCTTCACACGGATCTTTACGATGTAACCGATTGGGAAAGTAAAATGCTAGACGAAGTAAGGGAATTTAGTAAAACGCTCCACTGAAATAAACGCCACTCTGGCAAAGACGCTACTTACGGCATATCACGTTGAATACACCGGTTCTCGTTCGATCACCGAAGTTAAGCAACGTTGAGCCTGGTCAGTAGTGATCACTTGGAAATACCAGGCGCTGTAGGCGTTTAGTGACGGATGTGCGTTGTGGTGCAGTGGATATTGGCTTGGAAAGAGAAATAGGTGAGCCGAGTTCGAATTCCATTTGAGTACCCTGCATTCACTTCAGCACTGGTAACCTTGGGAAAGGTATTAATCCGTCCCTTCCCTCCAGTTATGGGTTAAATAACATGATGGGGCCTGGAGGCAACCCATCTAGTGTTGGTGTCACAATAAAAACACCCTTGGTAGCCCTGGCGAAGCATCAAGTATTCAGCTATTTGACAAGATTATGTATTTCGCTGCAAACTGTGCCAGAGATCCAAATGCACAGGGAATACTGGAGGGGTGTAGTGGGTTCTATCTCGGCCAAGGCAGCAAGACGACGACGTCGCTGCCTTAGTCAATCTGGGATTAAAATTTCGGAAAAATTACTGTATTTTCCGGATAGCAAGACGCTGTGGCTTGGGAGACGCAGCCTAATATGGGAAAGAAATTTCTAAAAAAAGTAATTCTCATACAACAGCACATCCACCACGCTCCCCTCACATATTGGCGCCACGTATTGTTTACAATCACTCGTGATTTTGTTTGTATGGTAATGAAATACTAGTTGGTGGTTACTATACTATACTGCTTTCGTTGGCCAAGGGTGGTTTTATTTTCATAAAAATAGATTAATAATTTTAAGAACATGTATATAAAACTATAAAACAAAGAAATTTTATTTATCATCAAATCCCCAAAATTTGTCTCTGCTGGATTCATGTAAATGCTCTGTCATTTGCAGAGTTATTAATACTGTCAGCCATGTACAATAGATGATCCTTACTACCATTTATGTTATGGTGGTAACTGATACATTCGTCTTGAAAGACGCGCCCGTATTTTGCAGGGTATTGTATTGGGGGGAAAATGCGTCTTGTAAGTCGGAAAATACGGCATATGACACAGAAACGGGTTTCTTATGCAAGATCGGCACAAGTCATTCTTCTGCAAAAGATAAATACAAAATAAAGAGAAAGATTAAAATTCTAAAAGGGTATACCAACCTCTGAATTATTTAACGCGAAACGGGTTCTTGACAAAATCCAACGAAGAATCTATAATGTGATCGATCCCGACTTGGCAGCTAGGCTGCAGCCGCTCTTTCACCGGCGTGATGTTGTTTCCATGTGTCTCTTCTACAAATACTTTCACGGCTTCTGCCCAAGTGAACTTAGCTCACTGTCGCCCCCTAGTTATGAATTTACACGAACTACTAGACTACAACAGATTTTTGGCTTGATCGTTTAATAAATCTCATTTGAAACTTCACGTTTTATTTAAGGAAATTCGTAAAAGGTCCTACCTTTTTACTGTGAAATCAATAAAATGTGAACACAAATTCTACTCCATCAGCTTCTTTTCTCGCACTTCCCGCCTGTGAAATTCCCTTCCGTTTAATTGCTTTCCTGACAGCTACAATCTCCAAGAATTTAAATGTAAGGTCAATAGTCATCTATCTCACTAACCTGCATCCTCTCTTTCATGCTCCTTTCTCCGTCCACTCTACTCTCATCAATATTCTCATCCTTCTCTTAGCCACTTCCTGACACCCCCATAACCTGTCAGCCTTTCTTATAACTTTCCTTCTATGTAACCCCCTGGAAAACAGTGGCGGTAAAATGTCTTGCTTGGGGCGATATGATTATAAAAAAAAAGGTCTGTCGGAAAATGAATCAGTTATTTAATATTAATGAAAACATAATTTAGTTAAGCTAATGACGGTTTAGTCCTCTTCAAACTACTTCCATTGGGACTTAACACATCCTAACTTCCCTTCAAGTTAGCAAAACAGTCATTTTTCGTGTTTGCAATTAGCAACATAATCACGTTTTTCTTAATCTCGTCCAGAATTTGATATCTCTCCTTTCAACGGCTATTTATTCTTTCAAAAAGCTGGTAGTCACACGGAGAATCAAATTTGAAGAATGAGTAGCTAAGATAATAAAATATAGGTTGAATGTTATCCTTATATCGAATTATTTGCTTTGATAGCAACCCGCATGCGTTCAACATTTTCGCATAAACTGCTTTTTGAAGGAATTCCAGAAATCTTATTTTCGCTTAATTCACAGAAAAAAAAAAAAAAACTTTCTTAATCATCCAAATTCTTTCAAGCAAAGTTTGATTCCTATTCTTTGTGAAAGCAATTGTCACAGGCTTTCTCTGTATTATCTTCCTGGTGAATGAGTCAATCAACAAAATGTCTTTGTACAGACATGCGCAGTAATGATAGGTTTGATTGCAAAGAGCAAGTCTTCACAAACAGTTCTCAGAATATAAAACATAACTGGATAAAAATTCTAAACATTAAAGTTACACCAGGAGACGAGTTCTTCAATTTCAACTTGCATATCCTTGAGGGACTTTCGAGAATTCAAGAGAAGAAGGTAAAATTTCAATTCAATTCTCATTATACACGTAGTTCGGCCTTTTCACGTTAAGAATTCATTTTCACATCTTCGTAACACAACATTTTCAATCTTCTATATATTGGTGGAGACGATGAGATAGTAAAAGTTACTACAATATATGGTAATTAACTATTTCCTTATGAAGAAACATTCGTCATTCATTCTTCGAGATATATATAGTTTTAGTTTAAAACAATTTGCCACATTAACTAAGCAGATTCATGGCGACTTCAAAATTTCGTGAGGATACCGTTGTTATCTTCTCTCACCGGAGTTGTTTTTTTTTCTACTGAAAACGTGAGAATCATGGTGCCAAAACTTATCGCAACTCAACTATAAAAAATATATCACATCACTCAATTAGTCCCGGTCCTGACATATAGATGGCACCACTAATAAAAAATCCATATAATTTTTATGAAGTACTAATCTTCAAATGGCACGTGACAAAATTTGCGCCCAATCGGATCATTAGTTTACAAATTACAGTTATTTGCTACTGTTGCAAAATTTCAAAACAATGGAAAATTTGAATTTTGTGTGTTGATAAAGCATTGCTTTCTGATGGGAAGATACTGTTCAAGCTGAACGCTCGTTGTCGGCTGTTGTCCTGGAAAACACCGAAAACATCCACAAACTCTTTTTAGTCGATCGTAAGTTGAAGTTGCATGGATTAGCAGAGGAGTTGAACATATCAGAAGGTAGTATATTCACCATTTTGAATGAACATTTGTCAATGAGAAAGCTGTGTTCAAAGTGGATGCCATGTTTGCTCACAGTCTATCAAAAACAAGAACGGATCGACGATTCAGAGCGTTGTTTGCAACTGTTTCAACACAACAAAAAGGAGTTTTTGCTTAAATATGTGACAATGGATGAAACATGGATCAACCACTTCACTCCGGAGTCAAATCAGCAGTCAGCGGAGTGGACAGCAGCAGGTAAAAGCCAAGGCGACCAAAGACGCAAATATCAGCAGGCAAGGTTTTGGCCTCCGTTTTCTGAGATGCGCAAGGCATTTTGTTCACCGATTATCTTGAGAAAGGAAAGACCCATCAATAGCGAATATTTTATAGCATTATTAGTGCGTTTGAGGGAAGAAATCGTCAAAAAACTGCCACAAATGAAGAAAAAGGTGATCTTTCACCAAGACAACGCACCGTGTCACAAGGATGATAAAACTACATGAATTGTACTATGAATTGATTCCAAATACACCCTATTCTCCAGATCTGCCCCCAGCGATTTCTGGCTGTTTGCAGACCTCAAAAGAATGTCCCAGGGAAAGAGATTTGGCTGTAATGAAAAAGTGATATAGGAAACTGATGCGTATTTTGAAACCAAAGACAAATCGGTCTACAAAAAATTCATCGAATTGTTAGAGAAGGGTTGAAATCAGTGTATCACTCTAGATGGAGACTATGTTGATGAATAAAGTTGAATTTTGCCTAAAAGTTGTTGTTTTATTAGTTAGGGCTGTGACTTATTGAGTTTTACATTTTCGGCTGGCCACACTTGTTCAGCGTTCTGACATTCCATGTACAAGGGTTATGTTTTGTTTAATGCGAACAATCGCTAGATAACGGTCCAGTGACATCAGTCACTTCTTTCCAGGCGAGGGATCAATTCTGAGGAATTTTATCCCCTTTCACCGTTTATGCTAACAGTCGCTGGATGACTGTCGGTTGACACCTGTTGCGCATGTCGCTCGTTACCGGACGAAGTGTCAATTCTCTGAGACTTGGCCAGATTTACGCTGTTAAGTTTCATAATTTGATTGTTTAATAGCATAGCATAATGTTCCTTTGGATTAGGATGTGCGTGGTGGTGCAGTGGATATCGGCTCGGAACGACAACTCGGGGGGAGCCGATTTCGAATTCTAGTTGAATTTCTTGCATTCATTTACGCCCAAATACCCTTTGGAAGGGTATTAATCCGTCTCTTCCCTCTAGTTATGGGTTAAATAATAGGACAGATTGGGTTCTATAGCCTTGGCTGGCAGCCAGTCTACCGCAGAAAGCAATGGCAACCTACTGCGGCATAATCTTCTGCCCAGTCAGTCATGTCTCTTTCGAGACATGATCGCCCAAAGCGTGTATCACGTATAAACGATGTCGAGATGGTATAAAAAAAAGACATTATCTCTCCCGGTCAAGGAATTATTTATATCTTTTTACCTAGGGGGGTGGGTTGGGGTTAAGATGACCTGCCCAGGGTTTCTTAAATTTATTTTCTTATTTTACATAAAATTAATTTTTTATTGAAATAGAATAAATGATGAGAAAATTCACGATTCACTCGCGTTATCATAGCCCCTACTCAGTCTAATAAAAAAAGCAAAAAAAAAACAAAACAAAAAAAAAACGAAACATCATTAAATGCTGCGATCCCAATCAACATACCTAAATTTATTATCAGTACGGATGTAAATACATACATACACGTTCAAGTAAAGATAGAAAGACCTTTGGCAGCAATGAATCAACCCTTTGCTCCATCTGTAATCCTTTCTTCTTACAGTGTACGCTTCTGCCTCCATGTTTGTTGTTTATACTATTTCTTAGTCTGTTTTTTTTTATTCATGTTGAGCTTTTTCTCTCTCTTAAATGTATCCCAAGTATTGCACTTTCGAACTGTCTTTGTGTGTTTCTAAGTTTGTTTGCAAAGGAATTAGTAATTTCCTCTCTTGCGTCCGCACGTTATAGCTGGCATTATGAAGACACTGTGCATTTTAATGTTTTAATGCTAAAAGATGAGTTTGCCAACAGGGATCAGCGTTCAAGCCTAGATAAAAGTCACTTTGTTTTCATTTGAGCAGCATTGTTTTGACAGGAAGTTTTTAACAAAAAGTTTCGAATTCTGATTTTTGAAAGCATGTCACATTTGTAGAGGTCCAAAGTTCTAGTTGGAGTAGATAGACTAAACTATCGCCCGGTTCACACTCCACCCACGTCTATTGAACAGGTGTAGAGGCTCATCCCTTGTTCACTGTTTAGGATGTGGTTTCCGGCTTTCTCTCTTCTAATCTTTTCACTCTTACGTAGCCCCCTGCACATCAGTGGCGTTACCGCCTTGCTCGGGGTGATATGATTAAAAAAAAAATACGGATGCTAATTTCATTCTCCCTTTTGAAGATTGGCACAAGGTAATCTTTCTCCCTTTAATACCCTTTGCTCGTTTCGACCTGTGTCCGACGAAGTTGATATTACTTATGAAAGAAGTTGTTATATAAATTGCTTAGATAAGTAAAGTTAAAGAGACGATATGTGACTACGGCTGATTGGTCTTAACTTCCTCTTTTTTTTTTTTACTTTCTTTGGACACCAATAATTTTATTTGGTCTTTTGTTCACCGGAAGCAGCTTAATTACTAGTTAGTGTCCGTTAAGACTCAGCTAGATTGTTGTCTACGTGTGCGTTTCTCTGTGGATTGCTGGCTTTGATGGGTTGTTAGGTTAGTAGGGTAGTATAAGTGTCTGTATATTCGGATGCGAGTTTTAAAATACATATCACACGCACATAGGTGGGTGTGCTGAAATGTTCTCGGCCCGAAGCACTAATCAAAATATGACTAAATCTCAGGGTTTTTTTTGTTTTTAAGTAAATTCCTCCTTGTCGAATGAAAAGCTTATTAGCGCCATTCTCATATTTAATCGATGGAAATACGTATGTGGAATGAAAATAAAATGCATGTATGCTTGTGTTTATATATATATACATAATGAATTATTTTGAACATTATTTTTACCGATACTCGTATTTAAGTAAATATTCTGTTTTTTAAATTAAACAGTTTTTTTATATTTATATCTAATGGCCTGATTATTTACGATAAATTTTTATTACGAAAATGTGTGCTACCCAGCCGGATTCGAACCTGCGACCCCTATTACATAGGGGAAGCATGCCATTTGAGCTGGCACCGTCTTGACCACTCGACCATGGATAGCCGCTTAATCAAACGAGGTTTTTATCATGCTTATATAACACAATCTTCGATTTTACCGTAAACAAGCATATCTGCTCTGAAATGTATCGTAATGTCAACAAATGTAAACATGTTACGGAAATTAACGAATTTTAACGAAATAATTCATTACAAATTGTCGGTTGCTTATAACCAAGTTTCGTTAAAAAAAAAAAAAATATATATATATATATATATATATATATATACAAACAGACAATGTGCGATTGGTAAATTGTCGCTATTCTGTATTTTTAACTTCGCGCTTGCGCCTCGGTTTTTGTTTATTTTGTCGACTGCACAGTATAGTAGAGTCAGTTGGGCACCGTCTATAAGAAAAAGAGCACCGTGATGCAATTCATTCCGCCATAAATTTGGAATGGGCATGCCGTACTGCTATGCATTCAGGCCGAACGCTCCAATAGGAAGAGTTCAGAGTGTATGGATGTCAATCTGATGCCAGTACAGAGGATCCCGACGAAGGTGAATGATTCTAATGAGGATTACGAAATTACCGCAGCTAGGTAAAATTACCGCAGCTATGTTAAATTACCGCAGCTAGGTAAAATTCACTTTGATTGTTCTGATATAAAAAAAAACTCCCGAATTTATTGATGAGAGTCTAGGAATTAATTACGACAATTTTTGCATCAATTAAGACGACACACACACACACACACACACACACACACACACACACACACACACACACATGTATATATAATAAAATATAGTTTTATGGTATGCTATATTTATGACTAAAAGTACTCAATATGAGAGAGAAGAGAGAGAAAGAGAGAGAGTCTATATATGTTTAAAAGTAGATACTTAAATCAAAACTAAGCGGTGAGAGTCTGTTTCAATCTTTAAGCCTAGTATTATATATATATATATATATATATATATATGGCAGATCAGTCAGCTACCATTGTTTCGATATTTTCGGTTTCATCAGGCGAGTTGTTTTAAAAATATCTAAACGCTCTACATGTTGAATCTTCATGTTCCTTCAAACATGTATTGAGCCCTTTTAATAAGACTGTTTGAAGGTCTAATTTTTATTTAAATCTGACTTATAACTGTTCTATATATATATATATATATATATATATATATATATATATATATATATATATATATAGTCATCCGCAGACAAATCTGTTTCGCTGTATCACAGCTCATTAGTACAGCTAGACATCCGATTGCTTTTTACTCAGGATTGAAACCCAACCGAATTGGCGTCAGTCGCCGATTCTACCTCTGAGCTATTGGCGCTCGGTCGAAACAGGCAAACTTTTTAGCGTGTACATTATCAGTATGCACACGCCCAATAGCTGAGAGTGTTCAAATTCATTGCTTAATGAACGATATATATATATATATATATACACGCACACACACACACGCATATGCATATTTTAAGGTGAATTTGAGTAACAATTTTTAATTTATGCAAGTCTTGTTTTTTTAAAAAAATATTCGTTTATTTTCCGGACCATTTTTCAGGCAAAATGGAAACAAAGAAGACATTTTTACACTATATATGCGTCATACAATGAGGAAAGAAGACTTGAAAAATTAGGCTTTCACAGAAGACATTGTAGGCAAAAGAGACATGGAACCGCTGAGGAGCTTATGAGAATGAGAGTGGGAGATAGAAGTCAAACATTAATAAAAGCTTTTGAAGGGATCCTGAAGAGACCTGGCATATAGAAGAAGAAGAAGAAGAAGAAGAAGAAGAAGAAGAAGAAAATTTTTGAAGAACTCTATTCTGAGAATAACACAAGCTGCGTACTTATTGTTGTAGTACATTGACGCACTGTACGATTAACTGTAAGTACTTGTAGTTTTAAATTTCTGTTCTAATTATTAGTTCGGCCTCTTATAATAATACCGCTTAAAAAGGCTCGGGTGTTTAACTTTACTTTTTATCTCGAGTTACTAATTGCTATAGTTTCATGTAAATCTGCAAATATGTTTAATAGTATCGGATTACTGGTGCGATGCAAATGAATATATAGATAATTTAGAATTAGTATAATTCTGCTTACTATTATTCTCTTTATTGTGTTTATTATATCATTTTTCTTATTGCTATATAATCACACAATAATTATAATATCAGAGCATTTCGCATTTAATTTCTTTTTCCTTTATTACTATTATAGAATCAGCATGGTCCTGGATCTCAATTGCGACAATTTACCAATCGCACCTCGTATATATATATATATATATATATATATATATATATATATATATATATACTAGCAGTATAGCCCGGCGTTGCTCGGGTATAATGAAAGTTTTAAAACTAATCCATGGTCCTGGAGCTCAGACTCTTTGGACGTTGGCACGAAAGACTAAAAAGCAATAGTTGTTTCCAGTCAAAGCGAAATCGTAGATTAAAAGAAAAATGAATGGATGTAAGTCAAATTTTGATTTCCGGTATCGATGTCAAATAAGTTTTCTGTCGCAAAATGAATTTTGAAGGCTAAATAAGTCCTCTGAGTAAATGGTATCATGGCTGAGATTAAGAACTACAATTATACCTACTTAGACCAAAACCCAAATCAAAAATCAAAATAAAAGAGCTGAAAACCTGATTTTGATCAGAACCGATAGGATATCGGGTATCGATTTCCAATATCGGAGTAAAATAAGTCATCCAAGGATAAACTAACCTAAGTAAGTCCATGAAAACTTATCGTACCTATCGGGAGTAAAATTGGAGAAAATGAGCCATATTGATGGCTGAATATCGGTTTTTGATCAGATTCGATAGAATAACGGGGGTATCGATTTGCGATATTGGGGTAAAGAAGATCTACTAATATTTGAAAATAAAATGTATACTTTTACCAAGGTTAGAGCAAATTCTGCAGCAAAAACAACAATAAAAGGGCTGAAATCCTGATCTTGATCAGACGTGTTTCGGATATCGGGGTATCGATTTCCAATATCGGGGGAAATAGGGAAAGAATAAGTAGCCCATGACCTGACCAGAAGCCTAAAGAATATTTGTGTGAAGTTTGGTGAGAATCGAATAAAAAATGTGGATTTGTATAAAAAACATACATACAGATACAGACAGACAGACAGACAGACACACACACACACACACACACACACACACACACACACACACACACACATCTTGCCTTTTATATATATAGATAGGATAAGAGAAGTACTTTTTTATTTTTTCTTCTTCATCTTCTCCTGCCTTCTATTATTATAGTATCAGAGCAATTTACTTTCTTCTTCTTCTTCTTCTTCTTCTTCTTCTTCTTCTTGTAGTATAAAAGCTATTTATCTTTTCTTCTTCGAATTATCATTATTATGTCATTTTTCATCATATTTTGATTTCTGCTATGACGAAGTCTGCGGGAAAACCTAAGGCAGGTCGCGGTGTGTTGTTATGGCTCCATTTCATGTTTTTCTGTCTCCCCTAACATTCCTAGCGTTACATAGACAAAGTTTTCCTTAGTGTGTGGGCTGTACTTAACAAGACAATTTTTTGTATATCTCTTAAGCTGGGGTTTCCAGGGACTCTTTCAATGTGTTGTTTTGTTCTATTTTTTATCATTCCAAGTGCACCCACTATCACTGGCACGATTCTTGTTTTTTAATTTCCACATTTTTTCTATTTTAATTTCCAGTTCTTTATATTTTAACCAAAGTAGTTCTTCGACTTCTTTTTTTCTTCTAGAATCAGAGCAAATATAACCTCAGAGTGATTTTACCTTTTTTTCTTCTTCTCTTCTTTTTTTCCGCTCATTATTATCTTTAAACAACAGAGTAATTATTCCTTTCGGCTTCTTCTTCTTCTTCTTCTTCTTCTTATTATTATTATTATTATTATTATTATTATTATTATTATTACTACAGTATTTGCGCAATTCTACTTAATTTTCTCCTTTTTTTGTTTTTCATTTCATCTTTTTCTTTTTTCCTTAGTATTACTGTTATAGCATCAGAGCAATGTTTTTTCTTTTCGTCTTTTTCTTTCTTCTTTTTTTCTTCTTCGTCTTATTATTATTATTATTATTATTATTATTATTATTATTATTATCGCGTCAGAGTAATTCCACTCCTTTTCCTGTATATAGTCTTCTTATAATTAATATCATAGAATCAGTGAAATTATTCTTCTTTTCATATTCTCTTTCTTTTATTCTTTTTCTTCATCTTCTTCTTCTTCTTCTTCTTTATTATTATTATTATTATTATTATTATTATTATTATTATTATATCAGAGTGAGTATTATTTTATTTTTATTTTAGCGTCAGGGCAATTTTCCTTCTTCTTTTTCTTCTTTTTATTTTTCTTCTTTTTCTTCTCGTAATTATTATTATTATTATTATTATTATTATTATTTTCTTTGTCTTACTTTATTATAGTATCGGAACAATTCTTATTCTTCTTTTCTTCAACTTTTTCCTCTTCTTTTTCTTCTTATTGTATCAGAACAACTCTTCTTTTCGTTTTCTTCTTATTCCTATTTTTTTTTTTTAATCATTTCACACCAAGCAAGGCATTCCACTGCCACTATTTCGCTTGGGGCTACATAGGGGATGGTAAATAGAAGGAGTGTTTAGATATAGGAAATGTCAGAAGTGGGGTGATAGATAGTTGGGTGGGTGGGAAGAGTGTTTGAAAGAATGGAAGCGAGTTAGTTTGTTAGGAGGTGTCTGTTGACCTTACATTTAAACTCCTGGAGATTGTAGCCGTCGGGGAAGCAGTCTTGTGGAAGGGAATTCCACAGTCAGGAAGTGCGAGAAAAGAAACTGTTGGAGTAGAAGTTGAGGTTGCATTTTATCGGTTTCATTGTAAAAGGGTGGGATCTAGTTGCTAATCTAGTATCTCGTGCAAATTCGAACCTAGGGGGTATTATTATTATTATTATTATTATTATTATTATTATTATAGTATCAAGACGATTCTGCTTTTTTATTCTTATAGTGTCACATCAATTCTTCGTCCTTTCAGAAACAAATTTCTTCATTTTCCTTTTCTTCTTCGCATTTGTTATTATAGTAAAAGTGTAATTTTCCTTCTTTTCTATTTCTTATATTATCAGAGTAAATCTTCATTTTTTTCTTTTTCACTTCTTTTTCTTCTTGTTATTATTAAAGCACTATGGCAATTATTCCTCTTCTTTTCTTCTTCTTCGTGTAGTGACGGAGCAATTCTTCTTCCTCTTCTTCTTTTTTTCATTGTATCAGTGTAATTCCACAGAACGGCTTTTTGCTATACGAAGAAATACTGGGACAGCTTTCGTTCTTATATGACTGAAGCACCTCTCCCAACCTTTTTTTAAGCATGCTGCCTCCCAAAACGATGCCCCAATCTTCGAATGGATTCTTTATGGAATAACATGTTTTATACCCTCCCCCACCCAAATTCCAGAAAAATCGAAACAGTCCCTCCTGAATGTTCTGCAGAGCCTCTCTTCTGATCTCAAATGGAACCACTACATCGAGTCCATAGCTAATTCCACTGCTAAGAAGGTTGGGTCACTGTGTCGGACCAGAATGTTTTTTCCGCCTGAATCCATCCTGCATATATACAAATCAACCATTCGTCCGTGCATGGAATACTGCTGCCATATATGGTCAGGCGCCCCTGCCGTTCATCTCAGTGTTCTCGACAGGCTCCAAAGTAGAGTTAGTAACGTGATAGGTACTGACTTGGCGGCTCGACTACAGCCACTTCACCACCAACGAAATGTGGCCTCCCTTTGTCTGTTCTATAAATACTTTCATGGCTTCTACTCGAACGAACTTAAGTCACTGGTGCCTCCTCAACAGGTGTTTACTCGTGCAACCAGATTGGCAACTGGGTCCCACCCATTCACAGTTAGGTTAGCCAAATGCAGACGACAATTCTACTCCTGTAGCTTCTTCTCTCGCACTTCCCGCCTGTGGAACTCGCGCCCATATTCTTGCTTTCCTGACGGCTACAACCTCCAGGGATTTAAATGCAATGTCAATACTCATCTATTAACCATTTGACTCAAGTTCTTTCGCAACCCCGTATATCCTTTCCTATCTCTCCACCTTTGAAACTGTCATCACACCTGCATTCCCATCTTTCTATTGCTCCTTTCTAACTGGTTCGTCTTACTCTTCACACTCTTCTAATTAATCTTTTTACAGTTATGTAGCCCCCTGCACATAAGTGGCGTTACCACCTTGCTCGGGGTGATACGATTAAAAAAAAACATAACTCACTGGAATGACTACTTCAATATATATTGCAATGAGCGCCGTAGTCTGGCTTTTGCTTCTTTCGGAGCCACTCGCAATCACTGTAAGAGGGTTCTGGAAAACGCCAAGTGCAGTTACTGCCCCGAGGTCATATCTTCTTCGATAGACAAGGCAAAGCTCTTTGCCTCGATCTTTGCTTTAAATTCAACATTAGATGACAAAGATTATCCTCTCTCTCCTCTCGAATTTCCCATGGATCCCCGAATACAATCTCAATAATATACTCATTTCAGCAAGAGAACTCTACAATTATCAAAAGTCCCGACGCGAAAAATGTCAGTGTTCCAAACAAAATTCTAGTGATTGTCCTGAAGAATATCAACCCAGAATTATCCCCGATCCTAGCGAAGTTATTTAACCGCCTCTTCTTCTTCTTCTTCTTCTTCTTCTTCTTCTTCTTCTTCTTCTTCTTCTTCTTCTTCTTCTTCTTCTTATTATTATTATTATTATTATTATTATTATGTCATTTTTCATCATATTTCGATTTCTGCTTTGGTCTCACTACCAACCAAGTCTGCGGGGAGACCTAAGGCAGGTAGTGGCGTGTTGTTATGGCTCCATTTCATGTTTTTCTATCTTCCCTATCATCCCCAGCATTACATAGATATAGTTTTCCTAAGTGTGTGGGCTGTACTTAATAAGACAATTTTTTGTATATCTCTTAAGCTGGGGTTTCCAGGGATTCTTTCAATGTGTTGTTTTGTTCCATTTTTTATCATTCCAAGTGCACCTACTATCACTGGCACAACTCTTGTTTTCAATTTCCACATTTTTTCTATTTCAATTTCCAGGTCTTTATATTTTGACAGTTTTTCAAATTCCTTGATTGCTATGTTACAATCCGCTGGACAAGCCATATCAATTAATAGACAAGTTTTCTCCTTCTGGTTTTTAACAATAATGTCTGGCCTGTTTGCTTCAATTTTTCTGTCTGTGTAGATGGTGTAATCCCATAGAATGGTTACATCTTCTATTTCTGTAACCGGTGCTGGATGATGTTCATACCAGTGTTTGTTTACAGCTTTTCCATAATGTTTGCACATTGTCCAATGTAAATATTGCCCAACTCTATCGTGGCGATTTTTATACGATAGAGTTGGGCAATATTTACATTGGACAATGTGCAAACATTATGGAAAAGCTGTAAACAAACACTGGTATGAACATCATCATCATTATTATTATTATTATTATTATTATTATTATTATTATTATTATAGTATCAGCGCAATTATTCTACTTTTCCTCCCCCTACTTCTTCTCACTCTTTATCTTATCACTATTATAATATCAGAATATCACCCAAAGGTCTAACAACACTGGAAGCACAGTTGACAGGATGAATTTAATATTTGGCCATTGATATAATAGTGGAAGATATCACTTTTGTCAACGATCTTTTAAATGTTAGCAAGTCAACCAGGAATTTCTGATATAGCAGCCACTTGCATCCGCTTTCATATCGACTTTTGTGGGCTATCATTGAAGAAAACGGCCTGTCAAATTGATCAAAGCCTTTTAGGTCTGGCCTCAGTAAAAACGAGATGGGCGTTAACTACCTGTTATCGTTGGCGTAGATTCAAAACAACTACGAAAGAGTCAAATATATACAAACAAATAATCAATAAGCATTCTTGGGACAAGTTCCAAATTTCTATTTGCTCACTCATCTATCTATCTATCTATCTATCTATCTATCTATCTATCTATCTATCTATCTATCTATCTATCCCAGTCTGTTCTATTCTATCTATCTATCTATCTATCTATCTATCTATCTATCTATCTATCTATCTATCTATCTATCTATCCCAGTCTGTTCATATCTATCTATCTATCTATCTATCTATCTATCTATCTATCCAAGTCTGTTCATATCTATCTATCTATCTATCTATCTATCTATCTATCTATCTATCTATCTATCTATCTATCTCAGTCTGTTCATATACATCTGTATTGGTAATATGAGTATATATATAATGTGTGTTTCTTGAATGATAAATTATTTGCAAACGCACACATCTAACATCAGTATCACAAATTTATTATTTGATTATATTTCAATAGGATTTTATATACCGAAGACATATAGTACCAGCTAATATATACATGTGTTATGTTTAAGTTTGCTCAATACAATATTGAGGCTACAGTGTTTGTATAGAGAAGCAGTATGGAATCAACATTGCATGGTGATTGGCAGTTCTATACATCTGAACCAAATCAGTACGCTTAACCCCACAGTTACGATGTCTTGTGACTTCTTGCTAGACGGTCTCTAAAATAGTTACGTTTATTCAATTTCACTCATAAGTCGTGAGTTAACGCGTGGTATGATTTTCAGGCACATTCCAAAGGTGTCATACACTGGAATAGCCCCTTCAGGCCGACAGTCTCAAGACATCAGCATCGTGATAAATCGGCCACTGTGAGATTTGAAACCCAGTGCTGTAAAGAGAACGTTTTAACCACTCGGTCATGTGCCAATCAGACAGTGCCCAGGTTGCAGATCACGCCAGAGAATGCGCTCTCTCCCATGAAAGTGTAATTAATGTCCGCTCAGCGTTGTTGTAGAATAAATAACAGATGTGCTCTGTGGATGATGAAGAAACACAAATATGTCTGAGGAGGCATCAGCAACGGGGATATGCTAACCGCCCGAGTAGACAGACATACTCGGATACGAGCAGTCAGTCATTAATAAATATATATATGTCATGCAATTCTGTTTCGATGTATCACAGCTCATCAGTGTGGCTAGACATCCACTTGCTTCTGGCCGGGATGGAAACTCGACCGATTTGGTGTCAGCCGGACCTCTAAGCACTAGGCGTATGAAATCAGGCAAGGGAAACTTTAGCGTGCTTTATATAAGCGGGGTATACACGCGCCAGTCACCGAAAGAACTCAATTCATTGATAAAGATTAATATATATATATATATATATATATATATATATATATATATATACAACACAAAAAAAAATCTAGAAGTGAGCCACCACCTACCGCGGTTTCACACAAACGGTTCTTCGGGGTAAGAGGCTCTTACCCTGAAGAACCGTTTGTGTGAAATCGCGATAGGTGGTGGCTCACTTCTAGATTTTTTTTGTGTTGTATTTTTGCTCTACATTTGTACTTTCGTATAGAGCACTTTGCTGCTAAAGTTTCGTCTTGGGTTTTGCTTTCTTTCAAACGGGCACTAGACATATTGTTCTTGTGCGCTGTTTGTTTCTTTTTTTCTCCCCCTTTATTTAACCCACGAGGGGGTCCTCGCCGGGTTACAAGACGGTTTATATTACTGTTAAGTTAGCATTATTTTCGGATGTTTAGTCTGTTATTATTAGTGGTGACTTGCTGTGATTAAGTTCATTATATATGAAAAGAAAAAAGATATATGAAGATGCACTAAGAAAATCTGTCCATAAAAACATTTTACAATATAATTCTCAACCAAACAGACAAATAAAAAACGATAATAGAAAACGAAACATTATCTGGTTCAACCCACCATTTAATTTAGAGGTAAAGACTAAAATAGGACAAATAGACACTTTCCAAAAGGATCAGAACTAAACAAAATTTTCAACAGAAACACAATCAAGCTAAGTTATAGTTGCACTATATTTTGAGATTGATAGTTACACTTTAACTTATAATTTAGATAATTCCATAAAAAACAAAACGTCCGAAACTTAGATAGCAGTGTGCAAAACAAGACCACTAATAAAGAATGCAACTGCAGGAACTAAAATAAATGTCCACTTCAAGGACTTTGCAACACAAAAGAAATCATTTACAAGGCAAAGGTACATGACCCAAATGGCCAAAATAAAATTTATTTGGGTTCGACCAAAGACACCTTTAAGACCAGGTGGTTCAATCACAAGTCTACATTCAAAACAGAAAACTTAAAAAACTGTACAAAATTGGCTAGCCATGTGTGGAAATTAAACTCAAAATATGGAAAAGACCTAGACATAACATGGAGTATAGTAAAAACAGCCAAGCCTTACAAAGATGGCAAAATATGTAAACTATGCCAACAAGAAAAATTAGAGCTATTCCCAAACTATTCCCAAAATTATGCTATTCCCAAGCAAAAGCGAACTGTTTTACGAAAGAACGGAAATTATGACTAAGTGTATCCATACTAGAAAATACCACCTTGGTTCATGCAACCATGGATAAAAACGCCATAATTTCTTGTAATTTCAAAAATTGCAAATACATAAATTCCCTGCCACCTGAGCGTTATAAAAAAAAAAACACCGTTACGTGAGCATTCTTAAAAAAAAAAAAACAAGTAAACGGCAAGATCAGTTATTGCAAATCTCCTGAAGACACCACTCATGGTAGAAACCTAGGCCGCATAATAACTCGTTTACAAATGGAATATATATATATATATATATATATATATATAGTTATAAGTTGGAAGAATGAAGCCAAAATTGTTGACTTTCAGTGGTTTACTGATAGAAAGGCACGCATGCTTTGCAATAAAGTGCTCGATATCAGAGACAGAGATAGAGCATTAACAGAATTAATACAGAAAAAATTGTCACTTCCGTTATGCCGACTTCGAAGTTTTGTGAACGAAAAAGAATGCGCTCAATCATCAGGGCATGTCCGGTTTTTCTGCTAATACTTTTAGGTATTAGTGTGTTGATATTCTCTTGCAGAACTGGTGTTATTTGTTACATTTTGGTGTAAATCTGTGATTAAATGATATTTTCTCTTGATGAATGTCATGTTATCTGGTTATCTTATTTCTTCTCATCTCATTTTTTTTTTCATTTTCTTTTTTTACTTTCTTCCTTTATCTTTTATTTTTCCTTTTTGGCTTCTTTTATACGAAATCAGCGCAAAGAAATAATGGTTTTTCGAACAAATTAGAGTACGCAGACGAAAGAACAAACAAAAACAAAAACAACAGAAAAACACCTAATCTGGTTCAGCCCACCCTTCATTAATATAAAAAGAAATAAAACAAAATGGAGAATATTCTTCAAAATAATTGAAAAACTTTTCCCCAAGCGCAGCAAACTATCAAAAATTAACAAAAACAGTCAAAAGCAGCTGCATGGATAATGTTGGGTATCACCCCTTTTTGGATACAATAATGGACTCGCCTGATGTGTACATATTATCCTGTCTATACAGAGAACAGGAGTAGTTGTAAAGTAGCTACCTTTTTCACTGTCCGCTCTCTGCCTTCGGGCAGGGGGCGCTCTCTGCTTCCGAGCAGAGAGCACAAACCCAGTCGTGGTTCCGCCGAAGGGTAGAACCACGACTCAGTAAAAATAGACAGACATATTTTTGGCCCGGCTATATGGCCGGGAATACCCACATTAAAATGACCATGTGTCACATCCGGCCTTGCGTGGGAAGGCTAGTAAATACAGTAGTTGTAAAGTAGCTACCTTTTTCACTGTCAGCACTCTGCCTTCGGGTATAGGGCGCTCTCTGCTTCCGAGCAGAGAGCAATAACCCAGTCGTGGTTCCGCCGAAGGGTAGAAGCACGACTGGGCAAAAATAGACAGACATTTTTTGGCCGGGCCATATAGCCCGGAAATCCCAGTCATAAACTGACCACGTGTCACATGTTGCCCTTACTGGGAGGGACAGCTAAATAATGTAGTTTTAAAGGAGCAGTTGTACAGTCGCATAGTTGCTCAGTGAGTTGGAGCATAGTAAGTTGGAGTTGTTTGGATATAGACTTATTACCCGGACATACTTTTTCATAACAAGACTGCATATATTGATTCTACTTAGAGTATTACTAGTATTCATGAATTGACTAACCCGTGTTCCAGTTTGTATATTTTTGTTCAATATAACTTACATTTTCTATCTCGACATTTGCTTTTGTTATTATTTTGTGTGGTGAGAAACCACACAGAATTCACAACAGATAACATGGAGAAAATTATAATCAAACAATAAAATACTCGCTAAAATCAATAAAAACTACAACATAAACCAACAAAACAACAGCAATACATGCAACTGTTGAAACAGAAACAACCGTCTACTTAGTAAAGAATATCTAAACAACAATATAATATATAAAGCTACCGTAAAAAATAACAACACAGAAGACAACATTTACATAGAAGCCAAAGAAACAACGTTTAAATAGTGATTTAAGAATCACAAAATGTCATTAAACACAGAAAAATATATGAACAACACAATATTATTAACACACACACACACACACACACACACACACACACACACACACAGAGAATTGGGTTCTATAGCCTTGGCTAGCAACCAGTCTACCGCAGAAAGAAATAGCAACCTACTGAGGGATAATCTTCCGCCAGTCAGTCATGTCTCGAAAGTGACATGATCACCCAAGCGTGTATTACGTATGGCACTTAACTAACTGACTGAATATAATAGTTGGAATCATGATTAAGGCTTCTACTGGTTATAAAGTGAGGGATTGATTTTCTATTGTTATGAAGTAATAAACTGATCCCCCACTAATTAATATATAATAATATAGTACATTTCTTTCCCCTCTACCTATGAGTCAAATAACATGACAGATTGGGTTCTATAGACTTGGCTTGCAAGCAGTCTACCGCAGAAAGTAATGCCAACCTACTGTAGGATAATCTTTCGTCCAGTCAGTCATGTCTCTTTCGAGACATGATCGCACAAGCGTGTATCACGTATGGCTCTTAACTGACTGACTGAATATAATACTTGAAATAATGATTAAGGCTTCTACTGGTCATAAAGTGGGGGGTCAGTTTATTACTTCATAACAGTAGGAAACCGATCCCCCACTAATTACTACATAATAATATAATACATTTCTTTCCCCTCTACCTATGAGTCAAATAACAGGACAGATTGGGTTCTATAGCCTTGGCTTGCAAGCAGTCTACCGCAGAAAGTAATGCCGACCTACTGTAGGATAATCTTTAGCCCAGTCAGTCATGTCTCTTTCGAGACATGATTGCCCAAGCGTGTATTACGTATGGCACTTAACTGACTGAACTCTGACTAAATACACAAAACAACTCAACTTTTGAAGAGGAAAATTTTTTAGCATGTTCCGGAATTTATCAGTAGTCAACTGCGTGATAATTTGCATCCGGGTCAACGATTGCAGAAAACCTTATAATATAATATTATCTAATATTTAACTTGAACATTATTCACTTAAGTTTTTATAAAATGTTATGAAAATATGTAATTAATTCTTATAAGACATTATATAAAGGAATTTTAAGATAATATAATGTGATTCAATTTTATAAAAAGCCTACATAAATATTTTAATTAAAATACTATATAATTATTTGTCATGAGAATATTAGGAAATTAACTTTTTTAAAAATAATATGTAATTAAATCATATAAATCATATATAATGGAATTTTATAAATAATATGTAATCAAATTTTATGAAATATGAAATTAAATTTATCAACAATTTGATGGAATCAAATTAAAAATATATAATTAAATTTTAAGATACATTAATTAATGCAATTTCCTAAAACATTACAAATAAATTGACTGAAAGTACTATGCAATTATATTTTATAAATTTATTGATAAAATTGTTTCCTCTGAAAGATTTTGTAGTGATATTTCATAAAATATGTCTCTAAATTTGGTAAAATTATTTTTTTATGTAAAAATATATTTGATAAATATTACATAATTAAATGTTAACGATCTTTTGTTGAATACAGATTTCATGTAATTACATGTTATTAATTTAATTAGATTTCATGAAAATACTATGTAATTATTTTTTACAAAATAGTGTACGATTATTGTTCATAAGAATATTATTCAATTATATTTTATGCAATTAAATCAGTGATTTTGTATAAAATGGAAAAGCCTCCACCAAGATATTAGCTAATAAGTTGTATTTTTGAGTGCATGAGTTATCTAATTTGAATCAAAGTTGAATTATTTAAGTAGCAGTTGGAAATGAGTTCATTTTATGCAGCGGATTTAGTTATTCAAATGCTATACAAGAGGTTGTATAATTATATAATTTTGTAACCTAATACAATATGATATTATTGTGGGCACCTACCTACAAATGGACTCGTCCACACCTTTATAATTGGCTACCAACTCTGAGTGGAGAGTCTCTGAGTAGTAGACTTGCCTCTGCTACTGTTGACACTGTCAGCACTCTGCCTTCGGTAGAGGGCGCTCTCTGCCTTCCGAGCAGAGAGCACAAACCCAGTCGTGGTTCCGCCGGAGGGTAGAACCACGACTCGGTAAAAATAGACAGACATATTTTTGGCCCGGCTATATGGCCGGGAATACCCACAATAAAATGACCATGTGTCACATCCAGCCTTGCGTGGGAAGGCTAGTGAATATAGTCACTGCGTAGCAGACTTGCCTCTGCTACTGTTGACACTGTCAGCACTCTGCCTTCGGGTAGAGGGCGCTCTCTGCTTCCGAGCAGAGAGCACAAACCCAGTCGTGGTTCCGCCGGAGGGTAGAACCACGACTCGGTAAAAATAGACAGACATATTTTTGGCCCGGCTATATGGCCGGGAATACCCACAATAAAATGACCATGTGTCACATCCAGCCTTGCGTGGGAAGGCTAGTGAATATAGTCACTGCGTAGCAGACTTGCCTCTGCTACTGTTGACACTGTCAGCATTCTGCCTTCGGTAGAGGGCGCCCTCTGCTTCCGAGCAGAGAGCACAAACTCCAGTCGGGGTTCCGCCGGAGGGCAGAACCACGACTCGGTAAAAATAGACAGACATATTTTTGGCCAGGCTATATGGCTGGGAACTCCCACTTTAAAATGACCATGTGTCACATCCGGCCTTTTGTGGGGAGGCTAGTGAATATAGTCACTGCGGAGCAGACTTGCCTCTGCTACTGTTGACACTGTCAGCACTCTGCCTTCGGTAGAGGGCGCTCTCTGCTTCCGAGCAGAGAGCACAAACCCAGTCGTGGTTCAGCCGGAGGGTAGAACCACGACTCGGTAAAAATGGACAGACATATTTTGGCCCGGCTATATGGCCGGGACCACCCACATTAAAATGACCATGTGTCACATCCGGCCTTGCGTGGGAAGGCTAGTGAATATAGTCACTGAGTAGTAGACTTGCCTCTGCTACTATTGACACTGTCAGCTCTCTGCCTTCCGAGCAGAGAGCAATAACCCAATCGTGATTTCGCCGAAGCGCAGAAGCACGACTGGGCAAAAACAGACAGACATTTTTTGGCCCGGCTATATGGCCGGGAAGACCCAACTATAAAATGACCATGTGCCACATCTGGCCTTGCGTGGGAAGGTTGGTAAATACCGTTACTGAATAGTAGACTTGGCTCTGCTACTATTGGCACTGTCAGCTCTCTGCCTTCCGAGCAGAGAGCAATAACCCAATCGTGTTTCCGCCGAAGGGTAGAACCACGACTCGGTAAAAATAGACAGTCATTTTTTGGCTCGGCTATATGGCCGGGAATACCAACTATAAAATGACCATGGGTCACATCTGGTCTCGCGTGGGAAGGCTGGTAAATACCGTCACTGAGTATTAGACTTGGCTCTGCTACTATTGACACTGTCAGCACTCTGCATTCGGGTAGAGGACGCTCTCTACTTCCGAGTAGAGAGCAATAACCCAGTCGTGGTTCCGCCGAAGGGTAGAACCGCGACTCGGTAAAAATAGACAGACATTTTTTGGCCCGGCTATATGGCCGGGAAAACCCACTATAAAATGACCATGTGTCACATCCGGCCTTGCGTGGGAAGGCTGGTAAATACCGTCACTGAGTAGTAGACTTGGCTCTGCTACTATTGACACTGTCATCACACTGCCTTCGGGTAGAGGGCGCTCTCTACTTCCGAGTAGAGAGCAATAACCCAGTCGTGGTTCCGCTGAAGGGTAGAATCACGACTGGGGAAAAATAGACAGACATATTTTTGGCCCGGCTATATGGCCGGGAGTACCCACAATAAAATGACCATGTGTCACATCCAGCCTTGCGTGGGAAGGCTAGTAAATACAGTCACTGAGTAGTAGACTTGCCTCTGCTACTATTGACACTGTCAGCACTCTGCCTTCGGTAGAGGGCGCTCTCTGCTTCGAGCAGAGAGCACAAACCCAGTCGTGGTTCCGCCGGAGGGTAGAACCACGACTCGGGGTAAAAATAGACAGTCATTTTTTGGCTCGGCTATATGGCCGGGAATACCCACTATAAAATGACCATGTGTCACATCCAGCCTTGCGTGGGAAGGCTAGTGAATATAGTCACTGAGTAGTAGACTTGGCTCTGCTACTATTGACACTGTCAGCTCTCTGCCTTCCGAGCAGAGAGCAATAACCCAATCGTGATTCCGCCGAAGGGTAGAAGCATGACTGGGCAAAATTAGACAGACATTTTTTGGCCCGGCTATATGGCCGGGAATACCCACTATAAAATGACCATGTGTCACATCCAGCCTTGCGTGGGAAGGCTAGTGAATATAGTCACTGAGTAGTAGACTTGGCTCTGCTACTATTGACACTGTCAGCTCTCTGCCTTCCGAGCAGAGAGCAATAACCCAATCGTGATTCCGCCGAAGGGTAGAAGCATGACTGGGCAAAATTAGACAGACATTTTTTGGCCCGGCTATATGGCCGGGAATACCCACTATAAAATGACCATGTGCCACATCTGGCCTTGCGTGGGAAGGCTGGTAAATACCGTTACTGAGTAGTAGACTTGGCTCTGCTACTATTGACACTGTCAGCACTCTGCCTTCCGAGCAGAGAGCTATAACCCAATCGTGTTTCCGCCAAAGGGAAGAACCACGACTCGGTAAAAATAGACAGTCATTTTTTGGCTCGGCTATATGGCCGGGAATACCCACTATAAAATGACCATGGGTCACATCTGGCCTCGCGTGGGAAGGCTGGTAAATACCGTCACTGAGTATTAGACTTGGCTCTGCTACTATTGACACTGTCAGCACTCTGCATTCGGGTAGAGGACGCTCTCTACTTCCGAGTAGAGAGCAATAACCCAGTCGTGGTTCCGCCGAAGGGTAGAACCGCGACTCGGTAAAAATAGACAGACATTTTTTGGCCCGGCTATATGGCCGGGAAAACCCACTATAAAATGACCATGTGTCACATCCGGCCTTGCGTGGGAAGGCTGGTAAATACCGTCACTGAGTAGTAGACTTGGCTCTGCTACTATTGACACTGTCATCACACTGCCTTCGGGTAGAGGGCGCTCTCTACTTCCGAGTAGAGAGCAATAACCCAGTCGTGGTTCCGCTGAAGGGTAGAATCACGACTGGGGAAAAATAGACAGACATATTTTTGGCCCGGCTATATGGCCGGGAGTACCCACAATAAAATGACCATGTGTCACATCCAGCCTTGCGTGGGAAGGCTAGTAAATACAGTCACTGAGTAGTAGACTTGCCTCTGCTACTATTGACACTGTCAGCACTCTGCCTTCGGTAGAGGGCGCTCTCTGCTTCGAGCAGAGAGCACAAACCCAGTCGTGGTTCCGCCGGAGGGTAGAACCACGACTCGGTAAAAATAGACAGTCATTTTTTGGCTCGGCTATATGGCCGGGAATACCCACTATAAAATGACCATGTGTCACATCCAGCCTTGCGTGGGAAGGCTAGTGAATATAGTCACTGAGTAGTAGACTTGGCTCTGCTACTATTGACACTGTCAGCTCTCTGCCTTCCGAGCAGAGAGCAATAACCCAATCGTGATTCCGCCGAAGGGTAGAAGCATGACTGGGCAAAATTAGACAGACATTTTTTGGCCCGGCTATATGGCCGGGAATACCCACTATAAAATGACCATGTGTCACATCCAGCCTTGCGTGGGAAGGCTAGTGAATATAGTCACTGAGTAGTAGACTTGGCTCTGCTACTATTGACACTGTCAGCTCTCTGCCTTCCGAGCAGAGAGCAATAACCCAATCGTGATTCCGCCGAAGGGTAGAAGCATGACTGGGCAAAATTAGAAAGACATTTTTTGGCCCGGCTATATGGCCGGGAATACCCACTATAAAATGACCATGTGCCACATCTGGCCTTGCGTGGGAAGGCTGGTAAATACCGTTACTGAGTAGTAGACTTGGCTCTGCTACTATTGACACTGTCAGCACTCTGCCTTCCGAGCAGAGAGCTATAACCCAATCGTGTTTCCGCCAAAGGGAAGAACCACGACTCGGTAAAAATAGACAGTCATTTTTTGGCTCGGCTATATGGCCGGGAATACCCACTATAAAATGACCATGGGTCACATCTGGCCTCGCGTGGGAAGGCTGGTAAATACCGTCACTGAGTATTAGACTTGGCTCTGCTACTATTGACACTGTCAGCACTCTGCATTCGGGTAGAGGACGCTCTCTACTTCCGAGTAGAGAGCAATAACCCAGTCGTGGTTCCGCCGAAGGGTAGAACCGCGACTCGGTAAAAATAGACAGACATTTTTTGGCCCGGCTATATGGCCGGGAAAACCCACTATAAAATGACCATGTGTCACATCCGGCCTTGCGTGGGAAGGCTGGTAAATACCGTCACTGAGTAGTAGACTTGGCTCTGCTACTATTGACACTGTCATCACACTGCCTTCGGGTAGAGGGCGCTCTCTACTTCCGAGTAGAGAGCAATAACCCAGTCGTGGTTCCGCTGAAGGGTAGAATCACGACTGGGGAAAAATAGACAGACATATTTTTGGCCCGGCTATATGGCCGGGAGTACCCACAATAAAATGACCATGTGTCACATCCAGCCTTGCGTGGGAAGGCTAGTAAATACAGTCACTGAGTAGTAGACTTGCCTCTGCTACTATTGACACTGTCAGCACTCTGCCTTCGGTAGAGGGCGCTCTCTGCTTCGAGCAGAGAGCACAAACCCAGTCGTGGTTCCGCCGGAGGGTAGAACCACGACTCGGTAAAAATAGACAGTCATTTTTTGGCTCGGCTATATGGCCGGGAATACCCACTATAAAATGACCATGTGTCACATCCAGCCTTGCGTGGGAAGGCTAGTGAATATAGTCACTGAGTAGTAGACTTGGCTCTGCTACTATTGACACTGTCAGCTCTCTGCCTTCCGAGCAGAGAGCAATAACCCAATCGTGATTCCGCCGAAGGGTAGAAGCATGACTGGGCAAAATTAGACAGACATTTTTTGGCCCGGCTATATGGCCGGGAATACCCACTATAAAATGACCATGTGTCACATCCAGCCTTGCGTGGGAAGGCTAGTGAATATAGTCACTGAGTAGTAGACTTGGCTCTGCTACTATTGACACTGTCAGCTCTCTGCCTTCCGAGCAGAGAGCAATAACCCAATCGTGATTCCGCCGAAGGGTAGAAGCATGACTGGGCAAAATTAGACAGACATTTTTTGGCCCGGCTATATGGCCGGGAATACCCACTATAAAATGACCATGTGCCACATCTGGCCTTGCGTGGGAAGGCTGGTAAATACCGTTACTGAGTAGTAGACTTGGCTCTGCTACTATTGACACTGTCAGCACTCTGCCTTCCGAGCAGAGAGCTATAACCCAATCGTGTTTCCGCCAAAGGGAAGAACCACGACTCGGTAAAAATAGACAGTCATTTTTTGGCTCGGCTATATGGCCGGGAATACCCACTATAAAATGACCATGGGTCACATCTGGCCTCGCGTGGGAAGGCTGGTAAATACCGTCACTGAGTATTAGACTTGGCTCTGCTACTATTGACACTGTCAGCACTCTGCATTCGGGTAGAGGACGCTCTCTACTTCCGAGTAGAGAGCAATAACCCAGTCGTGGTTCCGCCGAAGGGTAGAACCGCGACTCGGTAAAAATAGACAGACATTTTTTGGCCCGGCTATATGGCCGGGAAAACCCACTATAAAATGACCATGTGTCACATCCGGCCTTGCGTGGGAAGGCTGGTAAATACCGTCACTGAGTAGTAGACTTGGCTCTGCTACTATTGACACTGTCATCACACTGCCTTCGGGTAGAGGGCGCTCTCTACTTCCGAGTAGAGAGCAATAACCCAGTCGTGGTTCCGCTGAAGGGTAGAATCACGACTGGGGAAAAATAGACAGACATATTTTTGGCCCGGCTATATGGCCGGGAGTACCCACAATAAAATGACCATGTGTCACATCCAGCCTTGCGTGGGAAGGCTAGTAAATACAGTCACTGAGTAGTAGACTTGCCTCTGCTACTATTGACACTGTCAGCACTCTGCCTTCGGTAGAGGGCGCTCTCTGCTTCGAGCAGAGAGCACAAACCCAGTCGTGGTTCCGCCGGAGGGTAGAACCACGACTCGGTAAAAATAGACAGTCATTTTTTGGCTCGGCTATATGGCCGGGAATACCCACTATAAAATGACCATGTGTCACATCCAGCCTTGCGTGGGAAGGCTAGTGAATATAGTCACTGAGTAGTAGACTTGGCTCTGCTACTATTGACACTGTCAGCTCTCTGCCTTCCGAGCAGAGAGCTATAACCCAATCGTGTTTCCGCCAAAGGGAAGAACCACGACTCGGTAAAAATAGACAGTCATTTTTTGGCTCGGCTATATGGCCGGGAATACCCACTATAAAATGACCATGGGTCACATCTGGCCTCGCGTGGGAAGGCTGGTAAATACCGTCACTGAGTATTAGACTTGGCTCTGCTACTATTGACACTGTCAGCACTCTGCCTTCGGTTAGAGGGCGCTCTCTACTTCCGAGTAGAGAGCAATAACCCAGTCGTGGTTCCGCCGAAGGGTAGACCCGCGACTCGGTAAAAATAGACAGACATTTTTTGGCCCGGCTATATGGCCGGGAAGACCCACTATAAAATGACCATGTGTCACATCCGGCCTTGCGTGGGAAGGCTGGTAAATACCGTCACTGAGTAGTAGCCACAGAATGAGAAAATGAATGAGTCAGGACGCCTGCGAGTGGAAGTACTCTCCAGTCCACGTTTACCTTTGTACTACGTTTCCCGAGAATATACTATTCAACCTTATATCTGAGTCCGTGTTATCTTTCTATTGCCTTTCGGTCATAACGCTGGCGACGAAGAACATTCGAGCCAGAAAGAGAAACCGCTAACTAAAAAAATCAACAAAAAAGGTTATGCCATAAAACTGGCGACAAAGAATATTCGAACCACAATGACAAATCTCTATCTAAAAAATTTAACAAAAAATGTTTCGACCGAACACTAATGACGTCTAAAGATCCCAATGTATTAAACGCAAATCTAGCGACAGGGAAGTACGAACCAAAGAGAAACTCTTACATCAGTTGCTTATAACAAACACAACATCTGACTAAGGAATCGTACGAATTATAGAAAATTAGCAGGCAAAGGAAATATAAAATTTTCACGAAAAAAAAAAGTTACGCCTACAATAGTTTTACGTTAAGAACACAACTGATAACTAAAATAAAATTAAAAAAAAAAAAACGGACACACCAACCGAATAAACAGGCAACGTAAATACGAATATAAAAAAAAAAATCACAGATTCGGACATCGGATATATTTGAAAGAAAGGAAAAGCACAGAAAAAAATAATAACTCAATCCATTTTTTTAAAATCAACAACTCGAAAATACTTATTAGTGAAAACTGTAAGAAATATTTTTTTACTTTCCCCTTGTTGCTATAATCAAAAGTTTCATTGTTCTTCGCTTCCCTCGACCACCCAGAAAAAAAAGTAAGAAAATATATTTTCTGTTTTGCAGCGTGGTTGTTTATGCAATTTTTTTCTCTCTCTCTTTCTCTTGCTTACGAAAAAAAAGCACCCAGACAATATTAGTTATCACCAGCCAGAGCTGAGAAATATTAAAGAAAGGAATTATTTTTCATGTTCTTCCCCCCCACTTAAAGAAGAAAAATTGTCTAAATTCCGTTTTTGTTTTAGTACTTTAAAGCAATCATTGTTCAGATGATGAAGGCACAACTTGATCACCAACAGATGACGGAGGAACGTATATTACAGCAGCAACAAATGTTGAAAGTAAAATTGCTCCTACAGCAAAAAGAACAACGACAGCAGCAGAGACAGCAGCAGAGACAGCAGCAACAGCTTTTTCTTGAATTCCAAAAACAACAAAAAATAATTACTTCTAAAAACATTAAGTAAAATGGAATTTAGTGAAAACATCACTGAATTTTTTTACAATACAATTTGGAATTCTATGGAGACATTCAATTATATTTTCTGACGAAGATAAAACATTTGAAGCTTTCTATAGGAGATATGAAGATATTTTTACGGTAGACTGTAAGGATTGTTCGAACGCTAAAAAAATTCGCTTACTTTTAAGTAAGTTGGAAACTGCGGAATAAAGTAAGTTCGTCGATTACATTCTTCCGAAAACAAAAAACAAAAAAACAAGGGAACTAGAGTTCGATGAAGCAATAAAACTTTTGTCTGGGTTATTTAGCCCTAATACGACACTATTTCACAAAAGATGGAAGTGTTTTAACTTGTCAAAACGGGATGACAAGGATTATCTTACATTTGCGTCCATTGTAAATAAGCACTAAAACGATTTTCGATTCGCAGAATTGTAAACCGACGATTTCAAATGCTTGATATTTGCCCAACGTTTAATCTCCGCAAAAAAACTCGGAGATAAGACGGAGAGTTCTATCAAGACTAGAAAGTGAACCAGGTCTCACACTGCAAAAACTGGCTGAAGATTGCCAGCGAGTAATCAGTGTTAAAGGCGATTTCAAAAACATCGAAGAATCAGGCATATCGTATGTTAGGGGAATTAAGTACAAACCAAAATATTACTCCCCTGGAAATGGTAGAGAAAACAAAGAGTATGTCGATTCACAATCTAAAAGTAGACGACCCTTTCAGAAACAAAAATTACCCACAAGCCCATGCGGGTATTGTGGCGGACAACATTGGGCGGCAGACTGCTTCTACCGAAACAAAATATGTAATAATTGTGGCAAAATTGGCCACAAAGGGGCGCATTGTAGAAACAAAAGGAACAACAGAAACAGAGCCAGTAAAACTAAATCAAATGAAAAAGTAGATAAGAATCTACGAAAATACATCGTAGTCAACATTCTAAACAAAACAGTTACGCTGCAACTAGATTCTGCCTCGGATCTCTCAATTATTAATCTTCACACTTGGAGGAAATTTAAACCAACGATTAAAAAGGCAAACAAGATAGCTCGTGCAGTAACAGAAGACAAAATCAAATTTGAAAGTGAGCTAACGCTAACCTGTAACTCTAAATGGCATCACAAATAAACTAAAAGTTTTCGTCCATAAAAAAAACTCTGATAATTTATTTGGAACTGATTGGATGGAGCGGTTTAAGTTGTGCGACCAACCAATCAACAATTTTTGCCAAAAGGTGGAAAATATGACAACGGATCCCCAAGACCTGAAAGACGAATTAAAAGAAAAATTTCCTGAAGTTTTCTCGACGGGGCTAGGAAAATGTACGAAGACAAAAGTCAGATTCCAGCTGAAAGAAAACGTTCAACCTGTTTTCAAAAGAAAAAGAAATGTCCCATTTGCAACAGTAGAAAAAATAAACGAAGAATTAGACCGACTAGAAAATGCCGGTATACTGTCCAAAGTGAGTTTTAGCGAATGGGCTGCCCCTGCTGTATATGTAAGAAAAAAGTCCAACCAAATTCGCGTCTGTGAGGATTTCTTAACGGCCTCAATGCGGCTCTAAAAGATTAACATTACCCCCTCCTCACATCAGAGGAGGTATTTAATAAACTGAATAGTTGGGAAATATTCTCCAAATTGGATGCATACCTTCAAATCCCGGTTGAGGAAGAGTGCACAAAACTTCTATGAATCAACACCTACAGGGGTTTATACAGGTTGATAGATTGGCATTCGGGGTCAAGGTTGCACCTGCAATATTCCAGCAGGTCATGAATACCATGCTGGGTGGTCTTGACTTCGCCTGTGCCTACCTGGATGACATTGGAATAGCAAGCAAATCTACCGAGGAACATCGCAAAGAGATCCACAAAGTTTTTGAGAGAATTCAGGATTTCGGGTTTAAGAAAAAAAATCGAAATGTGATTTTTATGTGAATGAAATAAGGTATCTCGGGCATACCATTGACAAGAATTGAAGACGGCCTGACCCGCAGCGGGCAGAAGCTATCAAAAATATGCCTTCTCCAAAAAATGTCAACGAGCTCCAAAGTTTTCTTGGACTTGCCGACTATTACGAAGTATTTATAAAAAACCTGCAAGAGCTACGCGCTCCACTGAATGAATTGTTAAAAAAAAGTAAAAATTTGGAACTGAACAACTGAGTGTTATCTTTTAAAAAATAAAAACTTACTAAAAAAACGATTTCTCCCAGGTTAGAAAATTTTCTTTAAAAGTTTCCAAAAGAATATGCCGTACTGGGAGGAGGGCATGATCACTAGAAAGATCGGCGATATTGTGTATATAATACAGGGAGCAAGAAATACCCACAAAAAACACATTAATCAAATTAAAAAACGGCATGAAATGGGTTCCAACAGCACACACGATGAAGTGGAAGAACCCATCGAGATGATTTACGATAAATTTGACCTCGAACCCCCGCAACATAAGCCCAAACAACGAAAGTCGGAGAAAAAGAGGAAATTTACCGAGCCTTTAACAATCAATCCAAAAAAGAAAAGTTATTAAATTTCAGGAAAATTATAAACCCTTTAACAGAGTAAAAGACTTGTGGAGAACTACCTACAAATGAACCCGTCCACACCTTTATAATATGACTACCAACTCTGGGTAAGGAGTCACTGAGTAGTAGACTTGTCTCTGCTACTATTGACACTGTCAGCACTCTGCCTTCGGGTGGACGGCGCTCTCTGCTTCCGAGCAGAGAGCACAAACCCAGTCGTGGTTCCGCCGGAGGGTAGAACCACGACTCGGTAAAAATAGACAGACATATTTTTGGCCCGGCTATATGGCCGGGAATACCCACAATAAAATGACCATGTGTCACATCCGGCCTTGCGTGGGAAGGCTAGTGAATATAGTCACTGAGTAGTAGACTTGCCTCTGCTACTATTGACACTGTCAGCACTCTGCCTTCGGTAGAGGGCGCTCTCTGCTTCCGAGCAGAGAGCACAAACCCAGTCGTGGTTCCGCCGGAGGGTAGAACCACGACTCGGTAAAAATAGACAGACATATTTTTGGCCCGGCTATATGGCCGGGAATACCCACATTAAAATGACCATGTGTCACATCCAGCCTTGCGTGGGAAGACTAGTGAATATAGTCACTGAATAGTAGCCACAGAGTGAGTGAATGAGTGAGTCAGGACGTCTGCGAGAGAAAGAACTCTACAATTCACGTTTACCTTTGTACTAAGTTTTTCCGAGAATATACTATTCAACCTTATATCCGAGTCCGTGTTATCTCTCTATGGGCCTTCGGGCATAACATATATATATATGTATATATATATATATATATATATATATATATATATATATATATATAGTATATATTAAATATAAATTATAATATAATATATAAATGTTAATAGTTATTTAGTAGAGTCAACCAAGTAAGACTCATGATTTGAAGGACAACTTTTTAAAAAAAACAATCTTAAATATTTTCTATTGAACATAGACTCAAACGCATACATACATACATACATATATATATATATATATATATATATAGTATATATTAAATATAAATTATAATATAATATATAAATGTTAATAGTTATTTAGTAGAGTTAACCAAGTAAGACTCATGATTTGAAGGACAACTTAAAAAAAAAAACAATCTTAAATATTTTCTATTGAACATAGACTCAAACGCATACATACATACATACATACATACATACATATATATATATATATATATATATATATATATATATATATATATATGCGCATCGTTAATTCAGTAATAAACTAGAACACTCTCACTACTGGCGTATGAATACATGGTATATCACACCCTAAAAGTCTGCCCGTAGCTCAAAGGTAGAATCGCCGACTGACGCCAATTCGGTTGGGTTTCAATCCTGGGTAAAAAGCAATCGGATGTCTAACCGTACTGATGAGCTACGATACAGCAAAACAGATCTGTCTGCGGATGAGCATTATCACAACTCAACGCTATATATGTATTTTTGGTGTTATTATATCTGGATATTATTTCTGATCTTTGTTATATTTTTCTTTTAATTTAATTTGGAAATGAAAAAAAAAACATGGCAAAGGCCCTGATATAACAGAGAGTATAATAAAAACTAGCCAAATCTTACAAACGTGGTGATATCTGCAGATTGTACTAAGAAGAAGAGTTAGCCATAATATTATCCCCCCGCTCACAAAAATAAATAATTAAATTAAAGTACTAAATTAAATAAAGATCAGAAATAACGTCCAGATGTAATCACACCAAAAAATACATTTAAGGACCATACAAACGTGGATGAAAGTGTTTAAAATACTTAAGCAACTCCTCCTCCCTAATTTTGAAAATTCCAGTTATTTTAAACTTCCTGTCACGCGTTCGTATCAATCCCTGTTGTACGTTTAAAAACTTTGAAAAATCACTTATTAAAAATCGCCTGAAGATACCGAAAGGTTGAAACCAAGGTTGTGCAAATAACTGGTTTCCAAATGAAATATATATATCTATATATAAGAAATATTTAGTCAGACACGTTATTTCATGGTAAATCGGATGTATGGGTCTAATTCAGGCGAACCATGATCAGCTTCCCTCTTTATTGTACAGAAGGTTGTACACCAATGAAATTCACAAGCAAAGACACCCACCCCCAAAAAAAAACGGAATAAAAATAAAGATTGCTCCCTTTAAAGAGAAAATTTTAAAAAAATTAAGAAAAATATATTTAAGAAAAAATTTAAGATAAAATATATATATATATATATATATATATATATATATATATATATATGTGTGTGTGTGTGTGTGTGTGTGTGTTCAGCTAAATACTTATCTTAAATAAACAGATTTACTAATGGTTAATGAAAAGATAAATGTCAAATAAAATTCAGAATGTATAAGTATATTTATATTCGGAATTATATAAGTTCAGGTATACCTCGGATGGCGTCAAAAAATATGGAAAAATAAAAATCAAGTTTAAGTCATTTTATTCAATTTTACGTGTGTCCTACACAAATATTGACGGCGTAATATCACTAGAAAAGCGTCAAAAGCAAAATATGCTCTTCTTCTTCTATGTTCCCTATGTTTTCTCATAAACAGTTGGCATATATATTCTTCTTCTATGTGCTCAGTCCTTTCAAGACGTAGGCGATCATGGATTTCCACGTCTCCCTATCCCTGCTGGCTCTTAGCACACCTTCTCCTGCTACACCATGCAAACCTCATTCCATCATCCACCGGATCAGGCCCTTCAAATATGTTATCCACTGCTTTCCGATGTCTCCTTTTCCCTCTATATAGCCTGTTAGTATCAGGTTCTCTAAGCCCTCCTTCCTCACTGCATGTCCCAGGAACTTCAGCTGTCTCTTCCCGATGCTCAGTATTAATTTCCTTTTTGTTTCCATCATTTCTAAGACCTCATCATTGCTCACATGCTCGATCCATGATATTCGCAGCATCCTTCTGTAGAACCACATTTCAGTTGCTTCAAGTTTTTTCTTCATCTTTGATGATATTGTCCAGCATTCACTGTCATATTGAAGAACTGACATCACATAGCAATCTAGTACTCTCTTCCTTGTTTATAGCAAAATTATCCTGTTTCTTAATAGTCTACTCAACTTCTAGAATGCTTCCTTCGTCATGCCTTTGGATCTCTGTGTCACACTTTCCGTCTTCTGTTATAACACTTTCCAGGTATTTAAATTTTTGTACCTGCTTGATTCTAGTATCCCCGACCTTATACAATAAATAAAATTAAAAGTATATACATATAAGAATACGTACATTTTGAGTAAATGTATATATTGGTAAATTTAACATAAATTAATTTATTTTTTACTATCGCAAAATACTTTTAATAACTGTATTTGTTATTTAACATTACCAAATCTTTTTGTTTTATAATATCTTAGAGAAAACCACATTCACAAATAAAGAGTCAGTGATGTACTGTAAAGATTGGCAACTTGTAAAGATCTACATTTACAATTATATAGGTAAAAGTATGTGCATATATTCGGAAATTTGGATTACTTTTTTTCTGTATTATATTAAAAACTAAAAATAATTTATTTGTAAGCTTAAAATAGATTTTTATTGACCATGTATTATAAAAATGTATTTATACATAAAATATAGGACTGAGAAAGATTGCTTGTGATTTAGCCCATGACAAGTATATTCGGAAACAAGTAAATTCGACTTGAGTCAACTCTCTTGGAACAAATTACCAACGTAAGGTGAGGTATACCTGTGAATGTATAGATGCGATAACATATATATATATATATATATATATATATATATATATATATATATATATATACTAGCAGTATAGCCCGGCGTTGCTCGGGTATAATGAAAGCTTTAAAACTAATCCATGGTCCTGGAGCTCAGACTCAGCCTAAAGAATATTTGTGTAAAGTTTCGTGAGAATCGGATAAAAATTGTGGATTTGTATAAAGGACATACAGACAGATAAACAGACACACACACAAACATCTTGCCTTTTATAGATATATATAATTGATATTATGCACTATTATAAGAACTGCAACCTTGAAACTTCTGAATATCGTTTCTTATGTCTTTGTCTATGAGTGTATCAAATTTGATTAAAATCGGACCACTCTTTCTATAACCCGGTTTTTTTCGATTATCGATTTTCGATATTTATCGGAGGTATCTCGACACAAAACCAAGCTAAGAACACTCACAGACGCTTATAGTAAAACTGTAAATTCTCAAGAAAATCGGTTCAGCCGTCTCTGAGTCACAGACACATACACACACAGAGACAAAGTTCCATTTATAAGTAAGTTTATATATATATATATATATATATATATATATATATATGTGTGTGTGTGTGTGTGTGTGTGTGAGAGAGAGAGAGAGAGAGAGAGGGAGAGAGAGAGAAGATACAAATATATAGAGAGGAAAAGAAAGAACTGAGGAAGTGGAATTTATATATCTTTCTGTGTGAATTGATCGGTAGAGATATTTTGAATATATACATGTATATGCATTCTTTCCAGACATGATCATCCAAGTGATCACGTATGGCGCTTAACTGACTGATATGCATACGAAGGCAAACAAAAAACACATTTGATGCTGTAGTAATTGATTTATAGTGAGCTGTTTGCTTGAGTTTATTTTATAAAGAACTCAGAATGCCTTTTCTCATTGTAAAAAGGCACATTTTATTTGTTATCCCAACTGAAATATCGTAGAGCGGTATATCATGTTAAACTGTGAATGATAGCATTAATATCAAAATTTAATATGTATGATAATTAACTTGGAACTTAATATCCAAGGAAAAGTAAATTTACTAAATTGCATAATTCTTTTGAAAAATTAAAAAAATCAAAGAAAATGACTCAAGTCATGTACATTTGGACTATTGATGAAGGTGAAGATAATAGTCCGTGTGCAAATAATGTAAATATTGATAACTCGTCATCTATATATAACATTCTCTAATTTCCGTTAGTCCGTCTGTCACACTCTCTAAAACAGTCATACATTGAGAAACCAAAACCAAATTTGAAGAGAAGTACAAACAGGTAAGAGGTTACAAAGTACAGTTGGCTTCACTTCTTCTATGTGCCCTTTCCTTTCAGTACGTTGGCGATCATGGCTTTCCTTGTCTCTCTATCCCTGGTGGCTCTTAGCACGATTTCTCCTCTTGCACCACACAACACTCGTTCTGTCATCCACCGGATCAGGCCCTTCAAATATGTTATCCACTGCTTTCTCATGTCTCCTTTTCCCTCTATCTAGCCTGTTAGTATCAGGTTCTCTAAGCCCTCCTTCCTCACTGCATGTCCCAGGAACTTTAGCTGTCTCTTTCTGATGCTCAGTATTAACTTCCTTTTCGTTTCCATCCTTTTCAAAACCTCATCATTGCTCACATACTCAATTCATGATATCCACAGCATCCTTCTGTAGAACCACATTTCAATTGCTTCAAGTTTCTCCTTCATATTTAATGATATTGTCTAGCATTCAATGGCATATTGAAGAACTGACATCACTTAGCAATCCAGTACACTTTCCTTTGCTTCTAGCAAAATTTTCCTGTCTCTTAATACTATACTCAAAGAGTGCATAAAAACCGATTTAGAAAGGCACGGATATATGTTTTCTCCTCCAAGCTAAGCAACGTAGACATAGCTCTCTAGTTCTTGGCGAGAATCAGTCAAGGAGAAGGACTACTTTGAATTCAAAACCAGAGAAAAGGCAAAGAGAATACTCCCCGAAAGATGTCATGGTAATTGACAAATGTTATAATAAAGGATGCAACGAATGGTTTGTAGAAAATTATTATTGCTCATGCTTTTAAGGGGTATTGTTTTAACTCTTTTCCTTCTTTAAAACATGTAAAACTTGTGCAATATTTTCCTTTGATTGTGAAAAAAAAAAAGCTCATCAAAATCAAAGAAAATAAAGTTAAAAAACAATAGGTTTACTTATAAAAACATCAGGATGTAACCTGAGTGGGTTTAGATCGGGATAAAAGAAGGCAGAATCCATTGAAGTTAATCGGCTTTAAATAATTAAAGCCGATATTGACATAAAATAAACAAAAGTTGAACATTTTCATTCTACATACATACATACATACATACATACATACAAACGGATATATATATATATATATATATACATACACACACACACAGAGCAAAAAACCCCGATGAATGAGTACATTATAACGGATTTTTGAATCGGCATGGATCTGCTCTATTAAAAAATAAACGCTATCTATCTATCTATCTATCTATCTATCTATCTATCTATCTATCTATCTATCTATCTCTCAGTCTGTTCGTATCTATCTATCTATCTATCTATCTATCTATCTATCTATCTATCTATCTATCTATCTATCTATCTTATTTCAGTCTATTTATATCTATCTATCTATCTATCTATCTATCTATCTATCTATCTATCAGTTTGTTCGTATCTATCTATCTATCTATCTATCTATCTATCTATCTATCTATCTATCTAAAAACTTAGAAGTCGGCATTGATCTGCACTATTAAAGTGATAAACGCTATCTATCTATCTATCTATCTATCTATCTATCTATCTATCTATCTATCTATCTATCTAGTTTTAAAGCAAATAAATTGTCACTTTAACTGAGCAGGTTCATTGAAGAAACCAAACCCAGATGAGTGAAGGCAGCATAACGTTGTCCTCACGTAACATCGGAGTCGGTATGAACTTGCTCAGTTCTGATTTATAAATATATTAAAATATTGACCACAGAAATACATATTTGATTTAGACACGAATAAATTATCCTTTTATATTTTTCATGTTAATATCTTTTGCGTGACATTCATCAACAATCATTCATTCCTTTGTTTCATTATTTTGTTACTCTTTTCTATATTAACATTATTTCCAGTATCGTTTTATTGCTTCCAAGAGTTTATCACTTGAATAATCGTTGAATAATCGTGTTTATCACTTGAAACTCGTTCAGATGTTCCATCGCTAAAGATACTAGAAAAATCGTCCTTTCCCTTGTACAAGGCGAACATCATTGTGCATATATATACAACTAGCAGTATAGCCCGGCGTTGCTCGGGTGTAATGAAAGCTTTAAAACTAATCCATGGTCTTGGAGCTTAGACTCTTTGTACGTTGGCACGAAAGACTAAAAAGCAATAGTTGTTTCCAGTTAAAGCGAAACCGTAGACTGAAAGAAAAACGAATGGATGTAAGTCAAATTTTGATTTCCTGGTATCGATACCAAATAAGTTTTTTTCGTCGTAAACTGAATTTTGAAGGCTAAATAAGTCCTCTGAGAAAATGGTATCATGGCTGCGACTAAGAACTACAATTATACCTACTTAGAGCCAAACCCGAAGCAAAAAATAAAATAAAAGGGATGAAAAA
Source organism: Ascarosepion bandense (assembly GCA_037127315.1). Taxonomy (NCBI): domain Eukaryota; kingdom Metazoa; phylum Mollusca; class Cephalopoda; order Sepiida; family Sepiidae; genus Ascarosepion; species Ascarosepion bandense. The sequence goes on from JBBBDQ010001011.1 coordinate 1,715,862, forward strand.
AATACAAACATGCAGACAGAGAAACAGACACACACACAAACATCTTGCCTTTTATATATATATATATATATATATATATATATATATTATGGATTTTCTGCACTATTGTAAGAACTGCAATCTTGAAACTTCTGAATATCGTTTCTTATGTCTTTGTCCATGAGTGTATCAAATTTGATTAAAATTCTTCTATAATCAGATTTTTTCGATTTTTGATTTTTGATTTTCGATATTTATCGGGGGGTACCTCAACACAAAACCTAGCTAAGAACATTCGCAGATGCTTATAGTACAACTGTGTAAATTTTCAAGAAAATCGGTTCAGCCGTTTCGGAGTCTATAGGTAACGGACACACACACACACACACACACACACACACACACACACACACACACACATGCACACACACACACACACACAGATAAAGTTCTATTTATAAATGAGTTTATATATATATAAAATATATAAAAAATATATCCGCCCGTTTTACATATCTACCATCCGCCCGTGTTTTGAATACTGTTGCCACATCTGGTCGGATGCCCCTACTATTCTCCTCGGGCTTCTTGACAAAATACAGCGAAGAATCTGTAATGTGATTGATATCGACTTAGCTGACCGCCTGCAGTCACTCTCTCACCGGCGTGACGTGGCTTCCCTGTGCTTCTTCTATAAATACTTTCATGGCTTCTGCTCTGATTAACTTAAATCACTGGTGCACCCTAGGTGTGAGTTTGAACGAGATACTAGATTGGCAATTAGATCCCACCCTTTTACAGCGAAACCGATGAAATGTAACCGCAATTTCTACTCCAATAGCTTCTTTTTCCCGCCTGTGGAATTCCCTTCCGCATGCTTGCTTCCCCGACGGCTATAACCTCCAGGAGTTTAAATGTAATGTCAATAGGCACCTCCTAACACACTAAACCTCTCATTCTCTACAACTCTCCCCCTATGTACATCCTAACTCGTCTATCGCCCTGTATAACCCCTTGCGCTATAGTGGCAGTGGAATGCCTTGCTTGGGGTGACATGATTAATATATATGCCCTTTTAGAGTTAGATCAACCAAATGCAGGCGACAATTCTATTTCTTCAGCTTCTTTATTCGCGCTTCCCGACTGTGGAACTCCCTTCCATATACTTGCTTTCCTGACGGCTACAACCTCCAGGAATTTAAATGCAATATCAATTTCCATCTCTTATCCATTTGATTCCAGTTCTTTCTACATAACCCCATATATATTGTTCTTTTCCTTTCTCTCTACCTTCACAAATGTCTTCACTACCCTTCACACCCTTCTCTTGCCGTTTCTCTTTCACCCACTGTAGCTGGTTCGTCTTTGTCTTCACTCTCCTTCTGCCTAATACTTCAAATCTTTCATGTAGCCACCCCACTGCGTTAACGCCTTGCTTGGGGTGAAATGATAAAATAAAACCACAAAAGTTATTTTAGTCGAAACTCGTATTTGAATAGATATCCCGTTTAGTTATTAAACAACATATTTGTTTACTTTTATCTAGGAGCCTGAATATTTGATAGATCTTAAATCTCCGAATCCTACGGGAGAAGGGGTATTTTTCTCTATTAAGATTTATCCAATATTCGTAAGTTGTTATGACGTTTTATCTGCTGCTGATGACTTTCTCAACTCGCAGGATGAAAGCTTATTTGCCAATGAAGATTTAGATTGATACCAAATACTTTTTATTCCATTGCCTTATGATATATGAATACATTGTCTATACTAATTTAGCTCTTTTATATCTAATATACAGTTGTTATATAATATAATTCGTACTTTCAATAGAAGTGGTCCTCGACATGACGGTAAACTGCATTCGGTAGCAAGGCCTCTGATTAGGAGGTTGTGAGGAGCATAGAACTACCTGTTAATTGCTGTTGTTCCCAGGTCCACCCTGACCCAGAGTGGTAGCACCTGTTAGGGTCCCAACTATGGACAAATAGTAAACCCATAAACTGGGGTCAAAACGCAATGAAAGTATAAACATACACTTTTATAGAAAAAATATACATTTTTGAAGAAAAATTATCATAACACATTTTTGAAGGAAAAAATTAATAGCAATACATTTTAAATACAAAACTAGAAGACATCTTCAGTTTTCTAAAAAAAAAAAAAATTAAATCAAAATCTAACTAAATCAACTTGCTCACTATAATTGGACATTAAATAAAACACCTTAAAAACTCTCCTTTTTGGCATTAAATAACCCACAGACGTTGATATGTCGTTAAACAAAAGTTAAAAAAATTCAATAGGAGTAGATAGGCTCGCCTATCATTTGGTTCTCGCTTCTCTGTGGTTTTTTGAATAAGGGTTGAGGTTTTTCTCTTGCTTCCTGTTTAGGATTAGTTTTCCGGTTACTTCTAATGTCTTTTTATACTTTTTCATTCTCAGTCGCCCCTTGCGTCTTAGTACCATTATTGCCTTGCTTCAGATGAACTGATTATAATATAATACAATATATATATACAGTACTGTGCAAAAGTATTAGGACAATAACTATTTTATCTTTTATGGGGAATGTTGACAGAAAATAAACCATTTCATTAAAGTAATTTTATTTGATTTACTCAACAAATGCTTTAATAAGAAAAAATACTTGTTATAAAATAAATTTAATATTTAGTATAATAGCCTTTTGCTTTGATCACAGCCTTCATTCTGTCAGGCACTGATATCACAAGTTTCTTCAATGTATCTAATGGTATCTCCTCCTAAGCAGCTTGTATTTGTTCACAAAGTGTGTTTTGCGATCTGACATTGAATTTATCAATTTTTTTATCCAAAATATCCCATAGATATTCCATTGAGTAGTTTCAAAATAACTTGTTTAATAGAAAATAGGAAAAATTAAATATAACTTTTTTTAATAAATTTCTGTTACACCTAATTTTAAATAATCAATATTTATTAGCAATTTACTTGGCTTTTCACCCTATATTTGAATTTCAGTGAGGTTTTTAGGAAAACCATCCCTGTCTTGATACTTTTGTATGCTACCGGTAATGTGCAAAAGTGTTAGGACAGGGGTGATTTAAACTTTACTTTGATACTTCATAAAAGATAAAATAGTTTTTGTCCTAATACTTTTGCACAGTACTGCTTGCATATATATATATATATATATATATATATATATATATATATATACGCATCGCTCATTCAGTAAAAATGAATTTGACCACTCTAGCTATTGGGCGCGTAATATGATATGCGCTAAAAAGACAGCCTTCTTCCCCGTGGCCCAGGGGTAGAGTCGCCGACTGACGCCATTTCGGTCGGGTTTCGAGCCTGGGTTGTGTAGCAATCGGAGTCTAACCGTACTGATGAGATGTGATACAGCGAAACAGATCTGTCTGCGGATGACAATAATATGTATATATATATATATATATATTTTTTTTTTTTAATCATTTCACTCCGAGCAAGGCGGAAACGCCACTGATGTGCAGGGGGTTACATAAATGTAAAAAGATTAATTAGAAAAGAGTGAGGAGTACAAACTAGTTAGAAAGGAACAATAGAAAGCTGAGAAAGCAGGTGCGATGACAGATACATAGGTGGAGAGAAAGGGACGGTTATACAGGGGAGGGGAGAGAGCTAGAGGCCAGTGGTTAGTAGATGAGTATTGATATATATATATATATATATATATATATATATATATATATATATATAAATATTCGTGTCACCCCAAGCAAGGTATTTTACTGCCACTGTTGCCCAGGGCTTACATAGGAGGCAAGTTATGAGAAAGAGTGACAGGTTACAGGAGGGAATAAATGAAAAGTGGAGAAAGTTAAATAAAACGAAGATGATGAAGTGGTAAGAAAAAGGAAAATATTAGCGCGAAGAAAGAAGCAAAAAGAAAGAACAAGAATAGAAGACGGGAAAAGTACTGAAGAGGATAATAGCGAGAAACAAGAAAAAAGAGAGAAAAAAAAAGCGAACGGGCAAGAAGAGCCTCTCCAAATAGAGCTAGAAGTTGAAAGAGAAAAGAAAAAAACCAAGTCAGAAAGAAAGAAAAAAACTAGACAGGACTTGAAACAAGAGGGCGAAGAAAAAAAAAGAAATAAAAATGATAAAACCACAACAAAAGTTAATCGAAGAAAAATGAAAGGAAAATTAAAAAAAAAAGACAGAGAACGGCTAAGAGAGAAACATTATTTGAAAGTTTAAGTTGAAAGTGTCTGTAATTGAGAGTTTGTGTGTGTGTGTGAGAATGAGAGAGACAGACAGAGACAGAGAGGGGGAGAGAAATAGAGGGGATAGAAAAAAGAAGATAGTGACTTGAAAGAAGAGAGAATAACCGAATGAAGTGTCAGGCGGTAGAAAATTTAGACAAGAATAAAAATAAAAAAGGATGAAAGATAAAAGTTTGTGAAAGGAAGAAAAAATGGGCATAGGAGGAAAATGGAGGAGGGTATTTGTTTGTAGAAGCAAATGGTTTCATGTATTATTTGATCTCAATTAAACAGACATTATTCTTCCTAATTTACCTGTCAATCAACTAACACCTTGAACGACTGATGTGAATAATTTTTTGCGCTAATGCAACAGAAGATCTTTTTAAATTTCATACATTATATATATATATATATATATATACAGGAAAGAATATTAATAAAAAGTTTTGAATTTAAAAATGTACTTTTTTTGGGGCAGTATTTGTTTATTTTTATTATTGTATTTTATATTTCAGACCGCCCTCGGTCCTTCATCAGAAACGAGTGATTTTTAAATTTGAATTAGAAACGTATTTCACGATAGCGTCCGAATATTTTTTTTTTGTGTTTACATCACGTGGTATGTTTGTTCACAACATGCGGCACGTCCGTAGAGAAAGTCTGTTTGTTTTAGATAAAAATTTCTTGGAATATCTGAAAAAAAAAAATATATATATATATATATATATATATATATATATGGGGTGCGATGAATAGACTGTCGTCTAAATTAGGCAAAAATGAAAGAAAATACTGGCATCGCATTTTAACAGATATATTAACAAAAAATATCTTGAAATACTGAAGAGTAAAAGAAGAAAAAGCTTGAAGCAGCGGAAATGTAGTTCTACAGAAGGATGCTGTGGATATCATGGACCGAGAATGTCAGCAACGATGAGGTGTTGGAAAGAATGGCAACGAAAAGAAAATTAATAGTGAGCATCAGGAAGCAATGAGGAAGGGTAAGCTTGGAGAACCTGATACTGACAGGCTAGATAGAAGGAAAAAGAGACAGAGGAAAGCAGCAAATAACATATTTAAAGGGCCTGATCAGGTGGATGACAGAACGGGAGTTGCGTGGTGAACAGGAGAAAACGTACTAAGAGCTACCAGGGATAGGAAGACGTGGAAAGCCGTGATCGCCTACGTCCTGAAAGGACAGAGCGCATAGAAGAAGAAGAAGAAGAAGAAGAAGAAGAAGAAGAAGAAGAAGAAGAAGAAGAAATTTATTCAATAAAATCCTCATTGGCTTCAACCACAGCCTACAAACGCCCGTCCATAATGTTAAAAGAAGGATGATGTTTGTCAAGACTCTCGGGGTTTATTCGTTGAATGTCTTTTATTCCTCATTGATCTTAGGAATCGGTGATATAAAGCTGACGGCATTTTTTTTATATTTCGCAACGGGTTTGATGTCATGCATGACATTCATATGAAAATCTTCTTTGACGAGGTTACTGATGTGGACCGGTGATGGGACCACTACATGATAACTCGAAACACGGTGGTATGGTTAACAACATATACGAAGTCAAAAATAGATACAAGAGAACAGAGTAAGCATAAGCTTGGCTCACCAGTGACTGACAGACAGACTGTGCTGAGCTGAGCTGAACTGAAGCCACGAGAGTGATTAACTCTCAGTTAATATAGTGGAAGGAAGAGTCCATAGTTAAGTGGGTACCGTCTCAAAACACCCACTTCCAAGAGCTTTTCCCCAAAAACTGTTTAATATTTCTTCCGCTTTGGATCGACGATCAAAGGATCCACAAATTTTCTTTTTCTTCCAGATCGCCTTATTTCGGGTGAAGCTTGGGGTGCCTCGAGAGCGAAACTCTCGAAGATGGTGTCTTTCGGCTCTTCATTGTGTCGGTGGTGATTCATTAATGTCGGTCGCCCGACATTTCTTCAATCGGCTCTGATGGCACTTGTGTGTATTCTTGGAGCCTTGAATTATATATATGAGATCTCTCACACTTTGCTTTACTGCGCCTACTTCCCAAAACGTCATGTTGTTCTTACAGACTTTGAACAATTCTTTTTTTTTACCGCAGGTGTAACGTTTTCTGGGGAGGGTAACCGTTTTTTTTAAAAATTTTGGCTGCTTTGGAATGAGCTTATCAAATACTGATCTTATCCTTCTTGCGAACATCGTTTCTGCAGGTGAAATTCCCGTTGGCGCATTGAGGTTTGGTGTAATTCTATACACCTGCAGAAACTGTTGCAGCGCCTTATCAGACGGTGTGCCCTGCGCTTTTTTAAGTGCTCGTTTTAAGGTGTCCATGAATCGCCTGTCCGTTGGACCTAGGGTGATTTGGCGGGGTCGTAATGTGTTTCATCTGGAACGTTTCACAGAACTTTTAAGTTCACCAGACGTGAACTGCGTTCAGTTGTCTGTCATCACGCAATCCACTACGCCAAAACGCGCGAACAGTTCATGAAGAAAAGCTATCGTGCACCCCGTGGTGGGTCTTCTGCATCTAAGAACTTCTGGCCATTTAATGTGGCTGTCGACGACTATGAGGTAGTAATGGTTTTTCAATGGACTCGCAAAATCGTGGATCCTTTCAGCTATATCTCTGTCCGTGTTTGGCCAGTAGAAAGTAACAACGCATGAGACTTTTGTACGTTCTTTTCAGGGATGTTCCATATGAAAGTCCCGCGGGATTTTCTTTTGCAAATTTTTAGGTATCACCACTTTTTCATGAAACAACCATGCATCGTTATATAGCGAAAAAACCTCAGGCACACCCGAGTCTTTATTGTAAATTTTGTTCTTGGTAGTACGAATAAACTCGTTTTTTAGAGCCTCTCTTTTGATGTCTGATAGTGTTACTGGAAGCTCTTTCGCGACGTTCCCAATCATGTTCTTTATCTTGCAGTTCGTTCTTAAGTTAGCGATTATCGAGTCTTCGAATATTTCTTTGTTTTTTGGAACGAGTCTAGACAAACTGTCAGCGTGGCAGTTATTCTTGGAGGACAGGTACTCAATCTTAAAATTATAGTTCATCAGTATTGTGCTCCACCGTACAAGTCTGTTCGCGGTGTACACCGGTAGTCCCTTCTTAGATCTGTATATAGTCAGCAGACGTTTGTGGTCAGTCTGTAATGTAAAATATCTACCGAGTAGAACTTGGTAACGGCGAAGATTATGCTTAACGCCTCCTTTTCAATCTGAGAATATTGCTTTTCGGCAGGCAGCAAAGTTCGAGACGCATGCGCGATGGGTTTCCTCGTTCAATCCGGAAGTTTGTGTAAAATGCAGGTGCCGATGCCATAAGAGCTGACATCGCTTGCTACTATGATGTCCAACTTTGGGTCATTGTGAGTGAGAGAAAGGTCTGAAGTGAGTGTGTTCTTTATTTTTTCGAATGCAGATTGGCATTCCGATGTCTGTTCCCAGATTTTGTCTTTCTTTAGTAGTTCGTTTATGGGAGCTCGCAAGTTGTGCATGTTTTTAATGAACACCTGGTAAAAATTTGCTAAGCCTAGGAAGCTTTGTAGTGCTTGCACGTTATCCGGGGCCGGCATGTCCTTGATCGCTGTAGCCCTGTCTGAATCCGGTCGTCGACTGTCTTTCATAAGAAATGATATGCCCCAAATATGTTATTTGCGTCAAATAAAAATCACATTTAGCCTCCTTGACTTTGAAGCCGTATTCTTGAATTTTGTCAAATACGCTTAGTACGTGCTCCCAATGGTATTTCACCGATTTACTAGTAATTAGGATATCCTCAAGATAGGCAGTTGCGAAATCAAGGTCGCCCAGTATGGTATCTATAACCTGCTGGAAGATAGCGACCTTGATTCCAAAAGCCAGTGTATTGAATTTATACAAACCTCTATGTGTATTTATACAAAGAAGTTTGGAACAGTTTTCCTCAACCTGAATTTGTAAATATGCATCCGATAAGTCAATTTTAGAAAAGATTTTGCCCCCGTTGAATTTTTTAAATATCTCTTCGGGGCTAGGGAGAGGATAGTAGTGGTCTTTTCGTGCAGCGTTTAAACTTGTTGAGAAATTAGCACATACTCTGATTTGGCTTGATTTTTTTCTTTACATATAATGTTGGTGCAGCCCATTCACGGAAATCTATTTTAGACAGGATACCTGCATTTTCCAATCTGTCTTCATTGATTTGATTCACCGCGGCAAACGAAACGTTCCTTTTCTTTTGAAACATGGAATGGGTGTTATCTTTTAACTAGAATTGTGCTTTTATCTTGGTACATTTTCCTAAACCGTCTGAAAATACATCAGGAAATTTTTGCTTGAGTTCCTGTTTCAGTTTCTCGATGTTGAAGGTCGTAATACCTATTTTACGACAAAACATACTTATTGGACAGTCTCACAGATTGAACTTCTCAATCCAATCTGTTCCAAATAAGTTTTCTGTATTTTTCATAACATAAGCTTTTAATTTTTTCCTTTTTCCATTTAATGTTACAGAAAAAAATACTTCACCTAAAATAATTAATTTTGTTATCTGTTACAGAACGTGCTGTTTTCTTTGTTCTTAATAAAATTGGCTTTTTCAGTTGCCTCCAGGTATGCAAATTAATAATCGTAAGGTCATACCCAGAGTTGAGCTGGAATTTTATCGTTTTATTAAATATTTGCACAATTACGTATTTACGCAAATTTCCATCTTTATCGCTTGACTGCGTCTGCCTAATTTCATTTTTTGCTCTTCTAAATTTTGTAACATACCAGCAGCATGATGTTATATGGACAGTTTTACCACAATTTTGACAGGTTGTCTTCTTTTTGGACGGGCAAAACCTCACCCAGTGTAGGTTTCCGCAGATATAAGACGGACCTGGTGGTGAATTTTCTTGTCTATTCGTAGTATGCTTGTCATGATATTTTAGTCGCATAGATTTACTTTTCTCTTTTTTTGGGGAGTAGTGTTTTGGTCTGCTCTTAATTTTTTTTTATATGAGCGACTCCCGATTCCTCGATGTTTCTAGAGTTACATTTTACGGATACAACCCTCTGGCAAATCTCTGCCAATTTTTGGAGGGTTAAACCCGGCTCATTCTCGAATTTTGTCAGCACTTGGCGTCTAATTTCAGCGTTTCCAGCTGAGACTAAACCCTGGGCAAAAATCAGACATTTGAAGTCGTTAGCAGATACATCTGCTAATTCGAAGTCATTACAGTGTTTATTTACTGTAGCCGCAAATGTCAGCTAGTACTGCTGATCCTCCTTAGGCACTTCCATCTCTTATGAAAGAGTGACGTGTTAAACCCAAATAGTTCCGACAGTAACTGAGCTGTTTCTAAGAAATCTAAGTCCGTTGTTCTTTTGGGGAAGATAAAGTCAACAAACCTGTTCTGCGGTACTCACTTTTCTTAGTAATAGTCGAAATTTTTTGAGTTTGACCATTCTTTGCAATCAACGTTAAATAAATCTTCGTACCACCTGTAGAAAGCATCGAAGGTGTTTTCATCTTCGGGTACATATTCGAAAGTTTCCATGGTACTCCAGATAGTGCCCTGGGAAAATGCAGTATCGTTTGCAGATGTTTGTTTGCCTTTTAATGATTCGTACAGTAACTCTTCTATTTGACTCTGTCGTTCGTCACTTTTTTAAGAGCTTGCTCTTGGAAATCTTTCTGCTGTTTATGAAGTTCCAACTGAGCTTTCATCAATTGGATTATTGCTTTCTGAAAATCTTCCATTTTTTTTTTATTTCAGACTAAAACGACCAATTTTTAAGTGAAAAAAAAAGAGAAGAAAATAAATATAACTGTAACTGTAGTTACGGTTTTTTGTAAGACGTACGCAAAAGAAGAGAGGCCACAAAAAATCTACTTACAGATTTTTTTTCTATAATACCGTTGTTCCGGGCTGGTAGAAGATTATTCGTGCGACACTTAATTATTGAAGTTTCCCACACTTATTTTTTTACGTCGCCAAAATTTTAGAAGAGACTTGTAGATTATTTCCTGATGTAGCGTTTTGAATTGAATTCGTTTGAAGTTGTTATATTTTTTTATTTTTTGCTTTTTATAAACAGTTTCAGGTTTATTTACTTTGGATATTTTTGGTACTTCGAAGTTTGTCGACAGATTTAATGTGAGTCGGGGTTATCACTTGGTCAGTCGTTGTTAGTACATTAGCTCGAATCTTCGTTCGTTTCTGTGGATTTGACACTGGTTTTTAGTTTTCGAAGTTCCTGTTTGCCAGTTGATGAGGGAGGTATTCTTTTTATGGAGTTAACTGGGTTTATTGCGTAAGGTATTCCTTGATGTTCGAAATCTTCGTTCGCCAGTTGATGTCACCAGTTGATGTTGCCAGTTGATGTGGACCGGTGATGATAACTGGAAACACGGTGGTATGGTTAACAACATATGCTAAGTCAAAAATAGATACAAGAGAACAGAGTAAACATAAGCTTGGCTTACCAGTGACTGACAGACAGACAGACTGTGCTGAGCTGAACTGAATCCACGAGAGTGATTAACTATCAGTTAATATACTGGTATGAAGAGTCCTTAGTTAAGTGAGTAACGCCCCACAACAGTTACTTAAGTATATGACTCTAGTTCTCATCTTGATGTTTTGGTTTCGTAGCAATGTGCGGTTTGAAGCGAAACTGCCTCTAGCGCAGCCTATGATTAGTTAGGAATAGTTAAGTAAGATAGTCGACCATCTTTACAGTCTGTTTTCAGTATGCATTGAAATACCTTTCTTCGAGTCCAAAATTATCGCCAACAGACGGTGATCCGCTTGAAAAATAAACTGTTTGCCTTTAACATGTGAAACTTTTTACAGCAAAAAACATTGCTAAACTTTTTTTTTGGATAATTTTTTTCTGCTCGCAGTAGAGTCCTTGAGATGTGATAAACAGCTTTTAATTTTCTATCATTTTGTTTATGAAGCAATACCCAAAGTTGCTGGCGTCATTTGCTGCATAAATTTCCTTGCTTGGGTCATAATGCGTTAATGATAGATCAGAAATTAGAGCCACTTACAATTTCTGAAATGCTTTCTCGCATTCTTCAGATCATACCCATTTTTCATCATTTTTCGGCAATTTTGAGGTACTCTGAGCTCATTCATATTAAGAATATAGTTACTATAGTAGTTGGTTAATCATAAGAATGTTTTTAAGGATACAATATTTGTAGGTGATGACAGATTTTTTTTATAGCAGTTGTTCTGTAGGATCCGGTCTTCTACTTTGTCATCGATAATTTCACCTAAATACTTCATTTTTGGTAGAAAGATCTAATACTCGTCTATATTGAGCTTAAAACCGTAATTTTCTTTTAAACAACTTGTTCACGTACTTCACATGTTCATTACAGTCTATGCTATAGTATAATTCAAAGAAATTAGCATTGCGTCCATTGCTTGTTGAAAAATTGCGGGGGCTACTTTTACTCCAAACAGTAATCTGGTAACAAAAGTTTAAATTTTTAGTTTTATAGCTGCTCCATCCACAGATCATTCTACTCTTGGGAGCTCTAGAGGAGTTTTAGCTGCTCTACAACAAAAAGGAATCATGATTTTTAACAAAAATTTCGGAAAGTTTAAAACGGATGAAAAATTTTTACATAAAAAGAAATCATTTGTTTTTTCATCTAAATAACACAAAGGTCTTGACGACAAAATTTTCTTTTATTATGTTTTATGCGTTTTCTTCGTGTATTTTTAATTTTTTTTCCTAATCATTTCATTCCAAGTAAGGCGATAAGTGGCTTCTGGGAGTGGATTCTGGAAGTGGCTTCTGGGAGTGGCTTCTGGAAGTGGCTTCTGGGAGTGGCTTCTGGGAGTTGAAATGAGCAAGAAAGCTTTCGAAGGAATTGTAAACCCTAACCTTAAACAGGATGAAAGGGATAAATCTATGCTCCTGTTCAACAGACTTGGGAGAAGTATCAACCGGGCGACAAGCGAACCTATTCTCTCTTTTAGTAAATGTTTGGGGTACCTAAAGCCTGCCTCTTTTCACCGAGCGCTTGTAGCTCTGAGGTAGAATCGCCGACTGATGACAATTCGGTCGGGTTTCAATCCTGGGGAATATGCAATCGACTGTCTAACCGTACTGATGAGCTGTGATACAGCGAAACAGATCTGTCTGCGGATGACTATATATGTGTGTGTGTGTGTGTGTGTGTGTGCGTGAGTGTGAGTGAGTGTGTGATAGATAGATAGATAGATAGATAGATAGATAGATTTTTAAGGTGGAAATGAGAAATATATGAACTAATCCGAAGATGAAAAATGGAGAAATGAAAGAGGCCACAACGTTGTTATTTGTATTACCGTATCAAGAGTTTGTCGTGCGTGATTTAATAATTGGGCATCACATGCTCGAAACGACATTAGTAGGAATATCTACGCTGATGGGAAACAAAAGCGGACGAAGAAGGTATTGAAGGGAAGGGGAATATCGTTAAGTTTGAGAGGTACGCCCCAAAAGAGACAGGATCAACCTCAACTCTTCACCCCCAGCAGTTCTGAACGATATAAATCCGTTTCTAATAATAATAATAATAATAATATTCAGGGTTGACTCCTTTTTTTTCATTTATCGTTAGAATAAAATTTCATCAAGCTTGAAAATAGATGAAAACGTGGGAAAGGAAAGCCCGCTGTTGCTGCTTGCTTACAAGCCATAATTATAGGAATAATGTTGGTACATGTCTTTAATAATACTAATGCAATAATAATCGCATAAAAATGAGAATAGTTGAAGTACGCCAGCTTTGGCACACGGATTCATTCATCGACTACTTAATAAAAAAAATAAAATAAAAATGTTACCGTATCTACTCGTGTAAAAGTCGACTTCATGTATTCTGAATTTTTTGCATGAAATATAACCACTCCCGAATAAATTTACTGTTCCACTTAAAAGGCATAATTTTTAACCACATCAAAAAAATAAAATAAAATAAAATAAAATAAAATAAAATAAAAAAATAAAAATAAAAAAACATACACACTAGTTTTTTCGTAAAAAAAATGCTGATTATACTAGAGACATAGTGGATAACGGCTGAGATTGAGGAATCAGAGTTCGAATTCTAGTAGGGTTCATTACCTTTAGTTACGTGCTAATAACCTTTGGATTGAAATGAATCCATCTTTCCTTCCCTATGAGCAAGTAGTAAGGGAAAGGCAACAGGGAACATTTCACTGTTCATCTCCAAAACAATCAGGTCAATAAATCAGTTAAATAACCTAAATATGGGAAATTATATGTTTTAAAGAGAAATTTATGAATCCGTTTGTTCCCCTTTCAGTTATGGGCAAGACAGACTGTGTCCTAAAACCTTGGATGGAAACCGGTCTAGGAGATGGGAAAACTAAATCCAAAACCAGATAGAGAGGACTGGGTTCCGTCAGGCTATCTTGACCAGGACACACCACAGGCAGCTGCAGTACGATAGGTTAAGCGTTTCGAGATCCTGACACTCGTATATATACGATAATTGGTCAATGTCTTACGAGACTAGAACCACAACGAATGTTAAAGAGAATAAAGCAATTAAATATTAACAGACGCTTCATCCAAAGTTCCTCAAGAGTTGTGAATTATTAACGGATTATTTGTACAGGGAACGGTTATTAGATTCTTGTAAAGTTTTTTCGACTCGAATAGATTAATAAATGCTAAAGAAAATAAGAGCTTTGGAATGACAATTTGAAGCAGTCAAACGATGCTAAGGAAACTGTGAAGAGGGACTGGAGCTTCGGTAGACAACAGAAAAAATGATTATAAAGGAGGGTCTGTAATGTGATAGATACCGACTTGGCAGACCGCCTGCAGTCTCTCTCCCACCGGCGCGACGTGGCTTCCCTGTGTCTCTTCTATAAATACTTTCACGGCTTCTGCTCCGATGAACTTAGATCACTAGTGCCCCCTAAATACGAATTTGAACGAGATACTAGATTAGCAACTAGATCCCACCCTTTTACAGTGAAACCGATAAAATGCAGCCGTAACTTCTACGCCAAAAGTTTCTTTTCTCGCACTTCCCGACTGTGGAATTCTCTTCCAAACGATTACTTCCCCGACGGCTACAATCTCCAGGAGTTTAAATGTAAGGTCAATAGACACCTCCTAACACACTAACCTGCTCCCATTCTATCAAACACTCTTCCCATCTGCCCAACCCTCATCCTCGCTATCCTTACTCATCTGTCACCTTCCTCCTAACATTCTCTATGTCTAACCACTCCTTCTCTTTATCTTCCCCTATGTAGCCCCATGCGCAATAGTGGCAGTGGAATGCCTTGCTTGGGGTGAGATGATTAAAAAAAAAAACATTCACAAGCAAAAAGAACTCAATGCAAAATACAACTCCAGCGAAATAATGTTGGAACTGAGCAAAGCATTCTAAATAATATCAGAGAGTGAAAACAGTATCTCAACATTCGCTGAAACTTGTAATAATAAGAAAATACAGAATTAATCATTAAGCTCATAACCACTAAATCACTTTGAACATTCTCGTTGACCCTTTTGAGGAAACTGGAAAAATTAAAAATAAGAAATGAAATAGTTGAACTAATGAAGCAGCTGAGGAAATTGTTTGGATTTGATAAGCTTTGTAACTTTATCTCGTTTGAAGTAACATCAATAATAATAATAATAATAATAATGCCAAACAATTATAAATAGAAACAGTAATAATAAATCCATACGATGCATATATAGAAAGGATAAGGCTGATGAAACACTGATGAATATCAAATGATACAGAGATGAAGTAATCAATCAAATACTAACCTGGATGTGCGTTGTGGTGCATTGGATATCAGCTCGGAACGAGAAATCGGGTAGCCGAGTTCGAATTCCAGCCGAATTCATTGCATTCACTTACGCGCAAATACCCTTGCGAAAGGTATTAATCCGTCTATTCCTTCCAGTTATGGGTTAATAACAGAACAGATTGGGTTCCATAGCCTTGGTCGGCAACCAGTCTACCGCAGAAAGCAATGGCAACCTACTGCGGGATAATCTTCTGCCCAGTCAGTCATGTCTCTTTCGAGACATGATCGCCCAAGCGTGTATCACGTATGGCACTTAACTGACTGACTGACTAACCTAATGTAGCAGCTTAGTTCGGAAAATGTGTAAAAAATAGGCCTGACTTGGTAGGAAGAATCAACCGTTGAGAACTGTGGAAAGAACTGTAAATTATATAAAGAAATCAATAATATATATGTATACAAATCAGAATCTTAGGGAATAAAATTATGTAAAACTTTGTGTCTAATCATCTATCTATCAACTCTAAGACAGATTGTATGGTTGTCAGCAAGAAGAACAGTTTGGAGGTGCCAAAATCAAACAATTACAAAACGGGAGGGGACATGTCATCACCTCCGACTCAACACCACCGCCGACTCAACTCCGTCGACTCAACACCGCTGACTTACCACCGGCTAACCGTTGTTAGCTGTCATAATGTGAACATTTTTTAGATCGGATCTGAGTCTTAGAAATTTTGAAAGTTTAGCTGTTTGTCTTAGTGATTTATTAGTCGCAATAACTTATTTGGCTGACTTGTGTTTAATTTTCAAACATTTCAAATGACCAAATCTAAACTTATTTATAAATGAAACTTTGTCTGTGTGTGTGTGTGTGTGTGTCTGTGTCTGTGTGTATGTGTGTATCCGTTACTTATAGACTCCGAAACGGCTGAACCGATTTTCTTAATAAGCGTCTGCGAGTGTTCTTAGCTAGGTTTTGTGTCGAAGTACCCCCGATAAATATTGAAAATCGATAATCGAAAAAATCGTGTTATAGAAGGAGTGGTCCGATTTTAATCAAATTTGATACACTCATAGAGAAAGACATAAGAAACGATATTCAGAAGTTTCAAGGTTGCGGTTCTTACAATAGTGCAGAAAATCGATAATATATATATATATATATATATATAAAAGGCAAGATGTTTGTGTGTGTGTCTGTTTATCTGTCTGTATGTCCTTTATACAAATCCAAAATTTTTATCCGATTCTCACACAAATATTCTTTAGCCAGAGTCTGAGCTCCAGGACCATGGATTAGTTTTAAAGCTCTCATTGCACCCGAGCAACGTCGGGCTATACTGCTAGTAAATATATAACTATGCTGAAGCATCGCATAGAAGACTGTATAGAAGCTGGGGATAGTGCACTCAAAAATATGGCGGCTCATTACGGGGCTTCAAAAGGAAATACATTTTTTTCAGTAATTAATTGGAGGTCATCCCCCCTCCCACTAAACTGAAGAAATATATGTAGGTAGATGAAAGAATTGTTTCTTTTTTTCCCCCCCAAAGATCTCTAACTGAATATTTGAGGGGAACTGCATACAATTTCCAAGAACTTTTGAAATGGTAAATGCAGTCATGCATTAAAAAAATGATCATTAATAAATTACTTTTATTTGTTTTTAAAATATCGACGACAAAAGTTCAGTTTGCATGTCACTGAGTCAGCGATGTTCAGTCGGTGATATATTTTTTTTTTTAATCGTATCACCCCAAGCAAGGCGGTAACGCCACTGATGTGTAGAAAGCTACATAATAGTGAGAAGATTGGAAAAGAGAAAGCCGGAAACCACATCCTAAACAGGGAACAAGGGATGAGCCTCTTAACCTGTTCAATAGACGTGGGTGGAGTGTGAACCGGGCGATAGATAGATCTATCTATTCCAATTGAAAAAAAATACAAAGTGAGAAGATTGGAAAAGAGAAAGCCGGAAACCACATCCTAAACAGGGAACAAGGGATGAGCCTCTTAACCTGTTCAATAGACGTGGGTGAAGTGTAAACCGGGCGATAGATAGATCTATCTACTTCAATTAATATTGAGTCGGTGATGTTGAGTCGTCGATGTTGAGTCGGTGATATTGAGTCGGTGATGTTGAGTCGGTGATCTTGAGTTGGTGATGTTGAGTCGTCGATGTTGAGCCGTCGATGTTGAGTTGGTGATATTGAGTCGTCGATGTTGAGTCGGTGATATTGAGTCGGTGATGTTGAGTCGTCGATATTGAGTCGGTGATGTTGAGTCGTCGATGTTGAGCCGTCGATGTTGAGTCGGTGATATTGAGTCGTCGATGTTGAGTCGGTGATATTGAGTCGGTGATGTTGAGTCGTCGATATTGAGTCGGTGATGTTGAGTCGGCTGGATTAAATCGGCGATGATGAGTTGTCTCGCACAAAGTACGGAAATTTTAATATCTGGGAGATGCTTTTAATAGAGGACAGAGAATGTGACATTGAAAGCTGAAGGTACATGGAAGTAGTGAACGTTGCCTTCCAAAAGCTAAGCAAAGTATTATGAAACAGGAAAGTACCGAACTCTTATCAGTTCTCTTAAGAGATACAAAAGATAGGAAGCTGTGGAGTGTCTGAAGGGGAGGAGACATAGAGGGAGAAATGCCATTCGATACAAATATATTGGTTAAAGGATATGAAAAGATTAGTAAATATTAAGATTTTGAAATTGAAATTGAAAGAATATGGAACCATAAAACTATGATTTTTCACAAACACTGATATTAAGTGATACATAAGATGCATTATATTTTGTCTATATTAATAAAACTTTCATGAGAACAGTAACAAAACTATACATGGCTCTTCTGAAAATAATAAGAAAAAGACAGGGAGGAGTGTGAACTGGGCGATAGGTGAACCTTTTAAGTTCTATGGAAGAGAAAAAATAGTAAATAAAATTTCAGCGTTTAGGAACCCTTGGAAAAAGTATAAATCGATGATCTCCCTTCCAGTTATGGATTAAGTAACCGGTTCATTTGGGTTATTTAGCCTTGAATGTCAGCCAGTTTAGGAGGAGGAGTACTTAGAATTCCAAACCGTGGAGAAGACAACAAGAAACTACACCACTGTTTTTACAAGACGTCATGCCATTCATAGATATTAAAGAGAGGGAAGCTGTGGCTAGCCATGACTGCTTACTTCCTGAGCGATGTGGCATTAAAAATAATCAATGTAACGCTACTTATAACGACTAAGTCGATGATGATGATGGTCTCTGTGACATCACTTGAAACATCATATTCATAAACAGTAATGGCATCTCTTCCTGTTATTATAGTAAACATTTTATGGTTTATTTTACGGCTTCTAAAATTTAGAGTAATAATCATTCCCCAGTCATATACGAATGTGTTTTTTCTAATATTTTTGCCATTCAAACATTTCAATTGTACTAGGAGGTAATTATGTAGCTAGGAGGCAAAGAAAAGTTTGACAGGCGAGACCAAGGGGCAAGACATCGAGGGTCAAAGAAAATTTGGATGCAGATAAATCTCCACTGACCTGTCCAAATTGATGGGATAATTGGTCAGCGTTGACCTGCGGCTACGCATCTTTCTCGAGCCTAGTGGTCAAAGGTGGGGATAAAGATGTTATGTTAATAAAGAATTAGTGAGGTGTATTGATAGGGAGTTTAGCAGGTCATCCAGGTTTGGTGAACGCGGGTGGTGGTGAAGGGTAAGAAGTATGTCGTTTATATATATATATATATATATATATATATATATATATATATATATATACAAATAAAAAATCGTAGAAAGGGAAATGATATCTTAAACGATATGCCAGGGTAAGAATAAAATAAAGTGAAATGAAGGGAAGAAAAAGCGGGAACTTGCAGAGAGGTTAATGTGCAGTTAATGACATCAATCTTAATAGGGGGGGGGGAACAAACAACAAAAAAAAAACAAAAAAAAAACAAGGAAATGAAATGAAAGTCACCTTCACAAAAAACTAAAAAAAATGGCATGGAAAGTTATCTGTAATAATTTATTGATTCGTTTTCTACAGTTTATCAACCAGTTTCAGGTTATTTAAAACCCAAAAAATATTTTAGATTGTAAAAAAGTTTTGTGAGTGTGGGGTGATAATAATAATATTTCAAGTAATACAAGTTTTACTAATTAACCCATAGCTGAGGAGAGAAAAGGTGGATTCAAAACTAATCAGGAATTATAATATGGATACAAAATAGTAGATCAATTCCATATTACAATAAATCTATAAACTGTTTCCTCATTATGTGGCCAAAATAATTTTTATATTTATATTATAGAGAGTGTAAATAAAATATAAGATACACCTGTGCAGCTAATCGATATTTAATTGATTTATTGATTCATTTTCGACGGTGTATTAACCCTTTGATTCATTTTCTACGGTGTGTTAACCCTTTAAAACCAACAAATATTTTTCAGTTTGTAAGACTTTTTATTTTTGGGAAATAATATTGATTTAGTGATACAAGTCTTACTAATAAACCCGTAACTTGGGGTGGGGAAGAAAGGCGGATTCATATCATTCCAAGAGTATTTGCTCATGAGTGAATATAACGAACCCAACTGGAATTGAAACTCGGCTCTCCGATTAATAATTCCGAGCCACTATTCATTACACTACCTGTACATTTAAGCTGACACCACCTGGTATTCCCAAACGGTTACCCATTTCGGTACTAACCAGGCTCAACGTTGCTTAACATCGGGGACCACAACCACGTGATGTGGTCGTAAGTCATTATCGGTTTAAGCAAGAAAATCACTTATATTAGGCAATGAGAAAAATAGGAAGGAAGATAAGCGTCAAAAAATGTCAGAAGAATCATTTAGAACCATTTTTCAACTTCTATGTGATGTATTCCTTCAACATGTGGGCAATCATAACTCTCCGCAACTTCTTTTCATTTGTGGCTCTTTGTAAATCTTGTCTCGCTAAAATCTCTTATAAATTATCTCCACTATCCATTTACTCAAGTTTGTTATGTAGATCATGCGTTGTTTTCCTCTATTCCTCTTGCATTAAATTTGCCCTGTGAGTGTTGACTTTTCCAAGCCATCTTTCCTTATTACGTGCCCTAAAAATTTTAACTGACTTTTTCTGATACTTTTTGTTTCCATTTTCTCTAAAACCTCGTCGTTGCTCATGTGTTCAGTCCATGCTATTCGCAGACCCTATTGCTCTCCTTTCAAGTCTCGTCTCCATCTGTAATGAGATAGTCCAGCTTTCTGGGAGAACCGATATCACATAACTGCTGCCATATATGGTCAGGCGACCCTGCCGTTCACCTTAGTGTTCTCGACAGGCTCCAAAGGATAGGTACTAACCCAGCGGCTCGACTACAGCCACTTCCCCACCGACGAAATGTGGCCTCCCTTTGTCTGTTCTATAAATACTTTCATGGCTTCTGCTCGGACGAACTTAAGTCACTGGTGCCTTCTCAACAGGTGTTTACTCGTGCAACCAGATTGTCAACTGGGTCCCACCCATTTACAGTTAGGTTAGCCAAATGCAGACGACAATTCTACTCCTGCAGCTTCTTCTCTCGCACTTCCCGCCTGTGGAACTCGCTCCCATATTCTTGCTTTCCTGACGGCTACAACCTCCAGGAATTTAAATGCAATGTCAATACTCATCTATTAACCACTTGATTCTAGTTCTTTCTCTACCTCTATATCCTTCCCTTTCTCTCCACATTGAAACTGTCATCACACCTGCATTTTCATCTTTCTATTCCTCCTTTCTAACTGGTTCGTCTTCCTCGTCACTCTCTTCTAATTCATCTTTTTACACTTATGTTACCGCCTTGCTCGGGGTGATACGATTAAAAAAAAAAAAGAAAAAAAGTTCAATACTATTTTCTTCATAATCAAATTTTTCTGTTTTTTAATACTCTGCTTACTTTTTAGAGGGCATCTTTCTCTATCATGATGAGTCCTCGATTATCGGTGTCGCTTTCAATTGGAGTAGATTGATTAAACTATCGCCCGGTTCACACTCCACCCACATCTATTAAACAGGTGAAGAGGCTCATTCCTTGTTTCCTGTTTAGGATGCGGTTTCCGGTTTTCTAATCTTCTCACTTTGTTTTTTTTTCTTTCAATTGGAGTAGATAGACTAAACTATCGCCCGGTTCACACTCCACTCTCATCTATTGAACAGGTGAAGAGGCTCATTCCTTGTTTCCTGTTTAGGATGCGGTTTCCGGTTTTCTCTTTTCTAATCTTCTCACTCTTATGTATCCCCCTGCACATAAGTGGCGTTACCGCCTTGCTTGGGGTGATATGATTAAAAAAAAAATTACCCTCTTCCCAGATATTTAATTTGTTTAATGAAATTGCTAATTTAAATACATTTAAGTTTACACTATTTACATTATTCGGACTATTTTTTCATTTTTGTTGCCATTTCTTGAACGTGAAGAAAGTCGGAACGTACAATGGCCGAAAAGTCGTACAAATGGCAACAAAGATAAGGACAATAGTTTGAATAATGTAAATGGTGTAAATACTACCTCATCTCAGAAATATAGACAAATACATTTAAATTTTTTAAAATTTAAATTTCTAACTTTATTTAATATAAATTGTCTAAATTTGTTATTTTTAAATTGTTTAAGTTTTGTTTTATTTTGGTATCTCCAATTTGTAATTCGTATCCTGGGATGTTTTATTTACTGACAACCGTACATTGTCTTTTTGCAATTGGTGTTTAGTCTTTTCTTCTGGCTTTCTTTTATTACTTTCTGGAGGCGTTTATGAATCTTCCTTTTTGTGTCTGCTAAGGTGTAAATCTATTTTGGCTATTGCAGATTCCACTTCAAAGATGAGGACGGACCGGAAATATTAAAGTCTGTAGTGGAATCTGGCAATAGCCAAACTGAATAGAAACAAACCAGACGGCATAGTCATAGAGCTGCTGATAGCCCTGGAAGAATTTGTTATAGAGAAAATTACAGAAATAATAAATGAAATTTATAATAGTGATGTAATACCAGATGACCTTAGCAAGTCGATCTTAATAGCACTACCTAAGAAGCTAGGAGCAAACGAGTGCGAACTCCACAGAACCATCAGTTTAATGAGCCATGTAACAAAACTGATCGTCCGAATCCTGATGAATAGAGCAAGAAGCAGAATCAGGCCAGAGAGAGTACAAGAACAGTGTGGTTTCGTCAAAGACACTGGAACAAGAACGCCATATTTATGATTAGGATGCTCTCTGAAAGAGCAATACAAATGAAGGATTTATACCTGTGCTTTATTGAGTATACGAAGGCGTTTGACAAAATACGACACAAAGAATTGACGGAGATGCTCGGCAGCCTTGGGAAAGACTTAAGAATAATCAAGAATCTTTACTGGCAGAAAATCGCTTGTATACGGACAGGTAACGAATTCAGCAGATATACAAAGATAGAAAGAGGCGTAAGACAAGGATGTGTCTTTTCACCGGATCTGTTCAACTTGTACAGCGATATTTTGAGGACCCTAGAAGTTATGCCTGGATTTGTCATCGGAGGCCACAATTTAAACAACCTACGGTACGCAGATGATACAGTGCTGACAGCAAACACAAAAAGGAAACTACAAGACCTCCTACAGAAGGTAGCTGAAGAAAGTGACAAGAAAGAACTACTATTAAACTGCAAGAAAACCGAATGCATGGTCATCAGTAAAAAGAGCAGCCCAGTATGAAAAATACAGGTCGGAGATACTAGAATCAAGCAGGTACAAAAAATTAAAAACCTGTGAAGTGTTATAACAGGAGATGGAAAGTGCGTCACAAAGATCCGAAGACGAATTGGCATGGCGAAGGAAGCATTCCAAAAGTTGAGTAAAGTATTAAGAAACAGGACAATTTCGCTAGAAACAAAGAAGAGAGTACTGGATAGTTATGTGTTGTCAGTTCTTCAATATGGCAGTGAATGCTGGAAAATATCATCAAAGATGAAGGAAAAACTTGAAGCAACTGAAATGTGGTTCTACAGAAGGATGCTGCGAATATCATGGATCGAGCATGTGAGCAATGATGAGGTTTTGGAGACGATGGAAACGAAAAGAAAATTAATACTGAGCATCAGGAAGAGACAGCTGAAATTCCTGGGACATGCAATGAGGAAGGAGGGCTTGGGGAACCTGATACTAACAAGGCCAGATAGAGGGAAAATGAGACAGGGGAAAGCAACGGATAACATATTTAAATGACCTAATCAGGTGGATGATGGAACGAGGGTTACATGGTGCAACAGAAGAAGGTGTGCTAAGAGCCACCAGGGATAAGGAAACGTGGAAGGCCATGATCGCCTTCGTCCTGAAAGGACATGGCACATAGAAGAAGAAGGTGTAAACCAGTAGCGGTAATTACACTCTCAACGTTCATCTTTATAAGAATCACTGACATCAGCAAGATAAAAGACAAAATACAAGCAAGGAATGAATGTTTCTCCGAAACATCTCACTAACGAGATAAAAGGACTATTGGATTTTATAATGTCAAAATAAAACTTAATTTACATTATTTACATTGTTTGGACTGTTTTACTAATCTTTATTTCTATATTCACGATGTTTCGGCCATTGTACACCTATTCTCCCCACAGATAGGGGTTAAATTGTAAGACTTGCGTCATTAAAAAATACCTAAAATATTCTTAAAATCTAAAAATATTCTCTGGCTTTAAATAACCTGCAAAGGCTTGATAAGCTGGAAAAACGTATTTATCTGTTAATTTTTGATAGGTTATACTGGCTTACATGGTATCATTTAGTAGGTAATAGTCTTAAATCATATAGTTACTTAAATGTGAATATTATGTATCTTCAATATTTTTTATAAAATATAACCGCCTTTAATCGTCTGAGAGAACCTTTTCTTGCTTCATGGCTGATGCTAACCTCCAGGAAAATAACTCATTGCGCTTTCTCAGATTAACATTTTTTACTGATATGAACTGGAAAGATTATATGGAAACAGTTGGTAGTCGAATACTAGGTAGGCTGGTTCACTGTATCGTGTTAGACGGTTTTTTCTCGCTAAAATCTATCTCACACCTTTAAAAGTCTATCATTCATCTATAGATTGAATATTGTTATCGCATCTGGCCAGGTGCACCTGCTATATATATAGAGATTTTTTTTTTATAAAATCCTAAAATAAATCTATAATATTACTGGACCTGATTTGGCATTTCGGCTTCAGTAACTTTCCAACTGCCGTTAGCTTCCCCTCTCCCTCTGATAGTATTAAGTATTTTACAGACAGGTTGAAGTTTCGACACGCGCCGCACGGGTTTTGTCATTCTGCTGAGTAGAATTACATTTGTATTTTGTGTTTGAAGAACTCTCCAATATTCTGTTAAGTTTACTTTTCATGTTACTTGCGTTACTTGCGTTACTTGTGTTACTTGCGTTACTTGCGTTTAACTGAATTTTTTTAGTGTTTTTTTAATTTCTTTTCCGTTATTCTTTTATTTTTCACCTTCTAAGGCGCTAAGTTATTTTTTTCATTTTTGTTGCTAGTGTAACCTTTATTTTCACTAGGTTATTTATTTATTTTTATTTTTCGTTTTAACTCTATGGAATATTTTTCTTTTGTTTTTCACACAAGTTTTCATAACAATCTCATTTTTAGTTTAAGTTTCCTGGTATAACTCAATTTTTTGCTCAATTTTCTGGTTTAATTTTTACACGTTATTTCATTCATTGTTTTTACACGTTATTTCATTCATTGTTTTTACACGTTATTTCATTCATTGTTTTTACACGTTATTTCATTCATTGTTTTTACACGTTTTTACACACACACACACACACAAACACAGACACACGCACGCGCACACACACACACACACACACACACACACACACACACACACACACACAAGCGCACGCACGCACGCACGCACGCACAAAAACAAATGTCGGGAAACCGAAACCAGTGACAACAACAGCGATAACAAAAACGACAACGTAGCGGCCAAGAAATTATCCTTTTGCTGGAAGTCCCCCCCCCAAAAAAAGTGCACCATCAATGGAGTTCCTGGAGAGAGCCAAAAGGTACGCACATCTTATAAAGAAGTTGGACTTTTGGTAGACTTTCAGGTATAACAACAGGATGAAGAAAGAATAGTGTCAGACTTTGTAGTGGACAAGCGTTTGCGCAAAATTTGTCACTCCACAAAAAACAAAAAAAAAAAACACCGTTATAAAGTCACTGATGGCTCTCGGGGTTAAACACCAAAGAGTCATAACAGGCAGGAAATACTCCATGTGAGACGTACTGTTACCCGCACCTGGCGATTGTTTCGAAGTATCCAGTCGGGACTTAAGAACTAAAAACCTCATCATTAGAACTAAATATGAGAGCAGGAACCATGAACCATGTTTCCGTATTCAAGGTCTCTTCTTAGTTCTTAAGAGAGAACTTGGCTACGTATCTGGTCCAGTATGGTCAGATACTCAGTGCTACAGCCAACGATTTGTACGGGAGATGGAGGTTTGAAAAAAATCTTAGATAGCAACTAACTGGATGTAGATGACCAGAAAATTCCGGTCATTGTGTCCGGCCGTAAAGTAACCTGCTAGAAATATGGAGAAGCTGGTCACCACTGCCATTCTTGTTCAGAGAAGGCCTCTGAATTTCTGGCCCCTGCAGACCAAAATCCCGAGTCTGTTATTTCCGTCTCACCTGTAATGGGTATGCAAGCGGCCGAAACAGATGCTGTAAACCCCAGATTTAGTCTATTTTGCGGTCCACATTCCTAAAAATCCTTTGTCTGCCGCTTTTGCGGTCACATAGCAGGATAAGGGGGAATGGCAGGTCATTGATACGGTTAGAGGGACAACAGAACCTCTGTCCTCGGATGCCCTTACGTGTCAAAACAAACATAGCAGTTCTGTACTTGTTTTAAGGGTGATTCTTTTTTGCAGATAAAATTAAAACCTAGCGCTTGAAGTATGACCAAAGCTTTGAAAAAATTTAGAAATTAGAAAAACTGAAGGAAACTTTAAACGGAAAAAAGTTCAGCGTATCAACAGTATGAAAAACTGGCCGTTCTTCCGAGGAGTCAAGCAGCACTCCATTGTAAAATTACTAAGTCTAATCACTTTAAAAATGACTGTCTTCAAGAAAGCTCCTATTCTTAAATCGCAAAGACAGAAAAATTCTGTTACTGACAACACTCCTAACCCATGCCCTACTCAAACATCCAACATTACCCCCTCCCCAAAAATATGATCATCAAAAAAGACAACGAAGTCCTTTTGTGAACATCCACTAGTTCTTCGTGTCGACGCCCAAAATCTTCGAGGCCGATCGATAGTTGATCACTTCGTTCAAAACCGGGCTCTGTACACGTTGTGTTTGATTTTTTTTTAATCATATCACCCGGATGTGGCGCAGTGGATATCGGCTCGGAACGGAGTTCAAATTCCAGTTGAATTCCTTGCATTCACTTACGCGCAAATACCCTTGGGAAAGGTATTAATCCGTCTCTTCCTTCCAGTTATGGGTTAAATAACAGGACAGATTGGGTTCTCTAGCCTTGGTCGGCAACCAGTCTACCGCAGAAAGCAATGGCAACCTACTGCGGGATAATCTTCTGCCCAGTCAGTCATGTCTCTTTCGAGACATGATCGCCGAAGCGTGTATCGCGCATGGCACTTAACTGACTGATCACCCCGAGCAAGGCGGTAACGCCACTGATGTGCAGGGGGCTATGTAAGAGTGAAAAGATTGGAAAAGAGAAAAGAGAAAGCCGGAGACCACATCCTAAACAGGGAACAAAGGATGAGCCTCTGCACCTGTTCAATAGACGTGGGTGGAGTGTCAAACCGGGCGATAGTTTAGTCTATCTACTCCAATTGAAAAAAGAAAAAAGAAAAGAGTGAAAAGGTTGGAAAAGAGAAAGCCGGAGACTACATCCTAAACAGGGAACAAGGGATGAGCCTCTACACCTGTTCAATAGACGTGGGTGGAGTGTCAAACCGGGCGATAGTTTAGTCTATCTATTCCAATTGATCACAAAGCCGGTCTGGTTTGAAAGTCACTAAAAATCCGCTGAATCGTTGCTCATGAAAGATTTGCCAACAAAGCTGGGTTATTTTTTTTACCAAATTTAAATTTAAATTTTAAGATTGCCTGATTTCAATTTCCTTTTGATCCTCCTCATGTATTCAAGAAGAAAACTGAATACAAACATTATTTTAGTGGCGGTGGGGGTGCAAATAATTAGCACTTATTTCTTTCCAGGTTACTAGTAATATACCTTTATCAGAATACAGAACAAGAAGATCATTGAAATATTTTATTTGTTGAATAATTTTCAAATAAAATATTTTTTTTTCTAAAATCTTTTTTTTTAAATTCTTGTATTTTACTGATAAGAAATAGTTTTTTTTATGAAATTTTTATTTTTACTTTTTCAAAGGCATTTTATAATTATCTTAATAAGTTTTTCTGAAATCACAAGTTTCAAAATGCTGAGGAAAATTGATATCATATTATCTCCCAAGTCAGGAAATGCTTTAAACATCGGCTTTCAAAATACCGGACATTAATCTGATCTCGAATCCAGTTAATAGAAGATACGTAAATTTAAGGAACAATGCACTCATCCAGTCAGAATTGACTAAGTTTTGGCTTGGCATAATTAAAAGTCAATCAGCTCAGCTCGGAAGAAGAAATCAGAGAACCGTGTTCGAATTCCAATTGAATTCACTGACGTGCAAATACCTTTGTGAAAATGTAGTAATTCGTCTCTTCTCCCTCCTCAGTGGAGGAAATAGGGCAGATTGGATTCTATAGCCTTAGTTGGTCTACCACAGAAAGTAATGACAATCTACCACGGGAAAATCTTCTACCCGGTCAGTCATGTCTCTTTCGAAACATGATCGCCCAAGCGTGTATCACGTACAGAACTTTGCTAGCTAAAAGCCACTGCAGTTGGTCTCCCAGTGTATTAAGAAATTGATATTTAGCGAGTGAAAAGAAAAATCCCTTTTTGTTAAAGAGCTCTCGAGATTTGGTTGTCATCTGTTGATCTCAGAAAGAGAAATTGGAGAGTCTCTTATTTTCTTGCATTCACTTACGTGCAAATACCCATGGGAAAGGTATTAATCCGTCTCTTCATTCCTTGCATTCACTTACGCGCAAATACCCTTGGGAAAGATATTAATCCGTCTGTTAATTTCAGTTATGGGTTAAATAACAGGGTAGAGTGGGTTCTAAAGTCTTGACTGGCAACCAGTCTACCGCAGAAAGTAATGGCAACCTACTGCGGGATAATCTTCTGCCCAGTCAGTCATGTCTCTTTCGAGATATGATCGCTCAAAACATGTATCACGTATGGCACTTAACTGACTGACTGAATATAATAGTTGAAATAATGATTAAGGTTTCTACTGGTCATAAAGTGGGGGATCAGTTTATTACTTCATAACAATAGGAAACCGATCCCCCAATAATTACTACATATAACCGATCCCCCAATAATTACTACATATAATACATTTCTTTCCCCTCTACCTATGAGTCAAATAACAGGATAGATTGGGTTCTATAGCCTTGGGTGGCAACCAGTCTACCGCAGAAAGTAATGGCAACCTACTGCGGGATAATCTTCTGCCCAGTCAGTCATGTCTCTTTCGAGACATGATCCCCCAAGCGTGTTTCACGTATGGCAATTAACTGACTGACTGACTGTTTATCTCAGAAGATAAAACTAGCGCCTTGTTTGGTCACAATTTGAAATTGGAATAGCCTCTACAGGTCGCAGGTGGGACGATGGTATTTGGGGACCGTGAGCTAAATTATTAGAGATATGTTCTTACAAAATAGATGTTCAGATTTTGTTCTTCCGAGAGTGCATCAGAAAGTATCCAATTAGAAGTTTCTTTTTTGACTATGAAATTTAATTATTCGAAAACTGTCGTGGCGGACAGACACAATCTCGCTGCTGACCTTGAGCGGGATCTACACTCTGTGGTGAACTGGGGCAAGAAGTGGCTTGTCAACTTCAATTCATCTAAGACCAAGCTGTTGTCTGTCAACCATTGCAGGCAACCTCTTCTGCCTCCCATAAGCATGGACCAAGTGATTCTCCCGGAGAGTAATACACTACGCCTCCTCGGACTTACCCTGTCCTCAGACCTCAAATGGAAGCACTATATTGAATCCATAGCAAAATCTACTGCTAAGAAGATTGGGTCACTATGATGTTTTTTCCACCTGAATCCATCCTGCATATATACAAGTCAACCATCCGTCCGTGCATGGAGTACTGCTGCCATTTATGGTCAGGTGCCCCTGCCGTTCTCCTCAGTGTTCTTGACAAGCTCCAAAGGAGAGTCTGTAATGTGATAGGTACTGATCTGGAGACTCGACTGCAGCCACTTCCCCATCGTCGAAATGTGGCCTCCCTTTGTCTCTTCTATAAATACTTCTATGGCTTCTGCTCGGATGAGCTTAAGTCACTTATACCTCCTCAACAGGTGTTTACTCGTGCAACCAGACTGGCAACTGGGTCCCACCCATTCACAGTCAGGTTAGCCAAACGCAGACGACAATTCTACTCCTGCTGCTTCCTCTCTCGCACTTCCCGCCTGTGGAACTCACTTCCGTATTCTTGCTTTCCTTTTGGCTACAACCTCCAGAAATTTAAATGCAAAGTCAATACTCATCTACTAACCACTAGACTCTAGCTCTCTCCCCACCCCTGTATAACCTTCCCTTTCTCTCCACCTATGTATCTGTCATCGCACCTGCTATCTCAGCTTTCTATTGTTCCTTTCTAACTAGTTTGTATTCCTCACTCTTTTCTAATTAATCTTTTTACATTTATGTAACCCCCTGCACATCAGTGGCGTTTCCGCCTTGCTCGGGGTGAAATGATTAAAAAAAAAAAATTAGGGTTTAACAAGGAAAGTTTAGTTATAAATGGAACATGTCTTGTCATTTAGACGGCTTTGACATAACGCTGCGAAGATTGTTGAGTGATGTTTTTTAACTCTCGGGGAAAACATTTACAAGGGAAGGCAAAGAGTACAATTCTGCGTACGTGATGTTTTGCATCTATTCATGCGATCACACATACAACAACAACCACAACAACAAAAACTGCAACAAAAAACAAAAACAACCAAAAAAAAAAAAGGTCTCGATTGATAAAAGATACACTGCCCTCATACATATCTGAATGTGTACGTATTTAAGGCCGAACTGACGTATATATATATATATATATATATATATATATATATATATATATGTGTGTGTGTGTGTGTGTGTGTGTGTGTGTGTGTGTGTATATACATATATATATGCATAAACATATATATATGCATATATATATATACTGTAATAGTTGTTACAATGGTTTATAAATTCATACTTTCACTACACAAAATTTTCACGTTTCGAATCTACTTCAGCTACTTTTTTTCAACTTCGTCACCCGATAAGAAGCACCTAAAGTAGCTTCGAAACGCGAAAATTTTTGTGTATGGATACTATGAATTTATAAACCATTGTAACAACTATTACAATATAGCGCTCTACGTTTGTATCGAGCACTCTTTATAAAAGTAAATGCATGAACAGCAGGTTAAAAAAACTACGAGTTCCACAACTTTGTTACACTAATATATATATATATATATATATATATATATATGCACGTGTGTGCATATATATATATATATTTATGTATATATGCACGTGTGTGCATATATAAATAAATATATATATATATGCATATATATATATATATGTATGCATATATATATATATATACATATATATATATGTATATATATATATGTATATATAAATGTATATATATATATGTATATATATATATGTGTATATATATATATATATATATATATATATATATATATGAGGATTAGAATCTTTCTTTCTGACTGATATGTTATATTAGACTATCTTTTGAACATCTTCAGCTGTTTTTGGCAATTGGATATTCTTTGTAATGTACATACAGATTTATTATTTATAGATCAGCACCTTTTCATTGGCAAATCTATTCAATCACGCAATTAGTGAGTATGCATGAATTCTTGCGTATTTCTACCTGCGCAGACTTATTGCCACACTCATTTTGAAACACCATTTCCTGTATGATCACCGAAATCTAGCAAAATCGAGCCTTGTCAATACCAAGATGAGTGACCGATTGGGAATAGCAAGTGCTTGGATGTGCAGGTTGCGTAAAGGATAACAGACTGGAAATGTTAATCGGAGGGAACCGAGTTCCAATTCCAGTTGGGTTCGTTATATTCACTTTATATTCACGACCTTTGGGAAAGGTATGAATCCATCTCTGCTCTCCCAGCTATGAGTTAATTATTAAAGGTTTTATCATCATTATCTCCCAAAATAAATAAATCTAAACTGTAAACACAAAATGTAATTCGGAAAAGTGAAAATTTGACTGATATATTTTGGATAAATGTAATGACTTTATCTAGAATTAAGAAACATATGAACATTAAGCAAAATGATTGCAATATATATATATATATATATATATATATAATTTATAAAGGGATACTTAACACGTCATTTCGATTGGTTATAAACTATAGCTCATTTCAATGAGTTTAATTAGCTCATTTCATCAGACCTTACAATATTCCTTCCATCTGGTATTCTAGAGAGATCCGACGCCAATATTTGGAACTGGACTCTCTTTCCTTTTTCCTTTCTTTCTTTCCTTATTTCCTTATTTCCTTCTTTCCTTCTTTCTCCTCTTTCCTCTTATTTTTATTGTTATTTTTGTTTGTAATTTTATTTTTATTTTTATTTTTATTGTTATCCCTCTCTTCATTTTAAGAAAAGACTCATTCTGGCAAAAATTTTGTACCAGATGAAAGAAATATTGTAAGGTCTGATGAAATGAGCTAATTAAACTCATTGAAAGGAGCTATAGTTTATAACCAATCGAAATGACGTGTT
Source organism: Ascarosepion bandense (assembly GCA_037127315.1). Classification (NCBI taxonomy): domain Eukaryota; kingdom Metazoa; phylum Mollusca; class Cephalopoda; order Sepiida; family Sepiidae; genus Ascarosepion; species Ascarosepion bandense. The sequence continues at coordinate 1,747,882 of JBBBDQ010001011.1, forward strand.
GAGTTTTCCTTTATAAATTTCATATCGCTCTGGTTAACACCCATCGAGCTCTCCATATATGGATATTACCACTTAATATATATTAAGGTAATCTTGTTGGATTATCTTCACCGTTTACGGACTGGACACCTATATATATATATATATATATATATATATATATATTGTCATCTGCAGACAGATCTGTTTCGCCGTATCACAGCTCATCAGTACGGTTAGACTCCGATTGCTTTTTTACTCAGGATTGAATGGCGTCAGTCGGCGACTCTACCCCTGGGCTATGGGCGTTCGGTGGAAGTCGCCAGACTTTTTAGCGCATATCATTATATGCGCCCAATAGCTAGAGCGCTCTAATTCATTTCACTGAATTAGCGATATATATATATATATATATATATATATATATATATATATACACACGAAAAATCTAAAGTGAGCCAAAACCTACCGCAGTTTCACACGTAGGTCTTGGCTCACTTTAGATTTTTCGTGTGTTTTTGCTCTACTATTGTATTTTTGTATTTTAGTACTTTCGTACTGAGCACTTTTTCTTGTGTTTGGTTCCGTTTGGGTTTTTTTTTTCTTTACTGCGGAATCTTGAATGTTTTGTTCTTGTTCCGCTGGTTTCTTTTTTTTCTCCCCATTTGTCCGACGACTTAGTACGCCGGATTGTAACGGATTTAGATTCTGTTTGTTAATGGTTTTTTCGAAGGTTTATATTGGCATAAATTTACGGAGTGCATTCTTACAGAGTCTAAGTAGTTATCATTATCATATATATATATATATATATATATATATATATATATATATATATATATATATATATATAAAAGCGTATATCTTGGCAGAAATCTCCTCTTAAAAACGTACGACCAAAAAATAGCGTTTAAGTTTTATTTTTGTAATTTTTCTTTAGTTCTTATGATTTTCTTTTTTGGCTCACAAATCAAAAATTGCCTGAATGTTCTGTAAATTCAATCGCTTTTTGCGTTATTTTTAGTCATTATTTAAGATGATTCCATTTTTACTTTTACATAAATGCATGGATTTTATATATGTATCAATTTGTTTACGAACATATATATATTAGTCATCGACATACAAACCTGTTTTGCTGTATCACAGCTCATCAGTGTGGCTAGACGCATCCGCTTACTTCTGTCAGGATCTAAACCAGTCGAAGTCGCTACGCCCTAAGCTATAGGCGCATGGAATCAGAGAAAGGAAATTTTAACGTGTTATATATAAGCTGTGTATACATACGTCAGTCACCGAATGAACTTAAAATTCATTGCTGAAGAGTAATGCATATATCGCACAACAACAAACCACAACAATTTTTTGAAAATTTTCTTTCCTAGAGAGCTCAATCGTAATGAGGGCATAATATATTAGTCCTTCACGTACAAGCCTATTTCGCTATATATATATATATATATATATATATATATATATATATATATATATATATACATATATATATATATATAATTTTTTTTTAAATTTTTATCTAGGCGGTTTAATTTATATTTGTTATGGTGCCCTATCTATAGGAATGGACTCTTCTTCCGTCAATACATAATAACCTGCTTGACTTCTGGGGGTGCAACTGTGAAGACGCAGCGTAAGTATACCCTTCGGTCATACAATGTTTATGCACATTTGCGGTTTTTTTAGGTCCTTGGAACGTTTGAGGTATTTTGGCACATGAAGGATTGAATGCTGATGGACAAGTTCTTGTGTTGGATGAGAAAATTATAATGTATGTTTGGGTCGTGAGTCGGATTAGCTAGGTATAGGATAGGTACTGAATACCAACCTAAGTTTTGTTCCCCTCCCCAAATCGGCATTGTGCCACAAGAAAGTATATTGTAAATAAAATTATACCCTTCGGTCTTACACTTCTATTTTTGCTGACTATGAACACTCTTACTTGTATATATGTTCTGTTATTCTAATACGCTGTTTGAACCTACCTTCTTGTTTCCATGTCTTTCTTCTTGGCCCTAACACTCGTATTTCTATATATGTTCTGTTATTCTAATACGCTGTTTGAACCTACCTTCTTGTTTCCATGTCTTTCTTCTTGGCCCTAACACTCGTATTTCTATATATG
>JBBBDQ010001011.1:1755000-2010000 GCA_037127315.1 Ascarosepion bandense
CCGGTTTTTTTTAACAGCAGTAAAGTTTTATTCCTTATTTCCTGTTTAGGATTTGATTTCCGGTTCCTTCTAAAGCCTTTTCATTCTATTTAACTCCCAGTATTCTTTTGCAACTTAGTAGCATTATCGATTTTTCTAAGCAACTCATTTATATGTAACAGTACTTGGAGCAAGAGGGGCAGATGAAAACAGTGCATATCATACTTGATGAACTTGGGTAAATAGATGGCGGAATAGCGTTTAGAAGAAATAACGAAAAGACAGCCTTTATTAAGAGCTATAGATGACAGGAAATTGTGGGGAGTCAGGATAATCTAAGTTCTGAAGGAACATGGCAAATAGAAAATAAATCACATTTGGCGAAATTTTATGCAATTCTGTTTCTGGAGTGGAATTGTTCAGATCAATAATAATCAAATAATGAATAGATTATGAAACAAGTTATGATTAAATAAGTTATTTATTGTGGGCCTGATCACTATAATTTCTCTTACTTACGGATGTGCGGATATGGTAGTGGATCAGTCAGTTAAGTGCCATACGTGATACACGCTTGGGCGATCATGTCTCGAAAGAGACATGACTGACTGGGCAGAAGATTATCTCGCAGTAGGTTGCCATTACTTTCTGCGGTAGACTGGTTGCCGACCAAGGCTATAGAACCCAATCTGTCCTGTTATTTGACTCATAGCTAGAACGGGAAAGAAATGTATTATATTATTATTTAGTAATTAGTGGGGGATAGGTTTCCTATTGTTATGAAGTAATAAACTGATCCCCAACTTTATGACCAGTAGAAGCCTTAATCATAATTTCAACTACTATATTCAGTCAGTCAGTTAAGTGCCATACGTGATACACGCTTGGGCGATCATGTCTCGAAAGAGACATGACTGACTGGGCAGAAGATTATCCCGCAGTAGGTTGCCATTGCTTTCTGCGGTAGACTGGTTGCCGACCAAGGCTATAGAACCCAATCTGTCCTGTTCCGAGCCGATATCCATTGCACCACAACGCCAGTCTAGTAGCGCGCTTAAATTCATGTGGTTAGGGCACCAGGGAAATCATCAGAGCAGTTGCCATGAAAACACAAAAGAAAGCCATGTCACGTTGGTAAACAATTGACTGAAGTCGAGATGCCAAGTCAGACCTGATGAATTTTAAATGGTCACTAAGTTATACCGATATAATACACAATACTGTTTTGGATATTCGTCGCCAATTGGTTCTGAATTGTGGCGAAACTTCGCCGCAAAGTTGTACTAAGCGTTTAGTGCCGGAAGTAAGATACGGAACAAGAAGGTAGGTTCAAAACGGTGTATTAGTATAACCAGAAACAAGGTATTCAAAGAAGTGTTAATAAATAGTAATATAAAAATAAGTCCGAATTTATTATCCGGCTGCCGGCTTCCAGCTGTAGTTAACTGCTCGTAACTGCTCGTCACTCCTACTGTTGACTGCTAGTAACTAACTGCCAACTTGACTGCTCTTAAATGCCCTCTTCACTGCTCCTTAGAAGTCACGCAGGTATATAGCAAGAGGAAGAGTTACTTCCTCGTAGGAGAGAACCATAATAAATACCTACCAGTGTTTGTTGTTGGTTGCTTGCTACGGTTAGTGTCTCAATACCATCACACTACCAGCTGACAAAGGCAATGCAAAAACTGGACAAAACTGAATACACCAAGAAACTGGTTTTCCGCTCAGGCCGATTGTTAGCAGCCTAGGCTCAGTGTTCCACCCTCTGAGTCGCTTCCATGTAGATATAATTGACCCACTGATAGGAAAGTCACCATCATATATTCGAAACTTCGCTCACTTCATGGAACTTATCAAAGATGCTCCCATCCAATGTAACCAGATGGTGAGCCTGGATGTGGTGAGTCTGTTCATCAAGGTACCCACGGTAGAAGCACTATCAATAGTCAGGGACAGACTGGCCTCGGACTCATTCCTAGGAGAATCTACCAGTATTCTACTAGATAACCTGATGGAGTTGCTGACTTTCTGCACACAAACAACACCCTTCGGACTGGGATCAGACATATATTGGCAGGATGAAAGCTTAGCAATGGGCTCATCATTATTGCCATTATCGCCATCTCTGGCTAACATATACATCGAATACTTTGAAGAGTTGGCATTAGAATCCACAGCTCTAAAGTAAATTCTATGCCCGAGTCATGTTGATGACACCTTCATACTCTAGCCACACCAGGGGGAAGTTTAGACGCTACTGGACCATGTGAACTCATCAACACAGTTCACTATGGAAAATAAGAGTGACAACAAACTAGCATTCCTGGATGTACTAATAGCTCAAATAGAAAGGTGGTTCAAAACATTCGTATACCGCAAGCCAATATTCACCGAACAATACCTCAACTTCAACTCCCAGCACCATTACAATGTAAAGAAAGGGATCGTCCGCTGCCTTCAACATCGAGAAAAAGTTATAAGCGGCGACCCAGAGACATACGAACAGAAGGTCAGTGTTAGTAGTACCCAACAACGTAACAATTATCTAGGGTACATGACAACAACTTCAACGAACGTGGAAGGGAGGTTGCATGAGGATAACAACTCTCAGAAAATAGCCTCGGTCTGTCTACCCTATGTGAAGAGGTTATCGGAGAAAATTCAAAGGAACTGCCGTCCATATAACATCAGGACGACTTTCAGAAGTGGTTCTACACTTCGTAGTTACATCTCCCAAGTAAGACCCCCAGCAGAGGAGAACATGACTAAGGACTGTGTTTACGCCATTCCATGTAGTTGTGGAAAGAAATATAAAGGAGAAACAGGCCGCCTATTTAAGATAAGGCTACAAGAACATCGCAAGGCCGTAACACGAGGAAAGATAGAACCCCCCCCACCAAAAAAAAAAAAAATAAAACAAGCGTACTTGACTACATACGGAGAGAGAAAGGGGATCACCGCCCCTTATGGAATTTTATTTTAATCGTTTCACCCCAAGCAAGGCATTCCACTGCCACTATTGCGCTATGGGAAGATAAATAGAAAGAGTGGTTAGATATAGGAAATGTCAGAAGCGGGGTGATAGGTAGTTGGGAGGATGGGAAGAGTGTTTGAAAGAATGGAAGCGAGTTATTGTGTTAGGAGGTGTCTATTGACCTTACATTTAAACTCATGGAGATTGTAGCCGTCGGGGAAGCAGTCATGTGGAAGGGAATTCCAGAGTCGGGAAGTACGAGAAAAGAAACTGTTGGAGTAGAAGTTGCGGTTGCATTTTATCGGTTTCACTGTAAAAGGGTGGGATCTAGTTGCTAATCTAGTATCGCGTGCAAATTCGAACCTAGGGGGCACCAGTGATCTAAGTTCATCGGAGCAGAAGCCATGGAAGTATTTATCAAAGAGACACAGGGAAGCCACGTCGCGCCGGTGCAGGCGGTCTGCCAAGTCAGTATCGATCACATTACAGACCCTCCGCTGTACCTTGTCGAAAAGCCCAAGGAGAATTGCAGGGGCACCCGACCAAATATAGCAACAGTATTCAATGCACGGGCGGATGGTAGATTTATAAATGTGCAGGATAGATTCAGACGGAAAAAACCTCCGGGCCCTGCACAGAGAACCGACTTTCATAGCATGAAGTTGAAATAATAAATAGAGAACGCCACTACGCAAACTTAAGGAATCAGCGCATATGCTAAGCTACAAAAATCTCCTAGAAATAAGTACAATATGGGAATCAGTAATACGGAATGCTAAAGAAAATCCTTTGCGTCAAAATATTGCAATATGAGCTCTGATAAAAGATACTAGAGAAAATCGTTAACATAAAAAAATTGCAATATAAACTCTGTTAAAAATGGTTACTTAAATATTACGTTTATAAACCCCAGAAATTCACTCGCTGTTGTCCTCAACGACACATGGTCCATTGGATATAGTCATTCGTTAGTTCCAGTGAGTTGTGAGTTCAATACCAAGCAGCAACAGCAGCGCTGAACAAATAACTTAGAGTGTTAAGTTAAAGGGAGATAACTTAAGACTACCAGAAGTGGCTTTGCACAAGGAATGCAAATTCGGTCCGAAAAGTCGTAAAAATGGCAACAAAGATGAGGACAATAATCTGAATAGTGTAAATAGTGTATGTTTGGACGTCGACTTATATGGTAGGTGTAGGCTTAACTCAAAATCATGAGCTAAAAATCTTGAGTTTGATTTGTACAATAGGTCAACATTTATAACGTAAATTACTGCGTTCTTTTTACCTTCAAATGAATAAAATAATCTAATGAACAGATTAGAACTAAAGATACTAAGAACATTAATAGCTAGGTGAGTCTTGTGAAGCATTGGTTACGTCAACAAGCGGAAGCAAGTTTAATCCTCATTGGAGGCTCTACATATGCAGCCTAGTATGGTATCAAGTCAAATGTAAGAAATATCATTAATGTGACTTTGAAAGTAAGAAAGTATTTATGAACACCGTCAGTGGTCATTGTTTGACCTGTGTTAAAACCAGATTTCCAAATGCCGATTTTTAAACCTTCCCTACTTGTCTATATCTTCCTATTCCCGTTTTCATTGGCCTTGTTCCATACCAGAATAAACTGCTGACCTCCTCTTAGTTATATTTAGTAATATTTCACTAAATGTTTTTCACTGGATGAGTTGGTTGGTTGTTTTGTTTTTATGTGGGTCATTTATTGCCAACTAAATTTTTTATTTATTTATTACTGGTAATACCTTTTTCTTTCAACAATTTATTGTTGTTTTTATATAAGTTTTTGTGTTTAGTAATACTTTTTTCTTTTCGAGTATCAAGATTCATTGAGATTTGATTTTTAAGGGTAGTGTCCCCAAGTCCTACTCTGTTATTTAACCAATAACTGGAGGGAAGGGACGGATTAATACCTTTCCCAAGGGTACCAGTGCTTAAGTGAATGCAAGCTATTCAGCTGGAATTCGAACTCGGCTCACCGATTTCTCTTTCCGAGCCGATATCCACTGCACCACACGCACATCCGTCAATGTACGCTTACAGCACCTGGTATTCCCAAGCGGTCACCCATCTAAGTACTGACCAGACTCAACGTTGCTTAACTTCGGTCATCGAGCGAGAACCGCTGTATTCAACGTGATAGGCCGTAAGCTCCATTGGATGAGTAACAGACGAAATGTATGAAAATGGCTATTGATGTATAAACAACTAGTAGTATAGCCCGGCGTTGCTCGGTTATAATGAAAGCTCTAAAACTAATCCCTGGTCCTGGAGCTTAGACTCAGCCTAAAGAATATTTGGGTGATGTTTGTTGAGAATCGGATAAAAATTGTGGATTTGTATAAAGAACATACCGAGAGATAAACAGACACACACACAAACATCTTGCCTTTTATATATATATATATATATTATTGATTTTCTGCACTATTGTAAGAACTGCAACCTCGAAACTTCTGAATATCGTTTCTTATGTCTTTGTCTTTGAGTGTATCAAATTGGATTAAAATCGGGCCACTTCTTCTATAACCCGAGTTTTTCAATTTTCGATATTTATCGGGGGTACCTTGACACAAAACCTAGGTAAGAACACTCGCAGACGCTTATAGTACAACTGTGTAAATTTTCAAGAAAATGGGTTCAGCCGTTTCGGAGTCTATAGGTAACGGACACACACACACATACACACACACAAAGTTCCATTTATAAATAATTTTAGATATGTAGCTTACTGTCATGCGCAATAAATGTAAAAGACTGTCAGACTGAACAATCGTATTCACAATTCAGTCTTCTTTTTTTTCCATTAAGAGTTTAGAGTTAATTTGCTTTCCAGCTTTTATGATTATATTGTTTGTGATAAAATAATATAAAACGAATTTCTTGTGCGCTAATACATTTAGGCTAAACTAAAAAAACGTTCAAACAAAATGCGTCATTGACGCGTGTATAAAACCGTTATCATCGCTTTACATTGCTTTATATCACAGCGTGTCGTGCAATTAAAATTGCACGACACGCTGTGATATTTGTAAAGAATCTGTTTCTGTCATTTTAGAAATTGTAATGAATTTGCAGCTTCCTGTCTAACAAATGAGCCCATTTCTATTTCATGGTAGAAGTTCAACCTCATTTCTTTGATTAACTAATTTGAAAGACTTAGTGTAAGGTATGGATGTGCGCTATGGTGCAGTGGATATCGGCTCGGAACGAGAAATCGGGAAGCCCAGTTCGAATTCCAGTTGAATTCATTGCATTCACTTACGCACAAATACCCTTGAGAAAGGTATTAATCCGTCTCTTCCCTCCAGTTATGGGTTAAATAACAGGACAGATTGGGCTCTATTGCCTTGGTTGGCAACCAGTCTACCGCAGAAGGTAATGGCAACCCACTGCAGGATAATCTTCTAATATAATAGTTGGAATCATGACTATGGCTTCTAATGGTCATAAAGTGGGGGATCGGTTTTCTATTGTTATGAAGTAATAAACTGATCCCCAAAATTACTACGTTATAATACATCTCATCTCACTCTAGCTATGAGTCAAATAACAGGACAGATTGGGTTCTATAGCCTTTGATGTCAACCAGTCTTCCGCAGAAAGTAATGGCAAACTACTGCAGGATAATCTTCTGCCCAGTCAGTCATGTCTCGAGACATGATCGCCCAAGCGTCTATCACATATGGCACTTAATTGACTGACTTAGTGTAAGGTATCAGTCAGTTAAGTGCCATACGTGAAACACGCTTGGTCGAATTATATCTCGAAAGAGACATAACTGACTGGGCAGAAGATTATCCCGCAGTAGGTTGCCATTGCTTTCTGCAGTAGACTGGCTGCCAGCCAAGGCTATAGAACCCAATCTGTCCTGTCATTTAACCCATAACTGGAAGGAAGAGACGGATTAATACCTTTCCCAAGGGTATTTGTGCGTAAGTGAATGCAATGAATTCAACTGGAATTCGAACTCGGCTCCCCGATTTTTCGTTCCGAGCCGATATCCACTGCACCACAACGCACAACGCACATCCGTGTAAGGTATAGAATGCGCTAATATATTAACGGATATCGACGCGAACAAAGAAACCAGTGAGCTGATTTGAAGTTTCTGTCTAGTTTGTAGATGTGCGTTGTGGTCCAGTGGATATCGTAAGAAAGTAATGGCAACCTACTGCGGGATTCTGCCCAAGCGTGTTTCACATATGGCACTTAACTGACTGACTAGTTTGTAGTGTACACTTTCGCATTAATGACGTCTTTTTTCCTTCAAGCTATGGGTTAAATAGCATGGTACATATAGCTCTTTAGTATTGTGCAGCACTAAGAGGTGGAAAACTATAAATTCCAAACCATGGAGAAGGTACTTGTGAACCGACAAAAATCTGTCAAAAATTTGGGCAATTTACACATAATAGCGAAAAGAAATATATGGAAAACCATATTTAATTATACGATATACCAGTTTTTTGATTTTTTAAATGAAAAATAAATTTTGATGAATAAATGCATAGGTCGGTCGAAAGCACGAACATTTTGATGGTGACGTTCCCTTCAAAATATTTCGTTAAACTTGTAAAACATAAAACAAAATCACACGGTTTGTGTTTATATATGTATATATAATATTTTCAATTGTAGGTCATTATATAAAAGTCTACTTCACCCACGAAAATTACACACACACACACACACACACACACACACACACACAAATATATATATATATATATATATATATAGTGTAATAGTTGTTACAATGGTTTATAAATTCATAGTATCACTACAGAAAAATTTGTGCGTTTCGAAGCGGCTTTGCGCGCTTTTCATCGGGGAAACAGTTGATGAGAAGCGCTCAAAGCAGCTTCGAAGCGCGAAAATCTTTGTGAACCGATACTATGAATTTATAAACAATTTTAACAATATAACACTCTATGTTGTATCGAGCCCTCTTTATAAAAGTAAATGCATGAACAACAGGTAAAAAACCTACAAGTTCCACAACTTTGTTACAATATATATAAATATATTCATATAGATAGGTGTGAGTTCGTAACCCTGGGTTTCACGCTTTTGCGATCGTCTGACGATCGCAGAAGCGTGAAACCTAGGGTTACAAACTCACACCTATCTATATGAATATGTCTGCTCTATCACTGATATTCAGCACTTTTGAATAAGTACCACGCATATATAATATGTAAACAATATAATATATATAATAAATTGCATATATATATATATATATATATATATATATATATACTGATATTTATAATTATACACACACACACACACACACACACACACACACACACATATATATATATATATATTCGTCATCCACATACAAGCCTGTTTTGCTGTATTACAGCTCATCTGTGTGGCTAGACATCCACTTGTTTCTGGCCGGGATCGAAACTCGACCGATTCGGTGTCAGTCGGAGAACTCTCATTTCTCTAGTTTCAAGTCTCTTTTTCTCTGTCATATAGAAGAACTGATATTGCATAGCACATCAGTATTTTTGGGTTTGTTTGTAACGAAATAATTCTTCGTAAAAACAAGAAAGAAAGCAAAAAAATGAGCGCTTAACGTTTTCATCTCTTGCGAGATCAAGATATGCTTTGTTTTCGTTGCGCGTTTTATTAATTTCTAACACCCGTTATAATTAAATGAAGAGTGTGATAAATTTAATATAGTAACGAACCGATAAACTGCTTTTCTATTGATAATTTAGGTAAATTCCGAAGTAGGTTAATTAAGAGCCGCATTGTTTATAATTTCTAATGTTAGCAAATTATTCTTGCTGGCTATTTATGTGATTTCGATTAGATGTCAGTGCATGTCAAAATAAAGAGGATGAAAAGAAAATGAAAAAACGAAACCTGCACTTGATTGACAAATCAGAATGTCGTATAAATCAAAAAAGAAAAAGAAATACACCTTTTCCCGATATTTAAGCGTCAAATAATAAGTTGAATTTTGTTTAACGACATATCAACCCCTGTGGGTTATTTAATGCCAAAAAGTGGGGTTTTAAGGTATTTAAAAAAATATATATTTAGCTATAGTGAGAAGGTTGATTTATTTTTTATTTTTTCTTATTTTAGAAAACTGAAGATATCTTCTAGTTTTGTATTCAAAAATATATTGCTGGTAATAATTTTTTCCTTCAAAATTTATGCATATATTTCTATAAAAGTCTATTTTGTGTAGCTGGATCAGAGTTCGAGTTTTGTTTAACGACATATCAACCTCTGCGGGTTATTTAATGCCAAAAAGGTGGGGTTTAAAGGTAATTTTTTAATATTGGTTATAGTGAGAAGGTTGATTTAATGAGATTTTAATTAAAATTTTTGTTTTTATTATTTTTTATTTTACAAAACTGAAAATGTCTTCTAGTTTTGTATTTCAAAAATGTTTTGCTGAGAATAATTTTTTTTCTTCAAAAATGTATATTTTTCTATAAAAGTATTTATATATATATATTTCTATAAAAGTGTATTTTTATACTTTCATGGTGCTTTGACGCAAGTTTGGGGGTCAACTATTTTCCCATAGCTGGGACCCTAACAGGTGCTACCACTCCGGGTCAAGGTGGACCTGAGAACAGCAGCAATTAAGAGATGGTTCTATGCTCCTCACAACCTCCGAATCAGACGCGTTGCTGCCGGTTGCAGTTTACCGTCATGCCCAACACCCCGTCATATAATAAAACTTATGAATACGGAATTACAAACAAAATCCCACAAAGCGTTTGAAAATTCTTTTTTTTTTTTATCTTTAGCAATGTTGATGGATAAAGTAGTTGAGATTTCAATAATATATATGAAATTAAATTAGTGTGTGAATTTATTGTGGAGATCATAAAAAGAAATCGTTTTTCGTAAAAAATAATTAACCTGGAGAATAAATAAAGAATTGTATTTCGAAATTTCTTCTAGGTTAACCGAGAAAGGGTCAGCAGAACAAGAAAAATCTACCCAGTAGATTAAATAAAGAATAAATTTTGAAATTCTTCGAAGACTACCCAAGACATAGTCACCGGAATGAGTACAATCTACTAAATTAATTGATAAATTGATTAAATAAATGCATTTTGATATTTTTCAATGTTAACCGAGACATGGTTAGCGGAACGAGAACAATCTACCAGAAATATTAAATAAAGAACTAATTTTGAACTACCTTGAAGGCTATATCTAGTACTGTGCAAAAGTATTAGGACAATAACTATTTTATCTTTTATGATGCATGTTGACAAAAAATAAACAATTTAATTAAAGTAATTTTATTTGATTTGCTCAACAAATGCTTCAACAAGAAAAAATACTTGTTACAAAATAAAATTAATATTTAGTATAATAGCCTTTTGCTTTGATCACAGCCTTCATTCTGTCAGGCATTGACATCACAAGCTTCTTCAGTGTATCTAATGTTATCTCCTGCCAAGTAGCTTGTATTTATTCCCAAATTTTTATTTTTAATAATAATAATAATAATAATAATAATAATTCAATTTGAATAAATGAGCTAAAGCTACAGTTTTACGTGGATCGCTACAACAAGAATCCTCAATTGCTTAGACCCTGCTGTAACAATAAAAGAATTAAAGCCAGAAGAATCTTATAAATACCTTGGTGTAAATGAGAGTGAAAAAATTCACCTTAAAAAAAGAAAGAAATAGTGCGTAAAGAGTACTATAGAAGGCTACGCATGATATTAAAAACTGAATTGAATTCTCAGAACAGAATTATGGCCATTAATAGCCTTGCAATCTCAGCTGTCCAATATAATTTCAACAACTTAAACTGGACTCTAAACGACATCAGGCGAATGGATTCTAAAACAAGAAAGCTTCTTTCTAAGCATAAGATGCATCATCCGAAGGCTGATTTAGACTGTCTATATATACCCTGTAAATAAGGTGGAAGAGGTCCTATTCAGCTAGAATTGTCATAAAAGACAACTATTGGTTTATTAACATACATAGAAACAACAAAGGACTGGATGATACAATTAGTAAGGCAACATGAAGAAAGAAAGAAAAAATATTCAATAATAAAAGAAGGCAGGAAATACAAACAAGATTTACAGTTAGTAGATTCTGTAGAAAAGCAAAACAGAAGCCAAGAACCAACTATTGCGGCAAAAAATATGAAAATGAAAGCCAAAGATAAAGCTCTTGAACAGATGAAACAACGCTGGCAAGATAAACCTCTGGCTGGCCAATATCCAGAACGTGCCAATAAATCCAATATTGTTAAAGTTAATACTCATCGATGGTTACGTGCATCTGGATTAAAGTCTGAAACTGAAGGCTTTATTCTTGCAGCGCAAAACCAAAGTCTTTTCACTAGGAACTTTCAGACAAATATTATACATAATATTGTGGATCCAAAATGCAGGTTCTGTGATAAACACCAAGAAACAATAGACCATCTAACCTCAGGATGTTCGGTACTTGCCCCAAATGAATATGAAAATCGTCACGATAGAGTGGGGCAATATTTACATTGGACAATGTGCAAACACTATGAAAAATCTGTAAACAAACACTGGTATGAAAATTACCCAGTACCGGTTACAGAAATAGAAGATGTCACCATTCTATGGGATTACACCATCTACACAGACAGAAAAATTGAAGCAAACAGGCCGGACATTATTGTTAAAAACCAGAAAGAAAAATCTTGCCTATTAATTGATATGGCTTGTCCAGCGGATCGTAACATAGCAACCAAGGAATTGGAAAAACTCTCTAAATATAAAGCAGGGTATTCAACTGGAATTGGAACTGGGCTCACCGATTTCTCTTTCTGAGCCGATATCCACTGCACCACAAGGCACATCCGTCACTAAACGCTTACAGCACCTGGTATTCCCAAGCGGTCATCTAAGTACTGACTAGGTTCAACGTTGCCTAACTTCGGTGATCGAGCTAGAACCGGTGTATTCAACGTGATATGGCCGTAAGCACGCACATCCGTCACTAAACGCTTACAGCACCTGATATTCCCAAGCGGTCACCCATCTAAGTACTGACTAGGTTCAACGTTGCCTAACTTCGGTGATCGAGCTAGAACCGGTGTATTCAACGTGATATGGCCGTAAGCACGCACATCCGTCACTAAACGCTTACAGCACCTGATATTCCCAAGCGGTCACCCATCTAAGTACTGACTAGGTTCAACGTTGCCTAACTTCGGTGATCGAGCTAGAACCGGTGTATTCAACGTGATATGGCCGTAAGCACGCACATCCGTCACTAAACGCTTACAGCACCTGATATTCCCAAGCGGTCACCCATCTAAGTACTGACCAGGTTCAACGTTGCCTAACTTCGGTGATCGAGCTAGAACCGGTGTATTCAACGTGATATGGCCGTAAGCACGCACATCCGTCACTAAACGCTTACAGCACCTGATATTCCCAAGCGGTCACCCATCTAAGTACTGACTAGGTTCAACGTTGCCTAACTTCGGTGATCGAGCTAGAACCGGTGTATTCAACGTGATATGGCCGTAAGCACGCACATCCGTCACTAAACGCTTACAGCACCTGATATTCCCAAGCGGTCACCCATCTAAGGACTGACTAGGTTCAACGTTGCCTAATTTCGGTGATCGAGCTAGAACCGGTGTATTCAACGTGAATGACCGTAAGCCTACTATTTTAAGAAGTACGGGCATAGAAATAAAAAGAATTTAGATCGACAAGTTATATTATTTCACTGAAACATGCATTAAACACTTCTTTCTTTATTTTTATTATTTTCTAATGAAACCAAGCAGTATCTTTGATATTTCTTTTTTATTATCCCCTCTATCAAAACGGAATAGTCCATTATTTATGAGGTATTAGGAAGGCGTAACCGTTGTGATAACTAAGGGAGGGACAAGTAGAATTATGATAAAATTATTATTTAAATATTATTATACATATAAATAATTATTAAAATTTAAGTCTATATTATATTATAAAATATTATTTAAATATTATTACAGAATATTGCTATTATTAATTGCTATTATTGAAATAGGCATTTGACTATTGTTCAGGGAAAGTTTTACTAAATATTCTCATTGAAATATTGCTTTGCTTAAGATCAAATGATCAAAACAGGGATATATATATATATATATATATATATATATATATATATATAGATAGATAGATAGATAGATAGTGTATCGAGGCAGTAGATAATTTTCTAAATATATATTGTTAAAAAATATAACAGACAATGAAATGATTAAGAAGGGATATATATATATCTTTTTAATTATTTCACCTATATATATATATATATATATGTATATATATATATACATATATAGTCATCCACAGACAATCCTGTTTCGCTGTATCACAGCACATCAGTGCGGTTAGACATCTGATTGCTTCTAGCCAGGATTGAAACACAACCGAATTGACATCATTCGGTGATTCTAACTTCTAAGCTATGGGCGCTCGGTGGAGGAAGGCGGATTTTAGCGTGTTATATAGACAATGTGAACAGACGTCAGTATCCGAGAGTGTTCAAATTCATTACTGAATGAACAATGTGTAAATGTGTGAGTAGCTACAGTTTATAACATCTACTATTTCTCCATAGTGCTCAATCGGCGTGCGATAGCGTATATATTAATCCGTAGACAGTCCTGTTTCGTTTATATATATATATATATATATATATATATATATATATATGTGTGTGTGTGTGTGTGTGTGTGTGTGTGTGTGTGTGCGTTTTTATATCTCTGTACTTATGCAGCTGTTTTGTCTATGCATTTAAATTTTTAGACATAGAATTCAGAGCTCTCGTTCTTCTAGATTGATTGCCTACGACTGCAAGAGTGTCAGGTCTGCGCTACTATTTAACCTATAGCTCGGCAGTAGGAGAAGAAATGGATTGATACCTTTCCGAGAGATATTTGTGTGAAAATTGGCATAGCGTACTCGACTAGAATACGAAATCAGTTCACTGATTTCTCGTTTCGAGTCGATAGTCAATACACCACCTGCACATCCACGAACCACCATCTTTTCGTCCCATTGTCCGTTAGTATCAACTTCATTTTGGATAATGGTTCTTCAGTAGGATTATCTATAGCTGTTAAAATTCATCTTATTTTTATTTTACAGTGCTATTACATGCACTACTTGTTTAACTATATTTATACAAATTCGGTGGTTGAATTTCGGATTCACACTCATTAATAATTAGCCATTTGTTTTATTCTTGTTTGACAACAATATGAACCAAGTATGTTTTAATATTAGAGGGATGAAAAATGTATATTAAAGGCTTTTTCAAATCCACTAATTTCACATATGTAATCCAAGACATCCAAAGGATGTGCGTTGTGGTACAGTGGATATCGGCTCGGAACGAGAAACAGGGGAGCCGAGTTCGAATTCCAATTGAATCCATTGTATTCACTTACGCGCAAATACCCTTGGGAAAGGTATTAATCCGTCTCTTCCTTCCAGTTATGGGTTAAATAGCAAGACAGATTAGGTTCTATAGCCTTGGTCGGCAACCAGTCTACCGCAGAAAGCAATGGCAACCTACTGCGGGATAATCTTCTGCCCAGTCAGTCATGTCTCTTTCGAGACATGATCGCCCAAGCGTGTATCACGTATGGCACTTTAACTGACTGAATCCAAGACACTGAACCTGAGTCTTGCCTATTTGATAAAGTTAATAAAACAGTGTCAAGTAAACAAACTTTTTTCATCAGAAAATTTCGTTGAGATTCAATCTGAGCTTATCAATAGACAAATATATATATATATATATATATATATATGAAAAGTGACTTGATATGCATTAAAAAAAATAATAAACAAACAAAAAATTCAAAGAATTCAAACCGGAAAAGGCGGGTATCTGCAGGATTGTTATACATGAAAAATAAGATGGAGATGTGAAGTTCTGGTGAAGATAATCTATTTTGAGAAGGAGCAGCCTGGGACTGAGCAACAGGCTGCAGACCTCCCACTTTTTTTCAGTCCTAACACTGGTTTCTTCAAACCGATTGAGGCCCACCCATCCACTAGTGGGCCTGCCTGCTTGTTTCCGTGCCGGCTCTTTAGGTTTGACATTTAGTTTTCCAAGCGGACAGTTCCGGGTTGTTTCTTTCTGCCATTTTTAAAAGTGGTTGTGATTCTCTTTGACAAGCTGACATGATACAACACAGATCTGGCCCATAATGGTGTTTACAGCTGTTCTTGCAAGAAAGCCATCCTTCTGAAAAACCACAAAAAAAACAAAAAACAAAACAAAAAGATAAAAAAAAAGAAAAAACAAAACCAAACATCAGTACGTACTCGGTTGAACTTTGGAAATCTGATACAAACTTTACCGGAACAAGCATATTTTGTGAGATTTCAATGCATTTCTGGTGGTATATGACTCCCTATATGAAGCTGTGAAATACTACTAATGTCATACAATGAATAGATAAATGAATTCATTTCTTTGCTTTTTTTCACCTTATGATCCATAACGTTTGCGCTTCGAGAAGAGAATCTATGAAGATCCTGGCTTGTTTACGTGAATCCCTTAACATTCATAGTAAATATTTTTTTTCTTAGTCGGTTCGGATATATAATACTACATTAAAATACTGATTGAATAAAAAAAATGGGACATTTTTTCTTAAACAACAACAACAACAACAAAAGAAACAAATACAACAAATAACAAGAAACTCGACAAGCCATGTTCTGCAATCTTATCCAAAAAATGAAATTAATATTTTTAAGAAAAATAATCTCAGCCGTGAGAAAACTAATATATATATTGGAGTAGATAGACTGAACTATCGCCCGGTTCACACTCCACCCATGTCTATTGAACAGGTTAAGAGTCTCATCCCTTGTTCCCTGTTTAGGATGTAGTTTCCGGCTTTCTCTTTTCCAATCTTTTCACTCCATTATTTATTTATTTATTTTCAATTGGAGTAGATAGATCTATCGCCCGGTTCACACTCCACGCACGTCTATTGAACAGGTGAAGAGGCTCATCCCTTGTTCCCTGCTTAGGATGTGGTTTCCGGTTTTCTCTTTTCCAATCTTTTTACTCTTACGTAGCCCCATGCGCTTCAGTGGCGTTACCGCCTTGCACGGGGTGATACGATTAAAAAATATATATATATATATATATATATATATATATATATATATATTAGTCATCTGCATGCAAGCCTGTTTTGCTGCATCACAGCTCATCAGGGTGGTGTATATATATATATATATATATATATATATATATAATACAACAAATAACAAGAAACTCGACAAGCCGTGTTCTGCAATCTTATCCAAAAAATGAACTTAATATTTTTAAGAAAAATAATCTCAGCCGTGAGAAATCTAATATATATATATATTGGAATAGATAGACTAAACTATCGCCCGGTTCACATTCCACCCATGTCTATTCAACAGGTGTAGAGTTTCATTCCTTGTTCCCTGTTTAGTATGTGGTTTCCGGCTTTCTCTTTTTCAATCTTTTCACTTCATTATTTATTTATTTTTATTTTTTTTTCAATTAGAGTAGATAGACTAATCTATCGCCCGGTTCACACTCCACCCACGTCTATTGAACAGGTTAAGAGGCTCAACACTTGTTCCCTGTTTAGGATGTGGTTTCCGGCTTTCTCTTTTCCAATCTTTTCACAATTACATAGCCCCCTGCACATCAGCGGCGTTACCGCCTTTCTCGGGGTGATACGATTAAAACGTGCCCTCGTCGCGATTATAAATAGAGAAATTATGTACATGTTCTAAAATATAATTTATAATATATGTATATATATATATATATATATATATATGCTCAGAGTTGTACCAAACAGTGATGAAAAATGTGCATATATATATATATATAGTCATCCGCAGACAGATTTGTTTTGCTATATCATAGCTCATCAGTACGATTAGACATCCGATTGCTGCTAGCCAGGATTGAAATCCAACCGAATTGACACCATTCGGCGATTCTTGAGCTCTCGGTACTCGGTACCGGAAGGCGGACTTTAGCGTTTTATATACAATTTAAACACATATCAGTAGCCGAGTTTGTTCAAATTCATTACTGAATGAACGATATTTTTTTTATCACTGTTTGGTATAACTCTGAGTTTCATGTACGCAGCAATGTTCATGCAATTTTTCCTCAAGCCCTTTTATTACTACCAGCACTGATTATGCAGTATATATATATATATATATATATATATATATATATATATATAATATTATGTAATACTCTGCTAAATTTAGCAGTAAAATTTAACATTGAGTTCTCTTAGGAGTCTGTCTCTATTGAAAATACTGTATTTGTTTTTTTTACGGGGAAGGCTAAAAGAATATAGAAACTGTCTTTAATGATTATTGTCCCAAACAACTTCGACCAATTTATGAGCTATTTTCAAGGTGTTCGTTGGTAATTTTTCCTTATCTTTATGTTCAAAGTTATATTGTGTGAAGTTAGTAAATTAGCTGTGATTCTATGTTGGAGTGCCCTTTAAAAACAACACGTTACTACCGTTGTCGAATATAGTAAAGTTGAAGGTTGGGTAAATTGTTTAATTTAATTTCAGATGTTTTTTTTCTTATGGCAAGAGCTGATAATTTTACAATGGAAATGCTAGAATGTATTTTTGTTTCCCGAGTTATCGTAACATATATTTCTTTTAAATAATTTGACCTTAGATAAATATCGCTTTTTGAAAAGAGCAAATACAAAGGTTATTTCTTGGGGTAACTGCCTTATTCGAAATAAAAATGGGTACATTTGCTTAATATGTCATTTGTTTTCATTGTAGAGCTATCTAAAAACACTTTAACTACGCAGTAGTAGTAAATCCTGTAGAACTAGCTCCATCGGTTTGGATTCATAATTGCCTTTCTAGACTGGTTGCTAGTCAAGGATACAGAGTTTAGTCTGCTCTGCTATTAATCTCTAGATGTGGAAAGAAAGATAGGCTGTTTCCCAATCAAAGCTAAAAAGCCTAATTTGCTCTTCTGCTAATCCATAGCTGTTTACAGAATATTTGGGTAAAAAGCAAACCCATGGCCTCAGCTGGAATTTGAACTCAGCACTTCAATTTTACTTTTCTCTATGACAACCATTATGCTATATACGCGCCTGTACGTTAAATAAAGTTTGCTCAAATTCAATATGGCCACTTTAAAAAGCTAGTATGGATTATATCTGAAACATTAAAATTTAAAATGTATATTTATTAACCGGTAAATAAGTGTGAAATGTGTTTTCTTTTGATAAAATGATAGAATCCAAACTGATTGATTCGTGTGTTTCATCTTTGTAGCTAAGCAACATATAAGATTGCTTTTTGACAGGTAATTTAAAAACTAAAGAAGTAAAAAAACAGAAAGGTAAATTGTTTTTCGTTTTTTTTTTCTATAAGTTTTGTTCTTTTAATAGTCAGTGATGCGAAATCTCGGAAGTCACTTTAAGATTTTTTTCAGCTACGGTATCATCTCGAGTTTAACTTTTTCGAAGAAGAGAGATTTTTCTTGTTCAATAAATATGAAAAAAACAAAACAAAAAAAACAAGGTGTTTTATGATAAACTAAAAACCAAACAACCACAGTAGAATATCCAGATTTACACGAGCAACAGATATGATTCCTACCTACTTCATTTCATAGCATAAACCATCGTGAATCCAACATTTCCTTTCGGGATGTAGGCGATCGTGCTCTTACATAAATTCCTTTCCTCTATTGCAGGTGAATCGCCATACCTTCTTGGGAAAGATAGTGGAGTGCTAGCGAAGTATCCAGATTTACACGAATTCCATAAATTTCTTTCATCTATTACAGGTGAAAACATAGTGGAGTGAATCTTCATTGCTTTTTCCACGGTTTGAAATTCAAATATTTTCTCCTCTTAGACTGGTTGCTCTCTAAAAAAGTAATTCAGTCTATCCTGAAATTTGACCCATATCTGGGGAAGCGGAGAAGAATAAATATATCCATGCTGTTTTACATAAGTTCACTTTATGGCTAAGTAATAGACGGGGAGCCGAGTTCGAATTCCAGTTGAATTCATTGCATTCACTTACGCGCAAATACCCTTGGGAAAGGTATTAATCCGTCTCTTCCCTCCAGTTATGGGTTAAATAAAAGGACAGATTGGGTTCTATAGCCTTGGCTGGCAACCAGTCTACCGCAGAAAGCAATGGCAACCTACTGCGGGATTATCTTCTGCCCAGTCAGTCATGTCTCTTTTGAGACATGATCGCCCAAGCGTGTACCGCGTATGGCACTTAACTGAATAGACGGGACATAAGATGTGTGTTGTGGTGCAGTGGGTATCTTCCCGGATCGAGAAATCGTAGAGGCGCGTTTTAGCTTCAGCAGAGTTCGTTAAACTGGAGATGACACTGAAAAGGAAAAACAAAACCTACAGTGACTTCCAAAATTTCGGATCACTAGCTATTAAAAGAACAAAACTTATAGAATAAAAAAAAGAAAGAGTAAAACAATTTAATATCTTTCAGCAAACCCTGAAAAATTCCTTTGTTTCTTGCCATTAATGGGTGGTAATTGAGCAAATTACTCTTGGGAAAAGTATTAATCCGTCTCATTCCTCCAGATTACCTTGGTTGGCAACTAGTCAGAGAGTAATGGCAATTTACTGCGGGAAAATCTTCTGCCCCAAGCGTGTATTACGTATGGCGCTGAATAGACTGGACATTTACTTTGTGTGTTACAAGATGAATTAATTAATATTAGGATTTTCTTTTCATCGTGTTTATATTTTTAATAGAATTTCCCTGTTTTGGTAAGAAGAATTAGGATCAAACATGAATTAGAATCCGACAAAATGATGGGATAAAAATGCAAATAAAAATTATTCATAACTTCAAAAAGCTCCCCCAGAAAAAATGAATTGTGAAAGAGTAAGTTAACACAACAAGACAAAGACACGTGATGTCTACCTAACCAATGAAAAACAAACAGCACAGAACAAGAAATACCGAAAGTTATTTCATACTTTATTTCCCTCCAAAAATTCTAATAAGGTATAAATAAAAGTGAAAC
This sequence comes from Ascarosepion bandense, assembly GCA_037127315.1. Classification (NCBI taxonomy): domain Eukaryota; kingdom Metazoa; phylum Mollusca; class Cephalopoda; order Sepiida; family Sepiidae; genus Ascarosepion; species Ascarosepion bandense. Next base: position 1,775,061 of record JBBBDQ010001011.1, read on the forward strand.
ATTTGTTTTTTATCCTATCGTTGTTAATGCAATAACATTTTATCGTAAAAAAATGTTATTTAATTTAAAATGTTTTCTAATCTAATCTAATGCTTTTTTAAAACTTTACTCTGTTGTTTTTTCAACGAAAATGAAATAACTGGTCGTAATTGTAATGTGTAAATATAATTCGTAGAAGTTGTCCAATTCTGAAATGTTTTTAGATGGGCGGCAATTACTACGACCGCCACGGACGACACAAACGCAAGGTACGCCATTGTCATGAATTTTCCCCGACTTTTTTTAGGAAGGATGCTGCGGATATCGTGGACTGAGCATGTGAGCAATGATGAGGTTTTGAAAATGATGGAAACGAAAAGGAAATTAATATTGAGCATCAGGAAGAGACAACTAAAGTTCCTGGGACATGCAATGAGGAAGGAGGGCTTGGAGAACCTGATACTAACAGGCCAGATAGAGGGAAAAAGACAGAGGAAAGCAGCGGATAACATATTTAAAAGGCCTGAGCAGGTGGATGACAGAACGGGGGATGAGAGACGTTACAGGAGAAAGCGTGCTAAGAGCCACCAGGGATAGGGAGACGTGAAAGACCATGATCGCCTACGTCCTGAAGGGACAATGTACATAAAAGAAGAAGAAGAATTAATCTTTCTTTGCATTACTTTCTAATTTTTTGATTATGCTTTCTATCGACTTCAGTTTTCCACTCCTTATTTTAAACAACGAACTGTTTCCTTCCTATTTTCTCTCTTAGTTCCTATTTTTTTAAACCACTTCCGTTCTTTAATATCAAGCTTTTTTTTCTTTTTTGCTGTTTTAATTTTACAGTTAATCTTTTCTAAAAGGCTTTTCTTTTCTAACCCCAAACACCTTTTTTTCTTTCTTATTTTATGCCATCTTTTCTCTCCAACATAATTCATAAAACCTTCGTTTTTTTTTAATTTCTACTTCCCTTTCATTTTACCTTTCATTCTTTGTCAATATATTCTATCTTTATGCAATCGACCTCATTTCTGTATTTCAACCACCCTTGAGTGTAAGATGACTTCCCCAGATTAAGGCTGAGAAGATGTGCTTTCAACTTGAACTGTTCCGTTTGACAGGCATTCGGTAAAAGTTTTGACGAGAAACATTTTTATTTTTCATGCAATATTTTCCCCGGTTTGTCTGGTACTAATCCCAAAAGATTTGTCTTTATCTCTCTGAATTTCTAACTACGAACTCATATACAAACGAAAGAAAATGAACCAACCGAAACATACACTCAAAGTATATAAAAAAAAGCAAGGTATATCTTGACGTTGCCATTGCATCCAACCTGATATACATCAAGAGGATGAGATATGATAACTATATTTGTTTGCAGATTTTTAGAGCAAGGTAAAATGCCCAAGTTAACATATGTCCAAAAGGCCACAACACAATAACTCATAACAAATGTTCAAAATGATTGACTAGCGGACCCTTCCAGATATTTCCGCACGGTGTCGGATATTTTCGCCGTCAAAGATACACTATTAATGTATGCTGCATAAATAATTGTTTTATGTGGTCCCACTGATAACAGGACAGAGAACGTGCAGGACAGGTCTTCCTCTGTCTATACATCTTTCATGGTACATGTCAGCCAGTGTCTCGCGAACAATATAAATAAAATATTCTGCAGCTCTATCATGCATGAACCACATGCGCCTTCGTATTAGCAAAGATACATCTCCTAACAGGTCTGGAAGTTTTTCGAAATGAAGTCAATGTAGAGAGCTCTCGTAAGACGTGCTGGGAAGATATATGAACTTACCAGGTAGTAACCTACAATATCAGTCAGTCAGTTAAGCTATCTCTAACAACATCACACTCCAAAAACGCCTACCAATAGATCAATTTTCAGTGTTGAAGCTACAGACATAAACTTAGCTTTAGACATCATTCTCGAACTTAACCTCAACAAATATATGATATTTTCAAACCCATTATCAGTGCTAATGGCACTAAAACAAAAATCTAAATAACCCTCTGATCATCAATCTCCTACAAAGAATCAGCCTCATCACCCAAAACAAAAACATTATTTTATGCTGGATTCCCAGCCACATTAGTCTCAGAGGAAACGAAAACAGTAGACAGAGCAGCTAAAAGATCATTAAACATCAACATTAGTGATATAAAAGTACCCAACACAGATTACAAACCTCTAATTAACAACTTTATTACGACCAAATGGAAAGAGTTGTGGAACTCCTGTAAAAAATAACAAACTCTACAAAATTAAACCCATCCTCAAAGAATCCTCAAATAGGAAAATGTCAAGAAGAAAAAAAAAGTAATAATGACTAGACTTCAATTAGGCCCCACCGCTGGCACCCATTCACACCTACTAAAAGGTGGGGAGGCACCAATTTGCATTTCATGTCAGAAGCGCTACATAGTGAAACATATACTAACAAGCTGCATAGATCTTGAACAAATGCGATTAAGATACTATAAAAAACAATCTGAAAGACATCTTTAACAAAGCTAATCTAAATACCTTCTAGAATTTCTAAAAGCAACGAAAGTATAAAACAAAGTATAGTTGCAAAAGAAGATAGCATATAACCATCACACATCAAATAACAACACCTCTACTTACATCTCGACAGCAACAGACTCACAAAAGATCAACAAGCAGTAAACAAAAACCAAACAAATTCTTCAGCATTAAATGACCCAAAAGGGTAGATATGTTGGTAAAACAAACAACTAAACTAAACTAAGTTACGTGCCATAATTGATACATACTTTGGCGATCATGTCTCGAAAGAGACATGACTGACTAGGGAGAAAATTATCCCGCAGTAGGTTGCCATTACTTTCTGCGGTAGACTGGTTGCTAACGAAGGCTACAGAACCCAATCTGTCCTGTTATTTAATCCATAACTGGAAGGAAGAGACGAATTAATACCTTTACCAAGGGTATTTGCGCGTAAGTGAATGCAAGGAACTTAACTGGAATTTGAACTCGGCTCCCTGATTTCTCGTTCATGCCGATATCTACTGCACCACAACGCACATCCTATTACAAGCCTGTTTTTCCGTATCACAGCTTATCAGTGTAGCTAGACATCTACTTGCTTCTGGCCGGGATCGAAACTCGACCGATTTGGCGTCAGTCGGAGTCTCTACTTCAGTCAGTTGAGTGCCATACGTGATACACGCTTGAGCGATCATGTCTCGAAAGAGACATGACTGACTGGGCAGAAGATTATCCCGCAGTAGGTTGCCATTGCTTTCTGCGGTAGACTGGTTGCAGACCAAGGCTATAGAACCCAATCTGTCCTGTTATTTAACCCATAACTGGAAGGAATAGACAAGGGTATTTGCGCGTAAATGAATGCAATGTACTCTGCTGGAATTCGAACTCGGCTCCCCGATTTCTCGTTCCAAGCCGATATCCAATGCACCACCACGCACATCTCTACTTACTAAGCAATAAAACAGGATATCATCTTGCACATTAACCGTAAATTGATGCTGGCGTTCAACCTGTTGGTTGTGTAAATATGTTATTCCGTTTCTTCGAAATATTGCCTCATCCGTAAACGACACTGAAGAGATAAACAACAGATCGGCAGTTTCTGTAATAAACCGACGGCAAAAATTCTCATCCTGTGAGGGATCACAGGGTGAAAGACTAGCACTGTTTGCAAATGATACGGATATAGGAGATATCTTGAAGTACACTCCATACGGTATTATGAGATGGAGGGCGTGCTAGGGTCAGTTGAAGTGTGCTGATACCTAGATCGTCACCGAGAATGTGTTATTCGTGGTCAGGCGTAGGAACGGACCTTGGGCTTCCTCGAACCATAGTTTGTGTTGTCACAGGTCCTGTCACAGCAGCGTGACGATGAACCGCAGCGAAGATTGGATGACTTGGCTGTCTTCGATCTGGAAATGCAGTCGGACATATTCGTACAGCTTCGCGTTCATCTCCATTCGCGTAGGCGTATGTAAAAATCATATATGCCTCCTCTATGATATAAATATCCTGCTATTGTTAAAAGGAACATGTTATGTCGTGAGTAAGAATAAATAACTCAACAACAGGAATAGGTTAATTGTTGTATTCCGTGAAAATAGTATTTACAAAGGTTATTAGTATCCAATACAAGAATAAAGGTTAATCGTCTCAACCGTCGTAAGACGTAGTAGGAGCAATGGGTACTTCCGGGTCGTTACCGGAAGTCTACGACTGACTTGTCGATCGGCACACTCCCCTACGTAGATGCCACCATTACTTTACGTAGTAATGGAATAGTCCATTATAGCCGAATTCTCAGTTAATTCACTACAATACATGTTAAGCGTTGAATACAGACTAGTCACAAATGTACACAGATGACAAATCTAACCTAGTCTACATAGCAACACAACGTAATATATATAAATCCAGATAAAGAGGACCCAGGGTTTTACGATTTTGAGTTCCCTGGCATTTACTTTTTTTTATAAAAAGTGCTCAAAATTGTTGTTCTTAATACGATATAACTAAGTATACCATAATTATTTAATCCAAATTCTAACTTATACTCATAGATAGTAGTAAAAAAATATTATTCAATATAAAAACTAAAATCCAACTTCCTGATTAAAATTAATGTCTACTCTTCTAAAAAATCTAAGGTCCCATTATGTATCTTACCCAGACAAAATTAAAAAATGACATCCATGTCTAAGGCATCCTGCCCCCTTTCATAACTTAAATATTTATCTCCTTGGTTACACAATTCTAAATTTTGATTGAATCAATTTCGACATACCTAAATGCATTCACTCCAACTATCACTCCCTAATTTTTTAAGTAACCATAAATTCATCTTATATTTTCAAAAATAAATCATTATCACTATTTATTTTAACATATCACCTGACGAGTAACTGCTTTGTTCTTAAACGTGAAATTTTTTGAGTGGTGATATGCTTTTATAAATCATTGTAATTACAAAATTACAATATTAAGCTCTACTCTGTATTGAGCACTCTTTATAAAAGTAAATACTTGAACAATGTGCTTTAATTCTTCGTGTTCTTTCACTTATTTGTAATAATATATATATATATATATATATATATATATATATATGTCTATTGAACAGGTTAAGAGGCTCATCCCTTGTTCCCTGTTTAGGATGTGGTTTCCGGCTTTCTCTTTTCCAATCTTCTCCCTTTGTTTTTTTTTCAATTGGAGTAGATAGATCTGTATATCGCCCGGTTCACACTCCACCCATGTCTATTGAACAAGTTAAGAGGCTCATCCCTTGTTCCCTGTTTAGGATGTGGTTTCCGGCTTTCTCTTTTCCAATCTTCTCCCTTTGTTTTTTTTTCAATTGGAGTAGATAGATCTGTATATCGCCCGGTTCACACTCCACCCATGTCTATTGAACAGGTTAAGAGGCTCATCCCTTGTTCCCTGTTTAGGATGTGGTTTCCGGCTTTCTCTTTTCCAATCTTCTCCCTTTGTTTTTTTTTTCAATTGGAGTAGATAGATCTATCTATCGCCCGGTTCACACTCCACCCATGTCTATTGAACAGGTTAAGAGGCTCATCCCTTGTTCCCTGTTTAGGATGTGGTTTCCGGCTTTCTCTTTTCCAATCTTCTCACCATTACGTAGCCCCCTGCACATCAGTGGCGTTACCGACTTGCTCGGGGTGATACGATTAATATATATATATATATATATATATATATATGTTAGAAATATAGACTTGAATTAGACATTAGAAGGAACCGGAGACATAATCCTAAGCAGGAAACTAAGGATTTCCTTCAGCTATGTGCTAAATAGTAGGGCATATAAGTTATTTGAAGAAAGTTTCAACGAGAGAGCATGCATTCCTTAAAAGGATAACTTACTCTTGTTCAATGACCCGAGAGGCAAACCTATCTATACATATGTACGTATGTATATTTCCTGAAGTGTAGCATTGTGTGCCATAGGTCTTGTGCCAAGTAACATTATATATTATGTATTTTAAAATTTTAAAATCCAGTATTAAATTAAATACATACAGGCTAGGGTTAAATAGGGACTTAGGTGTTTTGAATCTTTATAAATATTTCAATAGTTAAACATTTTTTAGATACACTTGAAAAAATTTTCTTTAAAACAACATTTATAAGTATTATTAAAGATAGGTTTACGTTTACAAATATTAAAAAAAAATCTGTCGCTTTCTGCGTCACGTGATGTAAACAATCTCTCGACGAACGCTCCTCGCGAAAACGTTTCTAATTTAAATTTTAAAATCATTTGTTTCTGATGAAAGGCTGAGGACGGTCTGAAATATCAAATATAATAATAGAAATAAATACTGTCAAAAATACATTTTTAAACTTACAACTTTCTAGTAGTTTTTCCTATATATATATATATATATATATATATATATATATATATACTAGATCAAAATAAACCTATTAACATTTTATAAACTGCTGCGATTTTAAAAATTATTTTGATTACGTTAATTACGAATTCCAGCAGATATGTTAGTTCTTGAAAATCTTACCGAGAAAGTGTGCATTCCTTAAAACGATTAATAGAACGACATTGGGCTGTGATGCTCTCAATGTGCAGGGTGGTCTAAGGTACGCGTAATCAAGTGGTGTGCATTTCTTAAAAGGTTATATAGAACGACTATATGACGGGGCCGGGCGGGGTAGTTCTAATCAAACGGTTTCCATTCTTTAAATAGAACGACACTAGGCTGTGAAACTCTGTGTGGACAGGGCAGTCTAATGTACGACTAATCAAATGGTATGAGTCAGTTAAGTGCCATACGTGATAAACGCACGGGCGATCATGTCTCAAAAGAGACATGACTGACTGGGTAGAAGATTATCCCACAGTAGGTTGCCATTATTTTCTGCGGTAGACTGGTTACCAACCAAGGCTATATAACCCAATCTGTTCTGTTATTTAACCCATAACTGGAAGGAAGACATGGATTAACACGTTTCTCAAGGTTTTCCCTGACGATCCGTTTAGGTGAAACCTAGGTAGGTCTGTCTGGCTCACTAGGTATTCTTTACTTATTCCGCTCTACCTAAGTATTGAACGCTTTTTGTTAGTCGATTACACGTATCGGGTTTTTTTCTTTGGGCTACGTGCTGACTCGGCCCGAACTCTTTTGACTGGTGTTCATGTACTTAGCTCTTTCTTTTTTAAAACCGTTTTTCCCTTCTTCGTAGATTTGTGGAAGGTTTTTCGACACGAATATAGTTATAATCTCATTTATATATATATATATATATATATATATATATATATATGTGTGTGTGTGTGGGGGGGGGGTGTGTGTGTGTGTGTGTGTGTGTGTTATTAATGAGGGTGCGTGTGTGTGTGTTTGAGTATTTACATGCTTTTTTACAGTTTTCAAACTCGCCCAAGAAAAATGTTAGCAAATGAACACTTTTGGTAGATAAAAAATAATACGTTAAGGGACCAATAAAACACTTCGTCGTAGCGTTTAATCTTTTTAATATCAGACAGGGAAAGTTAGAAGAACGCTAATTCTTGTGTACCAGTAATGATGCCCAGACAAAATAATGCTTTTTGAAAGAGATGTCTATTCCTGGCTTATTATAACATGGATTCTATGAGCCTCGTTCTGGAGAACTGGCCATTAAACTCATCTCATATATCATTACTGACTGAGTGACAATTTCGCCGTCAATTTCACTGTTTTACATTGAGTACACAATTTCCGATATGAGGCCTGGTTTTCATTAAAGGTTTGCTTAGATCTGGTGAGCACAGGGAGACGAAATTGGACATAGAGAAACATGCATACGTGAAATGCAAATACACGTCTTATGGTCAGTCAGTCAGTCAGTCAGTCAGTTAAATGCCATACGTGATACACGCTTTAGGCGATCATAGATCTATCTATCGCCCGGTTCACACTCCACCCACGTCTATTAAACAGGTTAAGAGGCTCATCCCTTGTTCCCTGTTTAGGATGTGGTTTCCGGCTTTCTCTTTTCCAATCTTTTCACTATTACGTAGCCCCCTGCACATCAGTGGCATTACTTCCTTGCTCGGGGTGATACGATTAAAGAAAAAAATATCTTGAAAGAGACATGGGGAGATGATTATCCCGCAGTAGGTTGCCATTGCTTTCTGAGGTAGACTGGTTGCCAACCAAGGCTATAGAACCCGGTCTGTCCTGTTATTTGACTCATAGCTAGAGGGAGAAGCGATGTATTATATTATTACGTAGTAATTAGTGGGGGATTAGTTTATTACTTCATAACAATAGAAAACCGATTCCCCACTTTATGACCAGTAGAAGCCTTAATCATGATTCCAACTATTATATTCAGTCAGTCAGTCAGTTAAATGCCATACGTGATACACGCTTTAGGCGATCATATCTTGAAAAAGACATGGGGAGATGATTATCCCGCAGTAGGTTGCCATTGCTTTCTGAGGTAGACTGGTTGCCAACCAAGGCTATAGAACCCAGTCTGTCCTATTATTTAACTATTATTTAAGAAATGTATTATATTATTACGTAGTAATTAGTGGGGGATCAGTTTATTACTTCATCACAATAGAAAACTGATCCCCTACTTTATTTCCAGTAGAAGCCTTAATTATGTTACCAATTATTATATTCAGACAATCAGTTAAGTGTCATACGTGATATACGCTTTAGGTGATCATGTCTCGAAAGAGACATGACTGACTGGGCAGAAGATTATCCCGCAGAAGGTTGCAATTACTTTCTGCGATAAACTGGTTGCCAGCCAAGGCTAGAGAACCTACTGTGTCCTGTTACTTGACTTTTAGCTAGAGGGAGTAGAAATATATTATATTATTACGTAGTAATTAGTGGGGGATCAGTTTGTTACTTCATAACAATAGAAAGCTAATCCCGCACTTTATGGACAGTAGAAGCTTTAATTACGTTTTCAAATATTATATTCAGTCAGTCAGTTAAGTGCCATACGTGATACACGTTTTGGACGATCATGTCTCGAAAGAGACATGACTGACTGGGCAGAAGATTATCCCGCTGTAGAATGCTATTGCTTTCTGCAGTAGACTGGTTGTCAACCAATGCTATAGAACCCAATCTGTCCTATTATTTAATTCATAAATGGCGGAGTAAGATGGATTAATACCTTCTTCAAGGGTATTTGTGCGTAAGTAAAAGCGAGGAATTCAACTGGAATTCGAACTTGGCACCCCGATTTGTCGTTCCGAGTCGATGTCCACTGCACCACAACGCACATCTCCTCATAGTTACATCCTCCAAATGTTAAAATTGAACGTCAATTTCTCTCTCTCTCTATATATATTTTAAAATCTTGTCGCTCCAAGCACTGCAGTATACTGCCACTGGTGCACAGGGGGTTACATAGGAAGAAAGTTATGAGAAAGAATAACAGGTTATAGAGGTTGTCAGGAAGTGGGCAAGAGAAGGATGAGGATACTGATGAGTTCATTTCCAAAGTAGAACTGTTGGTATTCCTCCTGCAGTTTGTCATGATATTCCAAGTCCTTTTTTGGTCTGTTTGTCGTCCATGTAAATTGGCTTGCGGCTGTAGATTGATGATTTTATTGCTGGGAAGATACCAACATATTAGTGGAGGTCCGCATTCAGTATAAGCAGCAAAAATTTCATCAAAAGCTAAAAATATTGAAAATAAATACAATATATTTAAATATAAACGAGAGACATATCGCAGCAGATCATTCCATCTTAAAGAAATAAACAATGTTTTCCGGTAATTTTAACATCAATTTGAGATTTTTCCAATTACAATTTTAAATTATTTCAACATATTCAACATTATGGATAAAAAAAACAAAACAATGAATTTTATATTTTACATGAGAGAGAGGATGCAAGTTAGTGAGATAGGAGATGACTATTGAATTTTACATTTAAATTCTTGAAGATTGTAGGTGTCAGGGAAGCAAGTAAACAGGAGGGAATTCCACAGACGGGAAGTGCGAGAAAAGAAGCTACTGGAGTAGAATTTGTGTTTATATCTTATTGGTTTTTCAGTAAAAGGGTGGGACCTAGTTACTGTTCTTGTGGCTCGAGTAAATTCATATATAGGGGGCACCAGTGAGCTAAGTTCATCGGAGCAGAAGCCGTGAAAGTATTTGTAGAAGAGACACACGGAAACCCCATTGCGCCGATAAGAACGTGACTGTATCTGAGCTGCCAAGTCGGAATCTATCACATTACAGGTTCTCCACTGGATTTTGTCAAGGACCCCTAGGTGGATAGTAGGAGCACCCGACCAGACATGGCAGCAATATTCAATGCACGGTCGGATGGTAGATTTATTGTCTTCATGAATTTCATCGATCTTTTATCCATTATTCCATAACCTCTGTACCCCAGTTACTTTCTACTGTAACCCCCTGCACACGAGTGGCTTTCCCGCCTTGCTTGGGCTTCTCCCTGAAAGTAGTAATATACACTACCGGCCATAGCTATTAGGCCACCCTATTCTTTTTAAAAAAGAAATGATGTATTTCATACTATTTTTAGTATTTATTGCCATGTGGATAATTCTAAATGAAAATACAATGGTTCTTTTGTTAATAATGTACAATAATATGTGCATGAAATGAACTATTCTGGTGTCCAGTTTCTGTGATCTTTTCCCCATGCCAGTCTCTTTTTCATATTGGTTGGCCGTAGCAAACGCTTCCTGGCTGCCATGTAAAATTTTGCAAAGTAATAATAACAAAAAAACATTCTATTTTCATCTAGAATTATCCAATGGGCAATAAATTCTAAAAATAGTATGAAATACATAATATTTTAAAAAAACTGGGGTTGCCTAATAATTATGACCGCTAATGTATGTTCTGGTTGTAAAAGTTTAAGCCTGAAAATATTATATTTGTTTCTATCCGTAAAAGTCTTAAGTGATGCTTCATGAAAGGAATATTGTTTGTTCGAGCTGAAAAATCTGAACTCATGCCTCATGAAAGAAGTAATCTTTACTGCAGATGGAAATGTCTCAATCGATGTTTCATGAATGTTGCATATATTGTTTTAATTGTAAACGTCTGAACTGATGATGCATTAAAATAGTATAGATTGTTCTAATTGTAAACGTCTGAAGTAGTCATCTGTGTAAGTATATAGGCACTTCGATGTGGTGCAATGTTATCAAACTTGTTTCGGTAGAATAATTACAACTGAGTTATGAGTTCGAGCCTTACAGAATGCTCCATACTTTCTGCCTTGTGCCACATCTAAGCTTTGTTTAGAAAATCACCATCCATGTAAGTATATTGATTTTTCTAGCTGTAAAAGTGTGAACTTGTGATCCCTGAAATTAGTATTGACTGTTCTTGTAAATTCTGAGCTTGTGATTCATAAAGGCAAAATATGGATTGTTTTTTTTTTTAACAAAATTTTAATCATTTGAAAAGCAGTGTAGAAATCGTTGAGTGTCGTATGGATTGTTCGAGTGGTGAAATTTTGGACTGACAATATCTGAAAGTTCTGGGGTTTGTTCCAGCTGTGAAAGCGCACTTTACAAGTTATATAAATTGTTCTATGTATAAATGTCGGAAGTGGTGCTCCATGAAGATAGTATGGAATTTTCTAGTCGTAAACTTCTGAACTTGTCCTCCATGAATGTAGTAAGTTCTTCTAGTTGTAAAATACTGGAATGATGATGCATGAAAGTAGTATGGGTTGTTCTAGCTGATATCGTTCTGAACTTCTTACTAGATGAAAGGAGTAATAATTGTCCCACATGCAAAAGTCTGAACTACTACTCCATGAAAAATAGTAATGTTTTTTCTATCTGTAATGCCTCCTGAAAGTAGTATAGATTTCTCTAGATTTAAAATTCTGAACTTGTAATTCATATACGTAACACGTATTGTTCTAGCTATTGTAACTGTTTTCGCTCTAAAAGTCTGAATACGTGAACCGTAAACGTATTACTGTTCGTTCAAGCTATAAAATGTCTGAACTGTTGCTCCCTGAATGGAGTATTGATTGTTCTATATGTAAACGTCTAAACTAGAGCTGCTTGAATGTCGCATGAATTGTTAGGGTCGTGACGCACATTACTTGTGCTCTCTACAAGTTATATGGGTTATTTTATCGGTAAATGTCGGAACTGGTAATTACTGAATGTGATATAGGTTTTTCTAGCTGAAAATTTCTGAAGACCATTATGATGTAGCATGGTTTGTTCTAGCTGCAACCGTTCAGAACTTGTGCTCCCTGAAAACAGTCTCGACTGTTCTACTTTTAGAATATTTAACTGGTGATTGATGAAGAATTGTTCTAGTTTTAGAATGTTGGACTGTTGCTTCATGAAAGTAGGAATGTTTATTATTGCTGTAAATGTTGGAACTATTGCTCCATTAATTTTTTGGCTGTAAAAGTCAGAACTGATGTTTTATGAAAGTAATATAGCTTGTTCTATAGGCAAAAGTCTAAACTGGTTTACCATTACAGTAGTATTAGTTGTTCTAGCCTTAGAATCTGAATTTTGCTCCACAAAAGTGTTATGGATTTTTCTAGCTGTAAAGGTCTGAATTACTGATCTATAAATGTATTATGGTTTGTTCTAACTGCAAAAGTCTGAATTGGCGCTCCCTAAAATTAGTATGGCTAAAAGTTTAAAATTGTGCTTCTTGAAAGGAGTATGGATTGTTGTATCTGTAAAAGGTATCTTTTTACTGGTATTCATGAAAGTAATATAGATTGCCATGAAAGTAATATAGATTGCCATGAAAGTAATATAGATTGCTGAAATATCTGAACTGGTGATGTAGTATGAAGTTTTCAACTGTAAAAGTTTAAACTAGTACTTCATGAAAGTAGTAAGGTTTGTTCTCGCTGTAAAAGTCAAAGTTTACCGAAAATCAAACATTAATATTCAACACTGCACGGCAATATGTATTCCTTAATAGTGCGTAAATGTACGGGGGTATAATGGATAACGACTTGGAAAGAGAAGACAGAGAGTTCGAATTCAAGTCGGGTTTGTTACATTCATTGCACTCATCTACACTGGGGAAAAATATGAATCCATGAAAAAAAATGATATCAAGCTCGGTGAAGAAACATTTCGGAAATCGCTGAATGCAAAACGTGGACTTTCCCGAATTTGAACTCTGATCGGCACGGCTGGAACTAAGTACTCTGGAATTTGGTGTGACACTGTAACCTTCAAAATTTCGCATTTCCTTGTAACACTTTAAAATGGTGACGAAGTTACAGATGACACTACTATGCAAAAAGAGAGAAAAATATATTAAAAAAAATCAATGAAAAACTCAAAGAAAAAAAAATCAACAATATAAAAAATAAAGTGACCGAGAAAGCATGTTCATAAAATTTATCATTTGTGCCGGCCAATGCCTTTCTTTTTCGATCAATTGGTTTAAATTACGTGTCATAAGGCGATTCTGTGAGGAGAAACGGCGGCTGGGGAGACCTATAAATGTCATAATGGCGTTAAATGATGACTGCGAAAGAATAGCTGATCTGTTTACTGATAATGCATTGTTATGGTTAATATGCCAGTAGTTGCACCGAAATGTTTGTGCATGCAGAATCATGTGCATGCACATGCTTCTATACTCATATACAAATATAATCTTATATATATATATATATATTATTTAATTACTTAGTTTTTGGTCATAATAAAATTAGACCAGTACACAATTGTATTAAAACATTATAATTTCTTCTAATTTTGAAAATTGCGCGTTCAAAAGATTTTCATTACGAGAGCGTTAAAAAAAAAACAAAAAACAAACAAACAAAAAAAACAAACGTTAAGTGCCATACATGATACACGTTAAGTGCCATACATGATACACGCTTGGCCGATCATGTCTCGGAAGAAACATGACTGACTGGACAGAAGATTATTCCGCAGTAGGTTGGTATTATTTTCTGCAGTAGACTGGTTGCAAGCCAAGTCTATAGAAGCCAATCTGCCCTCTTATTTAGTCCATAACTGGAGGAAAGAGACGGATTAATACCTTTCCCAAGAAAATTCAACTCGAATTCGAATTCTATTTCTCGTTCTGAGCCGATATCTACTGTACCACAAGACACATCCCGTTACGTGAGCGTTCTTAAAAAAACGGTAAAATTGCAACTTGCTTCAAGACATCACATGGCAGAAACCTAAGTCACAAAATATCTTGTTTAAAAATTATATATATATATATATATATATATATATATATATATATATATATATATATACAGTATTAGCTCTGATTTGTATTGAGCACTGTTTTAAGAAGCCGAGTTCGAATTCCAGCTGAATCCATTGTATTCATTTACGCGCAAATACCCTTGGGAAAGGTATTAATCCGTCTCTTCCTTCCAGTTATGGGTTAAATAGCAGGACAGATTGGGTTCTATAGCCTTGGTCGGCAACCAGTCTACCGCAGAAAGCAATGGCAACCTACTGCGGGATAATCTTCTGCCCAGTCAGTCATGTCTCTTTAGAGACATGATCGCCCAAACGTGTATCACGTATGGCACCTAAACTGACTGATTTCTTTGGATACGGAATATTATTCCATCCATACTTATCCTATACTTTGTTATATATATATATGCACACATAGTTCTACATGTTATACACGCTAGAGCCAAATTTGGCATAAGGACACTTTTCAAGAACATATTAATAACATGTACGACTAAACTAAGCGTTAAGTGTCAACCGATGAGGAAGTCAGTGTAAAAGTAATTTGGGATGAATATACTCTACATTTAAGGTTTTTCTTATCCAGTGAGTTCCATTATTTATGTAAAAAAAGAAAGAAAAGTGTTCATCATAATTGACACATATTTGCAAACAGTAAAAAAAAAAAATCAGAACTGAAGCAAGGGTTTCAAATTCTGGGAACTTTTCGACAAGAATTAAAAAGATGAATAAGATATTGGAAACGTAACAAAGAATGAAAAATGGCAAAAGAAAATTACTGAATTTAAAAGAGACATAATGTCTTTCCCCAGAAAATCCTCACAGATATGGTTACGCAAAGAGCACTTGAAAAAAGAAACATAATCCACTATATTAAAAGCTCGCGTTGAACATTCATTCATCTGTAAAAATTACTCTATTCCTTTGAAAGCTGGGACGTGTGTATTTGGTAGGGGGTGAAACCATAGATAGTATCGCTTTGAGTGACATTTTTTAAATTTTGTATTTGGTAGGGGGTGAAACCATAGATAGTATCGCTTTGAGTGACATTTTTTAAATTTTGTATTTGGTAGGGGGTGAAACCATAGATAGTATCGCTTTGAGTGACATTTTTTAAATTTTGTATTTGGTAGGGGGTGAAACCATTGAAAGTATCGCTCTGAGTGATATTTTTAAAATTTTGTATTTGGTAGGGGGTGAAACCATAGAAAGTATCGATTTGAGTGACATTTTTTAAATTTTGTATTTGGTAGAGGGTGAAACCATTGAAAGTATCGCTCTGAGTGACATTTTTTAAATTTTGTATTTGGTAGGGGGTGAAACCATAGAAAGTATCGATTTGAGTGACATTTTTTAAATTTTTTATTTGGTAGGGGGTAAAACCATTGAAAGTATCGCTTTGAGTGTCATTTTTTAAATTTTGTATTTGGTAGGGGGTGAAACCATAGAAAGTATCGCTTTGAGTGACATTTTTGAAATTTTGTATTTGGTAGGGGGTGAAACCATAGAAAGTATCACTTTCAATTACATTTTTTAATTATCTCATACAACGTTAAAAATTCTAGTTTATCTTCCAAGGAGTTGCCATCTCCCTTCTCCCGCCACCGTATTTCCTTCAGCATTTGAAGCATTCCTATTGTTTTTCTACCTCTAGTTTGGAACAGTCATATGCATACAAATGTGCGCATGATCAGAAATATTCACGTAAGGTTGAGTACGCAATAAACATTATTGATTTTATCTAATAAAGCACATGAAGTGTTGCTGACATAAAATATATTCTAGCATATGTATTCACATGCAGTTACATACTCAGTGTCATTATACAAAACACAAGCGTATATATGAATGCGCTTGCATAATAACAGACATGCGCAAATGAACGTCCGGGCATTCCGGGCAATTCGAGGCTGTGCTCCATAATCAGGTCGCCAGTCATTCTGCTGACGAAGCAAATATTTGAAAGCGCCAGCTCAGCAAATGTGGAAAAAGAAAAGGACACAAACACACAATGCTAAATTTACTTAAAACAAATTATTTTAAGACAAATAAAATTAGGATGACAGTAAAAGATGCCCCGGGTTTTAAGATTGGGATAGACAGCATTCGAGTCATTTTTCTTCTTTCACAGTTGTAAGTCTGGAATTGGTTTAATTTGTAGTATTGCCGGCAATAATTGAATTTAAATAATGAACATAGCCTGTAAAAATAGTTGGAGCGGATTTCCTGCATCATTAATTTCTGCAAGACCGTCTTGTAACCCTCTTGTCAATAGATGAGGTCAAATTATTGCTTGATATTACTTAGCATTTTTTGACAGCTTTTGGCTTTAGAAAGCACGATTAGATGTTAATAATATCCTGTTCATATACCCAAATTTGCTTGTCAGTTGTCTGACCGTAACCAGTTCAGTATGTACCCTAGAGGCTGACTCACGGCACTTCCCTGTACATTAAAAGAAATAGCAGTGGAGCATCATATAAGAGTTTCGTGAGAGTTGTATTTTTTTATTTTTTTTATTTTGAGTGATGAGACAGTCCTCAAACTAGATGTTATGCCAGGATTTGTCATCAGAGGCCACAATTTGAACAACATAAGATATGCAGATGATACAGTGCTGATTGCAGACACGGAAAGGAAACTACAAGACCTTCTACAGAAAAGAGTGACAAAAAAGATTACAAATAAGAAAACCGAATGCATGGTCATCAGCAAAAAGAGCAACCCAAAATGCCAAATACAGGTGAGGGATACTAAAATCAAGCAGGTACAAAAATTTAAATGCCTGGGAAGTGTCCTGACAGAAGACACAGATATCCGAATGCGATTTGGCATGTTAAGGACGTGTTCCAGAAGCTGAGTAAAGTACTTAGACACAGGAAAATTTCACTAGAAACAAAGAAGATGGTACTAGATTGCTATGTGATGTCAGTTTTTCAATATGGCAGGGAATGTTGAACAATATCATCAAAGATGAAGGAAAAACTTGAAGCAGCTGAAATGTGGTTCTACAGAAGGATGCTGCGGATATCATGGACCGAGCATGTGAGCAATGATAATTTATATTCGTATCTGCGTGCACGACATTGATATCAGAGTTCTTTGCACAGTTCCCAGTGAACTAACGTTCCTCCTAAACCATGTCTATTTTTGTATTCCTTTTTGAATAGTTTATCATATTTTCTTATATGATTGAAGGGTTAATTTCTGTCTTCGCACTGGTGGCATTTATTATAAATATTATTGTTATTGTTGTTGTTATGTTGGAGTCGCACATTAACGAAGTCAACAGAAATTTTATTCTTCGGGCACAGTGTCACAAGGGAAGAACATTTAAAAAATCCACGAAGTTTCTGGAGTTCTACAACTCTGGTTTCACTTTCAGTTTTCTATCAGTGGTTTTCTAATTTTCTTAAAATTATTATTATGTCATTTTTCATTATAATTTGATTTCTGCTATGGTCGCACTACCTACCAAGTCTACAGGAAGGCCTAAGGCAGGCCGTGGTGTGTTGTTATGGCTCCATTTTATGTTTTTTTTTCTCCCCTAACATCCCTTAGACAAAGTTCTCTTTAGTGTGTGGGCTGTACTTAACACGAACAAAGACTTAATATTTTTGTATAAGCCTTAAGCTGGGGTTTCCAGGGATTCTTTCAATGTGTTGTTTTGTTCCATATTTTATCATTCCAAGTGCACCTACTATCACTGGCACAACTCTTGTCTTCAATTTCCACATTTTTTCTATTTCAATTTCCAGGTCTTTATAGTTTGACAGTTTTTCGAATTCCTTGGTTGCTATGTTACAATCAGCTGGACAAGCCATATCAATTAATAAGCAAGTTTTTTCTTTTTGGTTTTTAACAATAATGTCCGGCCTATTTGCTTCATTTTTTTCTGTCTGTAGATGGTTAAATTCCATAGAATGGTGACATCATCTATTTCTGTAACCGGTGCTGGGTGATGTTCATACTAGTGTTTGTTTACATATTTTCCGTAGTGCTTGCACATTGTCCAGTGTAAATATTGCCCGACTCTATCGTGGCGATTGTTATGTTCATTTGGGGCAAGTACAGAACATCCTGAGATTGTTGTTGTTATTATTATTATTATTAATGTTGTTGTTGTAGTCGTCTTTACAGAAATGTATTTTGCAGTAATTAGAAGAGTCGACTGGAATAGTCATAAAGGTGGAAAATTTCAACTTATTAAATAACTGTGCCGCTGGTTCAAATAACCGTTCCAAATGAAAATTTTATATGCTTAACAAACGTGTTATTTCGGATATTAGAATCGGGATTTAAAAAAAAAATATGTTAAGTGTTTCGTACCAAATATATCGTAGTGTGTGTGTGTGTGAGTGTGTGCAGGGGTGGGTAATTGAAGGAGATAATTCAATCGCACGTGTATTTGTATCTGTTACACAAGTATAGTCATTATTGGAAATCAAGTGACAGCAAGTCTCTTCGAATCCACTTTTCTACCCTCAATCAGTCAGTCAGTTAAGTGCCATACCTGATACACGCTTGGGCGATCATGTCTCGAAAGAGACATGACTGACTGGGCAAAATATTATCCCGCAGTAGGTTGCTTTCTGCGGTAGACTGGTTGCCAACCAAGGCTATAGAACCCAATCTGTCCTGTTATTTGACCCATAGCTGGAGGGAAGAGACGGGTTAATACCTTTCCCAAGGGTATTTGCGCGTATATGATTGCAACGAATTCAACTGGAATTCGAACTCGGCTCTCCGATTTCTCGTTCCGAATCGATATCTACTGGACCACAACGCACATCCGCCTATCCTCAATACCTTTACCAATTTCAACAATGTCGAATTCTACACATTATCTGTTTTTTCTCGATCTGTAACTCTTCTATTTTGTGAGAGCATTCGAGACACTTCGTTCTCAGCGCTCACTTGCTTAGAGCATTACTTATTCTCTTTTTTTTTCATTGTTATTTCAATTTGTATTATTAAATCATTATTCATGAGCTTTTGTCTACGGCTATATCGTGTTGAATGTACCGGTTCTCGTCAAATCACGGAAGTTAAGCAACATCGATCCTGGTCAGTACTTAGATGGGTGACCGTTTGGGAAAACCAGGTGCTGTAAACGTAAGGACCAAAAATGGTCCACTGGTCCTCCAGTGTTGGGCGCAAAGCTAGCAACCCTACCCCAAAGAAAAAAGTTTGTTGCGGAAACAGTAACAAAAAGTTGCTGCCATATTCACCATTGGGTGTAACGGATATGATGATTCAGGTGTTTAAATGATATAAAATTCCTTAAAGCGTACTTTTATACATATCTTCTTAGTAAAGCTCGCATTAATTTATTCCCGAAAATCTTCTTTTTTTAAATTTGTCTGCATTTCTACAGTAAAGGCATTAGCATCCAATTTACATGAAAGAAATTCATTTTGTCAGTAACGCTCGCATTAATCACTGGCGACAGAAAATCTATTGTTTCTTCTGATTATTAAATAGACAAAATATAGACTGGGTACTGAATCTTCTTTTACGTGTCGGAAGAGAGCGATCATGGTTCTTCACAACTTCACATGCTTTGTTGTAATAGCTGTTACCATACTATTTTTCAAAATTCTGTTCTGGAGTCCTGAGTATGATGTTAAACTGCATCTGGCAGCAAGGCCTCTGACTGGGAGGTTGTGAGGAGAATTGAACCACCTCTTAATTACTGTTGTTCCAGGTCCATCCTCACCCGTAGTGGTAGCACATGTGAGGTTCCCAGCTATAGTCAAATACTTAACCCCCCAAACTGGGATCAAAACACCATGAAAGTATAAAAATAGACTTTTATAGATTGAACAGGTGAAGAGGCTCATCCCTTGTTCCCTGTTTAGGATGTGGTTTCCGGCTTTCTCTTTTCCAATCTTTTCACTCCTTTGCTTTTCAATTGGAGTAGATAGACTAAACTGTCGCCCGGTTCACACTCCACCCACGTCTATTGAACAGGTGAAGAGGCTTATCCCTTGTTCCCTGTTTAGGATGTGGTTTCTGGCTTTCTCTTTTCCATTCTTTTCACTCTTACGTAGCCCCCTGCACATCAGTGGTGTTACCGCCTTGCTCGGGGTCATATGATTAAAAAAAAAATGTAAAAAATATATACATAAAAATAGTCTCTTATAGAAAAATATACATTTTTGAAGGAAAATTTATTACCAGTAATACATTTTTGAATGAAAAAAATATTGGCATAATATATTTTTGAAGGAAAATTTATTACCAACAATACATTTTTGAATGAAAAAAATATTGGCATAATATATTTTTGAAGGAAAATTTATTACCAACAATACATTTTTGAATGAAAAAATATTGGCATAATATATTTTTGAAGGAAAATCTATTACCATCAATACATTTTTGAATTAAAAAAAAATATTGGCATAATATATTTTTGAAGGAAAATCTATTACCAACAATACATTTTTGAATGAAAAAAATATTGGCATAATATATTTTTGAAGGAAAATTTATTACCAACAATACATTTTTGAATGAAAAAAATATTGGCATAATATATTTTTGAAGGAAAATTTATTACCAACAATACATTTTTGAATGAAAAAAATATTGGCATAATATATTTTTGAAGGAAAATCTATTACCATCAATACATTTTTGAATTAAAAAAAAATATTGGCATAATATATTTTTGAAGGAAAATCTATTACCAACAATACATTTTGAATACAAAACTAGAAGAAAATAAATTTAATCCAAATCTTACTAAACTAACCTTCTGATTATAACCAAGCATAAAAAATACCTTAAAATACTACTTTTTTGACATTAAATAACCCACAGAGGATGATATGCCGTTAAACAGAACTTAAACTCAAATTCTGTTCTGCCATTCGTGTGGCAAGTTACAGGATGTTCGTCTCCTCTTGTCTTACTTTCATTATGCAATGTAAATGTCAAATTTCATAAGCCTTCTTTTCTCATAATGTCTCTGAAACGTTTCTTTCTGATTTTAAGTTCAAGTGTCTTTTTTGCTTATATTTTCCTTAATATTTCTCGTTGCTCACATGTTCTGTCCAAGGTATTCTAAGCGTTCTACCGCAGAAAATACATTTCTGTTACCTCAATTCTTCATCTATGAAGTGTTCTCTTCCGATCATCGAAGTAAATGTCGAGCCTGGTCAGTGCTTTGATGGGTGACCACTTAAGAATACTAGGTACTGAAAGCTTGGATGTCAGGGTGGTGTGATGGATAACAAATATAAATTGGAAATCGAAGTAGGTGAGATTAAATTTCAGTTGTTTTTTATTTGCATTCACTAGCACAAATACCCTTTAGTATGAATGCACAATTCTTTTTACAGCTATGGATTAAATAACAACTCTTTTTACATGGATTAAATAGTGAAATGTGAAAATCATTACCATCTCCAATAAAACACAGTATTCACTTGCAAAAACATGATTTGTTCTTACAACCCCAAAAATGTTTCGATTTTGAAATAAACTAAAGGAGATTTCAGATTTCTGTGTCAACTTTCCTACCGTTTGTTAAAAGGGGATAAAAGCAATCTTTATCCCCTTAGTATTCGTTTCAGTCCTTGTTCTGTCATCCATTTACACAAGCTCGGTAAGTAGGTTACTCAATATTTTCCTATGCTCTTCTTGCTTTGACTGTCTTGTTTGTGTCAAATTTTTCAAACACTCTTTCTTTTTCTGTGTGTCTCAGAAATTTCAACTGTTCTCTTTCTGGTTCCAATTAGAAAAAAAATAACTATATATGACTGTATATTTTGGACACGAGACCGTGGAGTATTGCTTACCAAGATGGTTCGAAAGATCATTGATACTGAGCAGAAGCAACGATACTTGCTGGACGTTTGTGTTCTTGCGTCAAGCTAAGCACAATAGATCTATAATATAAAATCGATCTCTATATGAAATACTTATGAAAATTGCATTTTATTTAAAAAGAATCATGCAAAGTCAAGCAATGGAATCAAACGAGCAGGTTAAAGAACGATCGTGTTTACGAGTTGAGCCTTTTCCCGGTTTTTGAAAACCTGTCGAGTAGGCTATAACATTTTATTACGAATGCTTCATGATAAAAGCAAGTCATAAAAGTAAAATGCTATTATTTTCGAGTTGATTGATCAGGTTTCCGCACATTTGTGTTAATGACTGACGCAGCGGTGTGGAAGCCGGTTGGTTTTAATGGTGATTCGATGACGAAAGCTGATGTGGATTATGATGGTGACCTTAACGAAGTCTAATTAGATATGATTGTCATCTCGTATTACGTATAACAAATGCAGTGATCATGCATAATCATACGAAAATACGCATGCTCGCACATACATAAATATTCACTTACATTTACGCACATGCATACAAAACAAACATAAAAAAACAAACCCGCACACGCTTACATGAGCCTAGACATATACCTAAACGTTTTACACTAACTCATTCCCTTCATACTCAATTTATATTCAGACAGCTTCTTTCCTAGAAATGGTACAATCCCGAGGAGTTGCTTTCTCGATGACTACAATCTTAACCTTTTTAAGACGAGGACAAACCGTTATTTATCTTACTAGCAGTATAGCCCAGCGTTGCTCGGGTGTAATGAAAGCTTTAAAACTAATCCATGGTCCCGGAGCTCAGACTCTTTGGACGTTGGCACGAAAGACTAAAAAGCAATAGTTGCTTCCAGTTAAAGCGAAACAGTAGAATGAAAGAAAAATGAATGGATGTAAATCAAATTTTGATTTCCTGGTATCGATATCAAATAAGTTTTTTTCGCCGTAAACCGAATTTTGAAGGCCAAATAAGTCCGCTGAGTAAATGGTATCATGGCTGAGACTAAGAACTAGAATTATACCTACTTAGAGCCAAACCTGAAGCAAAAACTAAAGTAAAAGGGCTGAAAAAAATACAGACATACAGGCAAATAAACAGACACACACACAAACATCTTGCCTGTTATATATTATATATATATATATATTATCGATTTTCTGCACTATTGTAAGAACTGTAACCTTGAAACTTCTGAATATCGTTTCTTATGTCTTCAGTTGTTTCTTCCTGATGCTCAGTATTAATTTCCTTTTTGTTGCCATTCTTTCCAACACCTCATCGTTGCTTGCATGCTCAGTCCATGATATCCGCAGCATCCTTCTGTAGAACCACATTTCCGCTGCTTGCAGTTTTGTCCTCATTTTCGATTTACGCTTATATTGTAAATTACTTGCACGAAAGAATCCCCAAATGTAATTTCACATCATATTTTTATTGGTAGCCAGAACAGTCTAGAAATTCTGGAAACTTTAGGAACGTCAAAAAGTTCTTAAAACTTATAAAAAATTTCCCTTCATCAACCCAGCGCTGAATCTGTTTGGAATGAAATGTCCAGGTTACAAATGCAGTAATTTTAAGGGAATGATAGTGATTTCCTTTGCCTTCTAGACAGAATAAATTATGAAATAACCGTTACTGGCGAACAAAATAATATTAAATAAAATAAAAGTGAAAGATTTGTTACTCATTGTAATCGGACGGACCATGAATAAATGCCAAACAATCTGATACTTGTTTGTTGCATCAGGGAAGTGGGTCATGCTGATTAGATTGCAGCGATGCTGGAACTGTGAAACATAGGATGTATTAATTTCATATCTTCTTAATAACTGCATTGGTTTTTTTTCGAGTAAACTGACATCTGAATGTTGAAAAGGGATTCTGTCTTCTTGAAACCTGTTTCTTTTTTGTTCTTTTCTCAATAACAGTCTACTCATTCTTTTACACTAATGGATATCGGCTCAGAACGAGAAATCGGGGAGCCGAGTTCGAATTCCAGCTGAATTCATTGCATTCACTTACGCGCAAATACCCTTGGGAAAAGTATTAATCCGTCTATTCCCTCCAGTTATAGGTTAAATAACAGGATAGATTGGGTTCTATATCCTTGGTCGGCAACCAGTCTACAGCAGAAAGCAATGGCAACCTACTGCGGGATAATCTTCTGCCCAGTCAGTCATGTCTCTTTCGAGACATGATCGCCCAAGCGTGTATCACGTATGGCACTTAACTGACTGACCCCATCACATGCGTTTCATTGGCATTACCTCTTTGCTTTTGGTGAAATGATTATAAGAAAATGGCATGGTGGTGTGATCAATTACCTGCTGAAAAGAGGCTTAGTCTCTGAGAACAGTCATGCTGACATAGATGCTACTTTATGAGATAACCCTACAGCTTTATCAACAGTGCAAAGATGGGCAGTTGAATTTAGGAAGGCAAAGGAAATTCTTGAATATGATCCAAGATTTGAACGTCCTGCATTTGACATCACCTAGAAAAACATTGATCGTGTTCCCCATATGGTTGACAGACAATCGACTATAAATCAAATCGCCAATGCTATTCTTATATCCTGTGAGAGTGTTGGGAATATTCTGCATAATGAACTGGGTGTCGCAACTTCTGACATTTGAGCAAAACAGCACCATGACAATCTGGTACTGACTGAAGTAGATACAGCGAGTTTCCCTGGACGGTTCCTAACTCAGAATGAGTGTTAGTTTTGTCAATTTAAATCAAAGACAAAAAGACAATCCATGCATTGAAAACACTTCTCCTCAGCTTCTCCAAAGAATACAAATGTCGTTTTATCTTTTGAGAAAGTGATGGCCTCAGGTTTTGTGGATGCTTAAAGCATTGTGATTACTATCTTTAGGAGGGCCACATCATCAATGGAGAGTGCTACGTCAATTTGCTAAGGCAGTTACGAAAAGCTTTAAAGATCAAATACCCAAGAAAATTGGCGTAGGTTATTTTTTATCCTGACAATGCTGGGGCACTTAAACCTTTGGTTTCAATTGATGCTAAGCGTGACATTGGCTCTAAACGGGTTGATTTTCAGGTCTGTTCTCCTGATTTAGCCCCAACTGACTATCATCAGTTTCACAGTAATGATGACGTAGTATCTGTTTGCTGCTGACTTTTTTTGACTTAGAGGAAAAAAATTCTTCACCAATGGGATTCAAGCACTAAAACATTGATGGAAGATGTGTGTGAAGCGCAAGAAAACTATGTTGAAAAATCAACCGATGAACTTTCAGCCGAGTCCTGTAATAACTATAAGAAAACTATAAAATATATTAACATCAACTTCACTGTAGCTGCACATTTTAACCAACCAGGATATAGGGTTGATAACGTTAAAACTCGTGTTAAAATTCATTTTTAAAATAAATTCGAGGTTTAAATAGGAATTTCGGCATACTCATTCAATACAGTCTCCATAAAAAGTTATCTACAAATGTTCTGCAAACCTAATCATGGCCAGCAACTTTCCCCTAAACTACTAGATTTCATCTATGCTAAAATAAAATCTAAGCCCTAAAAAGTTCAACTTGATTTTTTATTTTATTTTGAATTTTAGTTTACAAGGTCACAATATAGGAGCACTCAATATGAATCGAGCTATGAGCATAAAAACATCAGGAGCTGTCACTGTTGAGAAGATATGTAATCTAATCTAAACTTATTTATAAATGGAACTTTGTCTGTGTGTGTGTCTGTGTGTGTCTGTGTGTGTCTGTATCCGTTACATATAGACTCCGAAACGGCTTAACCAATTTTCTTGAAAATTTACACAGTTGTACTATAAGCGTCTGCGAGTGTTCTTAGCTAGGTTTTGTGTCGAGGTACCCCCGATAAATATCGAAAGTCGATAATTGAAAAAATCGGGTTATAGAAGGAGTGGTCCGATTTTAATCAAATTTAATACACTCATAGACAAAGACATAATAAACGATATTCAGAAGTTTCAAAGTTGCAGTTCTTACAATAGTGCAGAAAATTGATAATATATATACTTTTTTTTTTTAATCGTTTCACCCCGAGCAAGGCGGAAACGCCACTGATGTGCAGGGGGCTAGATAACTGTAAAAAAATTAATTAGAAAAGAGTGAGGAATACAAACTAGTTTAGAAAGGAACAATAGAAAGCTGAGAAAGCAGGTGCGATGACAGATACATAGGTGGAGAGAAAGGGAAGGTTATACGGGGGTGGGGAGAGAGCTAGAAAAGTGGTTAGTAGATGAGTATTGACTTTGCATTTAAATTTCTGGAGGTTGTAGCCGTCAGGAAAGCAAGAATACGGGAGCGAGTTCCACAGGCGGGAAGTGCGAGAGAAGAAGCTGCAGGAGTAGAATTGTCGTCTGCATTTGGCTAACCTGACTGTGAATGGGTGGGACCCAGTTGCCAGTCTGGTTGCACGAGTAAACACCTGTTGAGGAGGCATCAGTGACTTAAGTTCGTCTGAGCAGAAGCCATGAAAGTATTTATAGAACAGACAAAGGGAGGCCACATTTCGACGATGGGGAAGTGGCTGTAGTCGAGCCGCCAGATCAGTACCTATCACATTACAGACTCTCCTTTGGAGCCTGTCAAGAACACAGAGGAGAACGGCAGGGGCACCTGACCATAAATGGCAGCAGTACTCCATGCACGGACGGATGGTTAACTTGTATATATGCAGGATGGATTCAGGTGGAAAAAACATCTTGGATCGACATAGTGACCCAACCTTCTTAGTAGATTTTGCTATGGATTCAATATACTGGTTCCATTTGAGGTCTGAGGACAGGGTAAGTCCGAGGAGGCGTAGTGTATTACTCTCCGGGAGAATCGCTTGGTCCATGCTTATGGGAGGCAGGGGAGGTTGCCTGTAATGGTTGACAGACAACAGCTTGGTCTTAGACGAATTGAAGTTGACAAGCTACTTCTTGCCCCAGTTCACCACAGAGTGTAGATCCCGTTCAAGTTCAGCAGCGAGATTATGTCTGTCCGCCACGACAGGTTTCTTACTGGTGCGGGAGTATATTGTAGTGTCATCTGCGTAGATGCCTACTTGGGACTTGATCTCATCTGCGAAGTCGTTGATGAAAATAAGGAAGAGCGTCGGGCCCAGGATAGAGCCCTGTGGGACACCAGCATTCGTGCTGTAGGACGAAGAGGCACCCCCATTCAGAACGACCTTCATTTTGCGGTTATTTAAGAAAGATTGGATTAGGTCAAGCAGGCGACCGGTAATACCATAACCGCGTAGTTTGCATAGGAGGCCAGAGTGCCAAACCCTGTCGAAAGCCTTGGAGATGTCTAGAGCAACCGCGCGAGCTTCGTCAGACTCATCAAGGGCCTGTAGCATGTACTCCGTTACGGTTGTTAGTAGGTCGGCCGTGGACCTGGCAAAGCGGAATCCATATTGCCTGTCGGAGAACAGTTTGTGGGCGGTGAGATGATGAACTATTTCAGCATTGGTTATAGCCTCGAATACTTTCCCGAATATCGGTAGAAGACTGATAGGGCGATAGCTGAATGGGTCCGAGGGTTCACCACAATTCTTAAATACAGGAACGACTGAAGAGAACTTCCAGCATGCAGGAAAGCAGGAAGCAGAAAGGCAGTAGTTAAATAGTTTAGAGAGGACAGGGAAAAGTTCAGGAGCACACCTCTTAAGGACTATCACCGGGATTCCATCGTCTCCACACGCCTTATGGGGGTCGAGTTTTGAAATTACTCTGGATACTACTGTCGGGGTAATATATACGTTGTGCAGTTTGGCCTCAGTTCTAATAGGGAAGTCGGGTGGGTGTACTCCGGACGAGTCGAATGTGGAGTTGGATGAGAATCTGTGGGTAAAGCACTCAGCTTTGTCCGCAGATGACGTGAGAACCTCAAATCCATGGATTAAAGGAGGTATTGAGGATTTCCTATTGTTGAGCACTCGTTTACAAATCCTCCAATAGTCCTTGGAGCCGAACTTGCGGTCAGTTATATAAAAGGCAAGATATGTGTGTGTGTGTGTGTGTGTGTGTGTGTGTGTGTGTGTGTGTGTCTGCCTGTATGTCTATTTTTTTCAGCCCTTTTATTTTAGTTTTTGCTTCGGGTTTGACTCTAAGTAGGTATAATTGTAGTTCTTAGTCTCAGCCATGATACCATTTACTCAGAGGACTTATTTAGCCTTCAGAATTCAGTTTATGATGAAAAAAATCTTATTTGATATCGATACCAGGAAATCAAAATTTGACTTACATCCATTCATTTTTTCTTTCAGTCTACGGTTTCGCTTTAACTGGAAACAACTATTGCTTTTTAGTCTTTCATGCCAACGTCCAAAGAGTCTGAGTTCCAGGACTATGGATGAATTTTAAAACTTTCATTACAGCCGAGCAACGCTGGGGTACACTGCTAGTTCAAGTTATAAAAGCAGATAGAAAGAATGAAATGCAAACATCTATTTACACGCGTACACACGCATTGTCTGTGTTAATATCAAAGCCGATATTGGTATAAACTAAAATCAATACAACAGACATGCAAATACGCGCGTGCGCAAATACGCGCGTGCGCAAACGAACATATGCAGGTAAACGAATAATATAGAACAATATATGCTGAGATATGGACATAAATATACATATTGGCATAAACATCAACCAATACGTGTTGATTTTTGTTTGCGTAAGTATATAGAAGCATCTACGTCATTCATATATCTAAGTTACTTCAGTAGAAAACAATTCGGTTATAAAGCATTATAAATATTCAAGAAGCTTCTTGATCATCTCAATAGTGACAACATTCTGGATGACAAACTGTACGGGTTTCGATTCGGTCCACTCCCGATATTCTAATTACCATTACTCTCAGAACACATGCGTACCAAGAACGATCGAAGTAGATATTTCAAAGGGTTTTGAAAAGATGTAGTATAGAGGGTTACTGCACAAGGTCTCTAACTTTGGAATCACTGTCTTTCTTAACGGGTAGATCCCTGAAGGTAGTTGTTAATGATCAGTCCTTCGAGGCACAACCGATTAACGCAGGTGCCTGCAAACTACTTTCCTCGGTTTAGCCCTCTTCTTACTTCACATGAATGATCTTCCGAAGAGTATACACCGATCATTTGTTAATATCTATGCTACTGATACAACCGTATATGGGTGCATTTTTAAAACTATGGATGACCAGAGCTTGGTAGCTGATCTAACTTTTGCCGTAGCTCTAACATCTGAGTGGAGGAAAAACTGGCTGGTCACTTTCAATGGCTCACAAGTCAAACAAGCAACGTTCCATCTTAACCGAGCGGACACAAAAATTTCATTGATCACGAAGTGGGGCGGGGTTATTCCGTTAGGGAGGTTCCGTGCTTTGAGCATCTATTAGAATTTAAACACAACCCAGGCCTTTGTTGAACTCGTACATAGGATCCGTTGCTAAAAATGCTGAAAAATTTGTCGGTTCCCTGTACCGTTCTTGTTTCTGATTTCTTCTGCAATCCCCTACTTTAAAAGAGACAAATAAGGCCGAAAATAGTGTACTATAACCCAGTTATCACTTTCCAGTTTTGATAGTCCAAAAGCGTCTCCGCGTCCTTGTAAGTCATTAGTTCTTTTCGCCTTGTAATATTTTTACCACACACGAAATGTCGCAAGACACTTACTGCTCTATCGCTATTTCCATGGAAACTGCTAAAACCAAATACATTACTGTGTCAATAGAAATGCTACGCTTCATGGCTGAAAACATGTCTATATGTTTATATCTAGGTTAATTTATCGTAAAGTACTCAATATCGGGGTAGAGATAAAGTGTTGATAAGATTAATGCAAAGAATTTGACACTTTAGTTGAGCATGTTCATGATGCAGATCCGAAAAAACTCAGCTCTGATGATGAGTGATGACATCATAACGATGTCCTCACAAAACTTCGAAGTCAGCATAAACATTCTCAGCTAAAGTGACAAACCTTTTGGATTATTCCTACACACATATATATATATATATATATATATATCACCTAGTATATAAACATTTCCTAAATTTTGTTTAGTTTAGCATAATGGCGCTGTCTCTGGGATATACAATCATACTTACGAAAAGATGTAAGCCATTTTTGGTTGATCATAAGTTTGTTTTGGTGATCACAAAACTAACTTTTCTCGGGAGCCCAAGTTTGAGTTCTCTTGTCGTTCCATTGCGAGGCGAATTAAATAGTTTCTTCATAGCTTTCTATCTTTAAGCAAGTATTAATTCAAACTAGTTTAAAAGAAATGCTATGCCATGGATAAAGAAATGCCTGTATGAACATATAAGTCCAAACATATTTTGATATTACAAAAATGAAATGGCTGAACAAGTAGACGTCAATTGTGGTGAGATATGAGCATTAGAGTATTTGCGACATGACTGTGTTTTTCTGACGCTTAAACGATAGGGTGCTGAAAAGCTTCCGATCAAGAAGAGTGATTTCAAGCCATGAAGTGTATACTCTCTTTCATGTAGTCAGCACCCCCATTTCGGAAGTTTCTTTACCTATACCAAAGTAAATTCTGATGCTTGGTCATTGAAACACTGATTTTGAAAAGGAGGCCGATATGAGAAAATGCCTGCGCCCCACCTCCCTAGTCTATCACGTATATCCATATCGTCTCCGTTTCTTATTGCTTGGCATGAGAAATGACATGTGTTGTGGATTCCGGATGAGGAACCGCACAAAATAATGAACCACTAAACAGATATTTGAAATAGAAAAATAGGTTAAATTAAGCGTAATGATACAAACTGGAACGTAGGTTAGTAATCCAGGAATACGATTAGTAAGGAACATATATATATATATATATATATATATATATATATATATATATATATATATATATACAAGTCTAGAATTAGTATATCCGAGTAATACTATTCTGGCTGAGTGGAGCTCAGAGCTACTATGACTTTTGACGCGGTATTCTCAGTGTAACTTCGGTGTTGTTCGGTAACTTACGGATCAGTCACTGTTCAGCTAAGATGTCTCCATGGCAGGAGTATATGTATACTCAAGTCGAATCCATTATCATAGAAAAAGGGGAGATCCCACAACAACATGTATACGTAGGATTGTTTAATTCACCAAAGCATTTTGCTTTAATTTTGTTTTTTAAACTGCCACATACCTTCAGGATGTAGGCGATCACGGCTCTGCAAAGGTTTTTTTATCCGTTAACTGCAAGCATACTTGGGTAAGATAGTGGAGGTCTTGTTTTTTTTTTTGTTTTATGGCTAAAAATTCAAAGTTTTCTTTTATTTTAATATCTACCATCCAAGGTTAGAAAACCCAGTCTATTCTGCTATTTAATCTATAGCTACCAACCCAATACCAGAAAGTTCAGTCTAACTTGCCATTTAAACTATATCTGGGAAAGTAGGTTTGAACCCCCAACCTTTTGGTTAACAGTAAACATATTGCACTACAGAGACGATATCCAAATTAAATCAGTGGGTGTAGTTGAATTTAAATGCAAATTCGGCGCGTGTGTCGTTTCCTTAAATATAGCCAATTAAAACTGCTGTATTTTTTCTTTTGATTATATTCAGATCTAGTTTTAGGACCTATTTGAAATGTACAATTAGCAGGAACTTAGTCTGATTTAAATACTTAAAGTTTTCACTGAGCGCCAAATAAAAAATCCACTGAAAATGAAATATGTTCACCCTTCTGTCCGGTACTTTTTCAAAAAAGAAAAAAGCCCAATCAAGTAAATACAACAATTTAATTAACAGAGAAGGAAAAGTGTGACACCAAACTCACAAGACGAATTAAAATAGCGAAAGATTTCTTTCAAAAAGCTAAGCAAAGTATTAAGAAACAGGAAAATTTTGTTAGGAACAAACAGTTTAATTGTTATGTAATATACCTATATGCTAGTGAATGCTGGACAATCGCCTCACAGTTGAAGAAAAAGTCTTGAAGCAACAGAAGCATGCTGAGAATAATATAAGCCAAACATGTAAGCAAGGACGAAATTTTTGAGAAAATAATAACACCCTTACGTTTACCATAAAAAAGAGCCAGTTGAAATTTCTAGAGCAACTAATGAGGAAAGAGGGCTTGTAAAATTTGACACTCAAAGAATATCTTGAAAGAAAGAGGGATAGAGGAAAACAGCGCATAAATTACTTAACGAGCCTGTCTAAATGGATAGCCGAACAAGCTTTAAACGAAACAAACAAAATATACTAAGAGCTAAGTTGAAATTTCTAGAGCAACTAATGAGGAAAGAGGGCTTGTAAAATTTGACACTCAAAGGATATCTTGAAAGAAAGAGGGATAGAGGAAAACAGCGTATAAATTACTTAACGAGCCTGTCTAAATGGGTAGCAGAACAAGCTTTAAACGAACAAACAAAATATACTAACAGCTAAGGAGAGGAAGTTGTGGAAAGCTATGATCGCTAATGTCCTGAAAAAAACTTGGCACATATAAGAAGATCTGTACCCACGTCTAAAAAACCCAGTCACTTATGTCATCTTCCCACAGATATAGAAATATCAAAGATGGGTCGATATAGTTAGCAGACAACAAACTTTGCCTTAAGTCTGGTCAAATATGTTCCAGTTTTTGCTTTATTGTTATTATTATTAGAAAACCAACGGAGACATCACCTGGGGAGTTCTACTTCCGTTTGTTCAATCGCCCTGTTGTCGTCATCAATTATCTCAGTATGAATAAGTGAAAGGCTGTTTGGATTGTGGTCGGATACGGTTGAACTTGGTTGTAGAACCGAGGTGTGGAAGGCTAGCATTTGTGGCTTTCTGGGTTGGGAGTTTGAAGTAGAAATTAAGGTGTGCAGGAATAGAATTGTTTTGTGTTTTCTTATCGCTGACAGATTTGATGATCAGTTCGACTGTCATAAAACTGATATCAATAGTTGAACAGAAAGGGATAGAGAGAGGGGGACGGGGACTTCATCTATCATGTAAATCCTTTACACGTACGCACTCCCGATTACATCCGTTGCAAATGTTTAATTCAAACGTTATTTTTAGTGACTATCTGTATTTTAGTACATAAATTTTGTAAACACCTTGGTACATTGAATTTGGAGATTATATATATATATATATATATATATATATATATATATATATATATATATATATTATTAAGTAATGAATTAGAACATTCATAGCTACTGGCGTTTGTTTACATGGTATATGACACGCTAAAAGTCTACCTTCTTCTACCGAGCGCCCATAGCTCAGAGTTAGATGTTAATTCGGTCGGGTTTCAATCCTGTCTAAAAGCTATCGGATGTCTAATCGTACTGATGAGCTGTGATACAGCGAAACAGATCTGTCTGTGGATGACTATATATATATATATATATATATGTATATAGGAAAAAATGTTTGCTTAATTAGCCTCCTGTTTAATTTTTCTAAATCGGTTATATTTTTTTTTTTTGTTCAACTAAATAAAGCTTATCCCCCATATATTCCTGAGTTTGGTGTCTTCCTTGTTTAAGCTGAAATTCTCCATATATACTGCATAATTTCTAAGCCTTTAGCCAATTTTCCCTGACGACCTGTTAAGCGAAACCGTGGTAGGTTGTTGGCTCACCCTTAGATTTTCGTTCTTGTTTGCTCTACTTTCGCCTTGGGTACTTCTTGTACTCTGCTTTCGTATTGTGCTCTTCATTGTTAAGGTTTTCGTCTTTGTTTTTTTTTCTTTCTCACGAATGCTTGACTTTTTGTTCAAGTATTTCGTTTGTTTCTTTTTTCTTCCCCTTCTTTTCCCTCTGGGTTAGTTCCCGGTGGGTTTCAAGACTTTCTTACTTGTAGTTTATTATTGATAATCTTGACGGAATTAGTTTTGTCAATATTGGTATTATAACTCTATATCAAAATAGTGATAGAGCGATAATGAAATTAACGTAGATAAGTTTCTCATATAACTGAACAGTGTTATTTCAAGCATGCCGATTTCAAAGTTTCTTGAATGCATTATTGAGATGTTTTCACTCTTCAGGGTTTTTTTTTCAGCAGAAAATGACTGAAATAACATTGCTCAGCTAAGTGACAAACTTCTCCACATTATATATATTTGTTTGAACAATATTTTTTTTAATCGATACTCGTATATTTGAGTAGATATTCTGATTTAATCAAACAGCATATTTATATATTTATGTCTACCGGCCAGATTATTTATGATAAATTTTCTTACGAAAATGTGTGTTATTTGGCAGGATTTGAACCTGCAACACCTAACAGCATAGAGAAAGCCACTAATTGATCTGGTGCGTCTTATACCGCTCGACCACGAATGATTCAACAGTCTAGTCGAAGTTAAATCAAGCCTTATATAATACAATTCTCGATTCTACGTAAATAATTATCTCTGCTCTAAAAGTGTATCGTAATATCAACAAATGTAAACATATAATGTTATGGGAAGTCCCGTTGATTAACGAAATGGATTCAGCAACCGATATATTTAATTTATTTGTTTGATTTTTTTTCCTTTATCGATACTCGTATTTGAGTAGATACTCTGTTTTTAATCAAGTATTATACTTACATATTAATTTCTACTAGTCTGATTATTTAGGTAAATTTTGTTACAAGATGTGTGTCATTCGGCAGGATTCGAACTGCGACCCCTAAGAACATAGGGAAGCCACCAATTGATCTGGGTCATCTTAGACCGCCCCGCAGTCTAATCGTTGTCAAATCAAGCCTAATATAACACACTTTTCGATTAAGTGCCGATAAAAAGATAATAATGTTCAAACAAATAAATTGAATATGTCGGTTATTAAAAACATTTTGTTAATCATCGGGACTTTCCTTAACACTCACACACACACACGTGTGTGTGTGTGTGTGTGTGTGTGTGTGTGTGTGTGTGTGTGTGTGTGTGTGTGTTATTGATGCTCACCTTGCAAAGAGCCACTCGCTGAAGAGGGATACACAGTAAAAACAGTTTATAGTCATTTGTGGAGAAATTAAGGTTGACCTTCTACCTGGGTAGTTTAAAATTGTAATGATCTGGGAAGCATTCTCTTGTGAGTCAATTCCACAAAGAATCGGTTCGTGAGAAAAAGCTGCTTGAGTGGAACTACAGCTCACTAATGAAATACGAAGGGGTGGTTCGTTAGAACCTCTGTGGCATGACTAGTCTTAGGCGTGAAGTTAAGGATGGGTGGCAAATATTCAAAGAAGGTAAACTCTGAATTTCGAACCGTACAAAAAAAACAAAAAAAAAACAAAAAAAAAACAAACACTTCACTATCTTTCCCAAGTATGCATGAAGTTAACAAATAAAAAAAGATTTGCTGAGCCGTGTTCGCCTACGTCCTGAAAGTACGTGGCACTTTAAAAAATCAAAAAGCTTGAGTGAATTAATCAGCCCTACATATACATGTAAATTCTTATGTTAAGCAACAAGAAAAGGAAACGATATGGATACACGTGATAGACGAAGTGGGGCCCGGGCAATTTCAAAATCAGTGTTTTAATGACCAAACATCAGAATTTGCTTTGGTATAGGTAAAGAAACTTCAGAAATGGGGAGGGTACTGACTACATGAAAGAGAGTATACACTTCATGGCTTGAAATCATTCTTTTTGATCGGATCGGAAGCTGTTCAGCACACCATCGTTTAAGATTTAGAACCCCTCAACCCACAAAAAAATTAGTCGAATAGCAAATACCTTAATTCTCATATCTCACCTCTGTTGACCTCTACTTGTTCAGGCATTTAATTCTCATAATATCAAAATATGTTTGAATTTATCTGTTTTTACAGGCATTTCTGTATCCCTGGCATAGCATTTCTATTAAACTAGTTTAAATTAATACTCGCTTAAAGATGGAAAACTATGAGTATATTGAAGAAGCTATTTAATTCGCCTCGCAATGGCATTGATTGGTTTGTATCGGTAAGTCAAACTTGGGCCCTCAGGAAATTTGGTCTTGTGATCTTTCAGACAAACTATTGTTCAACCAAAAATGGCTTACATCTTTTCGTAATTAGGATTGTTTATCCCAGAGACAGTGCCATTATGCTAAACTAAAAAAAAAGGAAATGATTACATATTAGTTGATGTTTACGATCGTTTTATTTACTTCTTTATGAGAATATACAAGAGGGACAGTCAACAAGTTTATCTTCATACTCTGCCTGGTGGCAAACGCTGCTGGTGGCGGTCCTGCCAAAAGCCACCGAAACCGTGACATCACCCCTGGTCGGCGGCTGATGAAGACAGGGTATTGCACGTGCTAACACACGTTGTATGTTATATATATATATATATATATATCGGATTAATGCGAAATATTTGTTACTTTAGCTGAGCAGGTTCATGCCGAATTCGAAGTTTCGTGAGGACACCGTTATGATGTCATCACTCATCAGAGCTGAATTTTCCCGAACTGCAGCATAAACATGCTCAGCTAAGATGACAAATTCGTCGCATTAATCCTATCAACACTATCTCTACCCTGATATCGAGCACTTTACGATAAATTAAAAATTAATCAGTTTTCCAAAATATCTTTTAACAGGAAAACCAGTGACGAAAAATCCTGGCGCTAAACATTATCACAACTCAACATCATATATATATATATATATATATAGTACTGTGTAAAAATTTTAGGAGAAGAACTATTTTATCTTTTATCAGACATCAAAATATAGTTTAAAATCAGCCATTGTCCTGACACTTTTGCACACTACCGGTAGTGTGCAAAAGAATTAGGACAGAGGTTTTCCTAAAAAACTCAATGAAATTCAAATACAAGGTGAAAAGCCAAGTAAATTGCTAATAAATATTGATTATTTAAAATCAGGTGTAAAAGAAATGTATGAAAAAGAAGTTATATTTAATTTTTCCTATTTTCTATTAAACAAGTTATTTTGAAACTAGTCTATTGAACATCTGTGGGATATTTTGAATAAAAATTGAGATATCTAATGTTACTTCGCAAGACACACTTTGGGAACAAATACAAGCTGCTTGGCAGGAGATACCATTAGATACATTGAAGAAGCTTGTGATATCAATGCCTGACAGAATGAAGGCTGTGATCAAAGCAAAAGGCTATTATACTAAATATTAAATTTATTTTGTAACAAGTATTTTTCTTGCTAAAGCATTTGCTGAGTAAATCAAATCAAATAACTTTAATTAAATTGTTTATTTTCTGTCAATATGCTTCATAAAAGATAAAATAGTTTTTGTCCTAATACTTTTGCAGAGTACTGTATATCTCACTTCAATTCATGAAATACAGTATAGCCACTAAAATACAAGGGTTTATTGAGTATTAAATAATAATAATAAAATTTTAAGAGCCATAAACAACAGAAGAGTAATCCAAAAGATAGTATATAACGATCAATATTGCATTTAAATTTTTGAAAATTAAATTTAACTGGAAAGCTTGGAATCCTGAAGAGAGTCCCTTCGAGAAATTTGAGAATAGAAATACTTAGCATTGAGCTTTATGTGTAAGTTGATGAGAGCTTGTTGAGAATTAAGTATTTCATAAAGACTCGGTAC
The DNA here is from genome assembly GCA_037127315.1 of Ascarosepion bandense. Classification (NCBI taxonomy): domain Eukaryota; kingdom Metazoa; phylum Mollusca; class Cephalopoda; order Sepiida; family Sepiidae; genus Ascarosepion; species Ascarosepion bandense. Next base: position 1,812,682 of record JBBBDQ010001011.1, read on the forward strand.
TATAGAGGGATGTTTGTCAGAACAATGACCATGAATGTATTTATAGATAAAGCACAATGAAGCTACATTACGACAGTGGGAATGTGACTGAAGCCGAGAAGCCAACGCAGACACAATATCATTGCTCGAGAGGCACTGAAAATTTATCACTCTGACCACGAATTGATTGCTTCTAAAACACTAATGTTTTGTTATCTAAATTTATTTATAAATGGAACTTTGTGTGTGTGTGGGTCCGTTACCTATAGACTCCAAAACGGATGAACCGATTTTCTTGAAAATTTACACAGTTGTACTATAAGCGTCTGCAAATGTTCTTAGCTAGGTTTCGTGTCGAGGTACCCCCGAAAAATATCGAAAATCCATAATCGAAAAAATCGGGTTATAGAAGGAGTGGTCCGATTTTAATCAAATTTGATACACTCATAGACAAAGACATAAGAAACGATATTCAGAAGTTTCAAGGTTGCAGTTCTTACAATAGTGCAGAAAATCGATAATATATATATATATATATATATATATATATATATATATATAAAGGCAAGATGTTTGTGTGTGTGTCTGTTTATCTGTCTGTATGTCCTTTATACAAATCCACAATTTTTATCCGATTTTCACCAAACTTCACACAAATATTCTTTAGGCTCAGTCTGAGCTCCAGGACCATGGATTAGTTTAAAGCTTTCATTACACCCGAGCAACGCCGGGCTATATTGCTAGTTTCGTCATAATTTGGGAAGTGGACTGAGCCGAGTACTTTTTATCACCCCTTCATATATATAGTAAAAGAATGTGTGTGTGCGTGAGAGAGGGAGAGAGAGAAACAGAGAGAAACAGAGAGAGAGACAGAGAGACAGAGACAGACAGACGGAGAGGGAGAGAGAGAAATTTATTTTATCCTTATTAAAGAATTTAATTTTTTTTATTTTATAAGATTTTTTTGCTTTCTGCATTTTATGTCAATCTGCTTATGTCTTTATCAACCTTTATGAAAGTATTCTATTGATAATATTACATGACTATATATATATATGTGTGTGTGTGTGTGTGTGTGTGTGTGTGTGTGTGTGTGTAGAACGAGTTCCTAATATCAATGGTGAAAAAGGCTTTAACCCATTTTTAACCCAGTGTCCTCAGGTTTTAGAACATAAAATTCATTTATAAATCACAAGAATTTTTCTTTCAACCGGGCAATATTCGGAAGATAATTTTATTGATGAATCAATATGTCCTCACTACCTATGTATAATAATGATTTTATATCATGATTTATACCCATTATTTTTTACAGTTTTATATGCTGTCCTCAAATGTGAACACTGGGTTAAAATGGGTTAAGCGAGTAAAGCCTGAGTGTCTTGGCAAAGTTCCTCCTTTTTTGAACATAGTAGATTGGCACTAAAGAATCACAAGCAAAGAACTGTAACAAATAACAGAAACCACGTCACTTTAAAACTACCAGCAGCAATAACAACTAAAATGAACAGCGCCTATAACTCGGGGAATATAAAGACATAATCAAAATGGTAACGTTGCACACCACTTCAAATAGAAGGTTAGGAAAGAACCCCCGCATCAATACTAGAAAAAGCGATAGCAGCTACTAGACTTGAAAAACTGTTTTACTAAAAAAGTGTTTTAAGAGAAATTTTTAAAAATTTAGATCGAACAGTACTGACTGCAAGGTGAATGAACAGCAAATATTTCCATATAGCGAAACGGTTAATCTATCTATCTATCTCTATACTTGTCACATCTCTCAAGTGGGGGAGAAGAATAAATACCCTTACCTGGCCCCGGCATTCGGGCTGGGGTCGGGAATGACCAAATTAAGACCAGTTTTAAGACCAGATTAGACCGGTTTTGAACCTATCCACTACGGTGGATAGGTAATATTTTGACCAGTACCTGGGCGCACGCGCTCAGGTTCCCCACGTTAAAAAAGACCTTGTGTCACATCTCTCTCAAGTGGGGGAGAAGAGTATCTATCTATCTATCTATCTATCTATCTATCTATCTATCTATCTATCTATCTATCTAACCAATCAATAAGTCCCGACCCTGGCATATAGATAACACCATTAAGAAAAAATACATATGATTTTTATGAAGTACTAACCGTCAAATGGCAGGCGACAAAATTTGGGCCCAATCGGATAATTAATTTACAAATTAGATATTTAAGTGAAGCTACTGCTGCAAATTTTCAAAACAATGGAAAAAATCTGATTTACGTATGTTGATAAGGCATTACTTTTTGATGGGAAAAATACTGTTTAAGCAAAGCAATGGTTTGATAAGCGTTATTCGGACTCTGCTTTGTCTGAAACAACGGTAAGAGGTAGCATTCTGACTTTAAACGCGGTCGTACAGACACAAATGATGGTGAACACTCAGGTCACCCAAAATCGGCCGTTGTCCTGGAAAATACCAAAAAGATACACAAACTCGTTTTAGCCGATCCTAAATTGAAGTTACGTGAGATAGCAGAGGAGTTGAACATATCAGAAGGTAGTATATTCACCATTTTGCATGAATATTTGTCAATGAGAAAGCTGTGTTCAAAGTGGGTGCCCTTTGCTCATAGCCGATCAAAAACACCAACGCGTTGTTTATAAATGTTTCAACGCAACAAAGAAGAGTTTTTTCGTAAATACGTGACAATGGATCTACCACTTTACCCCGGAGTCAAATCGGCAGTCAGCTGAGTGGACAGCAGCAGATGAAAGCTGTCCAAAGCAACAAAAGACGCAAATATCAACAGGCAAGGTTTTGTCCTCCGTATTTTGGGATGTGCAAGGTATCTGTTCATCGGTTATCTAAAGAAAGGAAGAATCATCAATTGCGAATCTTAAATAGCATTATTGGTGCCTTTGAAGGAAGAAATCGTCAACAAACGGGCACAAATGAAGAAGAAAAAAATTGACCTTTCACTAAGCCAACGCACCGTGTCACAAGTCGATCGCAACGATGGTAAAACTACATGAATTGCACTTCGAATTACTTCCGCATCCACCCTATTCTCCAGATCTGGCTCCCGGCGACTACTGACTGTTTGCAAATGCTCCAAGGAACGAGAATTAGCTGCAATGAGAAAGTGATATCGACAACTAAGGCGTGTTTTGATGTCGAAGATAAATCGTTCTATAAAAAAGGCTTCTAATTGTTAGAGAAGTGTTGTATCACAGTACAAGGAGACTATGTTGATGAATAAATAGGAATTTTGCGTAAAAGTTGTTGTTTTATTAGTTAGGCCCAGGATGTATTGAGGAATGTGTTATATTTATATATATATATATATATATATATATATATATATATACAAACTCCACCAAAATAATGTATACATAATTCACTAAAGGAAAAACTTGTCTTTCGTAGTTTTATCAAATTCTGATAACACTGCAGTCTGATATTTTCTCGACAGATGGCATATTACCCTCATGGCCGTAGCCTCAACAAGTCTTAGAGGATGTTGTTTGTCATAGAAAACCGACTACATTGTTGGTTCTTAGACAAGAAAGTGAAAATGCATGTGCAACAAACCCACTGGACAATGTTTTGAGCATTTCTTGTGATTGTAGAAACCAAAGCTAACCTGTTTATGATGTCTAACCTGTTTATGATGTCTGAATAAATTTAGAAATACAATATCTATACAAGGTTTTCTTTTCTGAAATGTGTATACATTTTTTTGGCGGACTATATATATATATATATATATATATATATATATATATATATATATATAGCCGCCAAAAACATATATATATATATATATATAGTCCGCCAAAAACATATATATATATATATATATGTGTGTGTGTGTGTGTGTGTGTGTGTGTGTGTGTGTGTGTGTGCGTTGTGGTGCAGTGGATATCGATTCGGAACAACAAATCGGGGTGTCGAGTTCGAATTCCAGTTGAATGTTCTTACATTCACTTACGCACAAATACCCTTGGGAAAGGTATTAATCCAACTCTTTCCTCCATTTATGGGTTAAATAATAGGACAGATTGGTTTCTATAGCTCTGGCTGGCAACCAGTCTACCACAGAAACCAATGGCAACTTACTGTGGTATAATCCTCTGCCCAGTCAGTCATGCCTCTTTCGAGACAAGATCGCCCAAAGCGTGTATCACGTATGGCACTTAACTGACTGATATATATATATATATATATATATATATATATATATATATATATATATCTGCATCCAAACTTTCATTGAAAACTAGCAAAACGATCTGAAATATAAGAAAAATAGTCATCAATTCGTTGGTTTTTAACTAAACATGTATTAATACATTTATGTCTATATCTATGTACGTATTTATGTACGTGTGTGTGTTTGCGTGCAAGCGCGTGTCTGCGTAGGTTTATATGTTACAAACATAACAGTTATATTAATCGAAACATTTGTAAATATAATTAATGAACGTTATGCTCTTAAACATATATCTTGGTAACAACTATAGATTAACAAGAAAAATCTTGCAGCCTATTTTCATAATAGTCTTTTAAACTGTTTAACAAGTTATGCTTTCAACTTACATTATTTAATTTATTGAAGCTGTGTAGTATACAATGATATATTTCTATAACTTAGTGTTCCTGAAACCGAACGGTTATTTGCTTGAGTGCAGCCGAACAGTCATCAAAGAAAAGGTAAGAGAAGGCAGGCGTTTCGATGGTGTCGTTATTTCCGGTAAAATCTCTACAAGAAATGTTCGTTTCAAAACGGATGTTTAAATTTGAAACTGCTTACAGGAAACAAATAAAGCACAAAATCAATTGATCACTGTCCTGGCCGACATTTTCTTCCTACTTTTGTGACATTTTTCCTTTTTCTTTTTTCTTTTTTTCATGGAAAACTGTTCGAAATTAGCCAACCTTGCAAATCGAAGAAAAAAAATGTCGTGAAAAAAAAAGACGTTGAGACTTTTATTAAAGCAAAACACGAAACAAAAGGAAATATCAAAAGCAATAAATTAAAACAAATTTACGGTTTAATTTGATCTACCAAATAAATATTAAAACGAATGCTTTATCTAAGACATTATAGTGCAGGGTTTAAAACTAATTTTTATTTATTCGCACCAATAACTCACATCAGTACAAAAATAGATTAATGGATCACCCAGTGGTCAAATGTTTCATTATTAATCGATAGAAAGAATTGTACGAATCCTTCGATTTTGTCGTTTTCTGTTCTCTGTAATACTATCTTGACACTATGTTGTTTGACCCAAATGACCCATTGTCTTGAAACATTGTTTCTCAGTTTTTTTTTTCATACTTTAGAGCAAAAACTTGTAGCGGATAAGAAACTGATTAAAATCAACCTTCTTCTTCACTTTTACAAAAATTCACAAGGACTTGTAAAATCCTGGTTTTCCCAAATAAAAAAAGGATTGGCTATGTGCTTAACGAAAAAGTCGAAACCAGATTTTGCAAGTAGGTGTTAAAATGATTTTTGACGAATGGGAGCGACTTGCGAGATCAAAAAGTACTTCGAGTAAGTGCGAGAAATTTAGATTACAACAAAAGGACTTCATCAAAGTCAGACGGTCAGAAAGTCAGATGGGAACCGCGAGACGAAACATCTAAAATGTAACTTCAACTTCAAGAGACTCGAACATTGTCCTATTTCTCCTTATCTCTTTTAACAATTACTACTACGAGCATTTTGTACGAACTCTTGATACCCTTAACCTTCTAATTGAACATTAATTTCTACGAATTCTTGTTATTCCTTAGTTTAATAAATTTCTATTTTAAAGTGCAAAATGTATATTTTATTCTTACCCTATTCCACACTATTTCATCCTGCCGACAACTAACCTTCTGATGATAATTCTGGATAAAACTTGTAAGCTGTAGAGTATTTGGTTATGTCTGACACAAGGCCAAAACAAAGAAACATAAACCAGCTCCCTACGCTTCACACTAAACCTGTGAGGCACACCTGGCTACCTTTCTATGACTGATTTAAATTCTTTTAGAAAGTCAAAAGGGAAAGTATTATCTACTCCTTAAAGAATAAGGAGTTAAGCATCCAGCTTAACGCGTCAAATGGCGAAGAATTAGACATGCAAGCCATGTGCTTGGTGTCTCTAGCTTTTTAAAAATAAAGATATTTTAAATATAAAAGTAATTCATATATTACTCTTCGTTAACTGGAGACGCAGTGTGCATAGCGACTTTTCTAAGTACAATATGTGACCTCGTAAACCCACAACAGAAATTCGAATAACCTAATCAAAACAATTTAAAAAGTTGGTATTAGATTCATCACAAAATGATGGATTACTTAGTAAATCTATTTTTATAGTATTGTTCTCCTAATCCGAGACCCAAGTGTAAGTCAAACTAATACTCTATTTAATGAGATAGTTGTAAAGGTCTAAATAGAAGAAAAAAGAGTAATGTAATGAGGATATGTAGGATAGATGACGTTTGATTCTCGACTTGAAGATTATACTGATCGGAGAAGCATCCTCTCGGGAGTAATAGTTCTGGGGGAAAGCTGTCTGAGTAGAACTTCATCTTTTTAAAGAGAATGAGGATGATTCGACTTTGTGTACGTAGTATGGTGGACCCTATTTATGAAGGTATGAACGGATGGAACTAAGGAGTAACTCTTCAGAATAGGTTGGTTGATTGGTTAATTTAGCCAGCATATCAACCTTCATTAGGTCATTTAATGCTGAAAATCGTTTTGATTTGTTTTATTTAGTTTATTTGTTTTCGTTTTGCAAGATTCATTGGGATTTGTTTTTAAGGACAGGGTCCCCAAGTCCTACTCTTGTTATTTAATCCATAACTGGAGGGAAGGTACGGATTAATACCTTTCCTAAGGGTATCAGTGCTTAAGTGAATGCAGGGTATTCAACTGGAATTCGAACTCGGCTCACCGATTTCTCTTTCCGAGTCGATATCCACCGCACCACAATGCACATTCGTCACTAAACGCTTACAGCACATGGTATTCCCAAGCGGTCACCTATCTAAGTACTGACCAGGGTCAAAGATTGCTTAACTTCGGTGATCGAGCGAGAACTGGTTTATTCAACGTGATATGGCCGTAAGCCTTCGTCTGAATATATTCCATAGTAATAACAATAGAGTAGCGGGCAGCTAGAAACTTTTCAAATGTGTGAAAAAGTCTTGTAGAATGGAAGCAGATTCAACACTAACAAGGCTGAGTTAAACTCATTCCAACTCTATCAAGGCTAGAAAGGGATATATATATATAGGAAAGAATATTAATAAAAAGTTTTGAATTGAAAAATGTATTTTTGGGGGACGGTATTTGTTTATTTTTATTATTGTATTTTGTATTTCAGACCGCCCTCGGTCCTTCATCAGAAACGAGTGATTTTTAAATTTGAATTAGAAACCTATTTCACGATAGCGTCCGAATATTTTTTTGTGTTTACATCACGTGGTGTGTTTGTTCACAACATGCGGTACGTCCGTAGAGAAAGTCTGTTTGTTTTAGATAAAAATTTCTTGGAAGATCTGAAAAAAAATTTTTAGCTATTGAAATATTTGTAAAAATTCAAAATTTTTTATTAATATTCTTTCTTATACATATTAAGACAGTATACGTGGATCATCACTATGTTATATATATATATATATATATATATATATATATATATATAACGAGACTACAGATCGGTAGTCAGGATATATCACAGTAAGCAATTTTTTTTCAGTTAATATATATATATATATATATATATATATATATATATTAACTGAAAAAAAAATTGCTTACTGTGATATATCCTGACTACCGATCTGTAGTCTCGTTTCTTTGTCGCTTTCCACCATTATCAGCGTATAGAGAGGTCCTGTTGGTTTGGTCGATGCTTCCAAAGGTGACTTGTAAAGCCGCTTCTGTCTGGAATCGGTAGGGACGAGGAGTATAGGTACTTCTTCCCGCAAAGCGGAGCATATTTTTCAGTTGTATTTGTACGTTTTTGTTTCTCGAATGTAGTTTTTTTTTTGTCCACTTTTTGAAGCTGGCTGTGTCATTATATAAGATATTTCTTTAATCCTTGGAGTTCATGACTTTAGCCTCTGAAGTTTGTTATTTTAGCACAGCAAACTCTAACATTCCCTTATATTAATCTTTGAACCGACAGTTTGGGCAACCGTTCTGGGCAAGCTCACTATGTGATGTATGGCAAGGCAGCTTCGTTTGGTCCATGCTACATTTAGCACTTGCTATGTCAGATGATTATGAAAGTAAAGTTTCGCTTGATGATGAAGTTGCTGAAGTTGCGTGACCATCATCAAACCAGCCATTACTTTCAATATCAGTTTGAATTCATGCTGTAATACGCCTGACGTACTTGTGAAAAACGCCTCCAGTGGACACCTACTTTCTTGTAATTGTCACCTTCAGGCAATTTAAGGATGGAATCCTCTTCAGTATTTACTGCTACAAATAGTCAAATTAACGTATCCAATATGTTCTATATTAGCCAGACTAATTATGATGTTGTCCTGTCTAAAGCCAGCAAAAGAATTAGCTGGACTCGAGTGGGGATGAAGGCCACAAAAGACATCCCTATTCTAAGAAAACCCATCTTTTTCACCAAATCCTAAAGCGAAGTAAATCATTTAGCACATACTGCATTCTTCAACATATCTATGTTTATTTCGAAAGCATCTATGGTGGGCGCATTGTACCCCGATTCACAAACGAAAAAAATAATTGTTATGGCTTTGCACTGGAAATGGAATTCTCATCTATGAACGGCAGAGCAACAGCAAACTAAAAAAAGAACTTTCTCTTTGCCTATCTCTGTCACGATATTTGCAAGCGGCGGGTGGAGGAAATAGAAAAGATTCTCTGTGACTTTACTGAGCGACTTAAGAATGTGAAATAAACATGGGAAGAACGTCTACACAAACTCTATCAAACCAATCTTCAGAAACAGCAACGTAGTGACGTATTTTTCTGGGTACGGTTCGAAATTCAAACAGACAAAATTCGAAACAAATAAGCTCGGAATTCAGACAACGTTTCGGCCGTTCTATGCTCCGGCATAAAGAAGCCTGGATCCTAGAACAGTCAAAACGTTGTGAATGTAACAATAAAGACGAGAACAAGCCCAAAAAATTTAAATAGTGTAAATAGTTACAACAGCTCATCTCAGAATTTCAAACAAATATACACATCTAATATGTAGTTTCAAATATAATAGAGATGCACACGTATGAGTAAAATCGTTTTTAAGTTTATATGTGCATGTCATGTTAACACCTTCACACACACACACGCACACACATATGAGTGTATTTAAGTGTGCACGTTATAATGTCTATGCTCAGAATGCCTCAGACAATAAGTATATTTATGCATAGAATTTACAAACATATGACACGGATGTGCGTTGTGGTGCAGTGGATATCGGCTCGGAATGAGAAATCGAACCGAGTTCGAATCCCAGTTGAATTCATTGCATTCACTTACGTGCAAATACCCTTGGGAAAGGTATTAATCCTACTATTCCTTCCAGTTATGGGTTAAGTAACAGGACAGATTGGGTTCTATAGCCTTGGTCGGCAACCAGTCTACCGCAGAAAGCAATGGCAACCTACTGCGGGATAATCTTCTGCCCAGTCAGTCATGTCTCTTTCAAGACATGATCGCCCAAGCGTGTATCACGTATGGCACTTAACTGACTGACACAATGAATAAAACAAAACTGTTTCGAGAAGAAATAGGAATTGTCTCTCAATTAAAATCCGTAGCTAAAAGTCCACTTTCGAACATAAATTTGCTCCTGTCATGTATATTAATTTTTTATATAACCAAGAATTAATTACTGAATATATTACATCGTCAAACTTGTTTCTTGCTGAATTTTTAAAACATGCACAGAAGATCTAAATTTGGATCTGTCATTTTTAATTAATTATTACATCCTAAACCAGGCGATTAAGCAACTAAGACACAAGGGGGTTACTGAGAGTGAAGAAATATGAGAAAAATATTATTGCGCAGAGAGAGAGAGAGAGAGAGAGAGAGAGAGAGAGAGAGAGAGAGAGCGAGAGAGAGCTAGCTATAAAAGAACAGGGTTTAAAGAAAAGATGACTGGGTTTAAATTTTTGAAGATCGTAGTTGACAAGAAAGTAAAACGTTGAAAGAGAGTGCCACAACAAGGCTTTAAAACCCAATCTGTTCAGTTATTTAACCTATAGCTGGAGGAGAAAGCGACATTTTTATACCTTTTCTAAGGGTATTTGTGCGTAAGTGAATGCTACGAATTCAATTGGAATTTTTAATCTCCGATTTCTCGTTTTGAGCCTATATCCACTGAACAACAACGCACATCCAATTTAGTACTGTGTTTAGATTCGTTCAGTCAAGATACTAAATCAGAAAGATCATCAGAATATTTACAATAAAAATATTAATATAAAAGGCACAAGGAAAGCAACCTTACAGCGGTTGGAAAGTGATTGAAGCCGAGATGCCAGGTAAAGACCGATAAAATTGCAAATGTTGAAACAACACTCGATGCACGAATGAATGGTAGAATTGTAAACGTGCAAAATCGACTCAGGCAAGAAGAAATGTCCAGAACGATCCAGTGAACCAACTTTCCTAGCATCAGACTTAGATATTGAAGCTCCAATACGAACATTTCAGATTGTTTGAGTGTCAATCTAAGCACAGTGCAGAGGATTCGGAAAGAGTTTGACGGGTTTAATTCTGAATACGAAGGTGTTTAGAATGATCACTAGTGATGGCACTAGTGATGGCCTCTATTCATCTTCCCTCAAACTCAATACGCAGGCCTACATCAAGTGCCTTGAGAAGGTAGTGCTGTCCTGGGTCAAGCGGGTGGTTGATGGTAGATCCTATGTCTGGCAAAAGGACTCTGTAAGCAGGATGACTGTGAGAAAATATCTGCAACCACGTCACGCATTATATTTGAGTATCTAACTCCCCAGATTGCAATCCCCTTGATTACAATTTGTGGGGCGTAGTTGAGCGAGAGAACAACAAAACACAATGTAATACCAAAGATGAAGGCAAACATTATGGCAGTGTTTAATAAGTTAAACAAGGAAATCGCCCAGAAGAGATGCAAGAGATTCCGAAGTCGTCTGGAGGCCGTAGTTAATCCAATGGCGATTTTATTGAATAAATTTACTCTTTAGTATATCAAGATATTTTTGTGTAATCTTATTAAATACTATCAGTAAAGCTCTGCGTTGCTCGGGTGTAATGAAAGCTTTAAAACTAATCCATGGTCCTTGAGCTCAGACTCAGTCTAAAGAATATTTGTGTGAAATTTGGTGGGAATCGGATAAAAATTGTTGATTTGTGTAAAGAACATACATGCAGATAAACAGACACACACACAAACATTTTGCTTTTATGTATATATAGTATCGATTTTCTGCACTATTGTAAGAACTGCAACCTTGAAACTTCTGATTATCGTTTCTTATGTCTTTGTCTATGAGTGTATGAAATTGGATTAAAATCGGATCACTCCTTTTATAATCCGATTTTTTCGATTATCGATTTTCGATATTTATCGGGGGTACCTTGACACAAAACATAGCTAAGAACACTCGCAGACGCTTATAGTACAACTGTATAAATTTTCAAGAAAATCGGTTCAGGCGTTACGGAGTCTATAGGTAACGGACCCACACACACAGACACACACGCACACACAGGGACAAAGTTCCATTTATAAATAAGTTTATATATCTATTAAAATGAGATGTCAGTGTTATTTTCATTTTTGCGTCATTTAGACCACATCCCTCGCACCCTGTATATATTTGTTCGTTCCATTTCCTCTCGATGAAGAAGTCGCAATGAGTTACTTTCCTGAAAGGTAGTATCAGCCATGCTAGTGGTAGGCAAAATGTTCTCTCGGACGATTAAAAGAGAGAAGCTTCATTTTCGATTCCTTAGAATTAACAAGCCATTTCTTGCCTCAGTTAAAAAAAAATCACACTCGTAAGATTACTAACATTTAATTGCTGATTAATTGATTTGCTTTTTACGGCTTATCAACCTTTTTGACGAAAGATATTTTTAGATGGTAGGAATAATCCTTTTCCTACGAATGAATATTACATTAATAATTTTTTGAGAGGAATAACGATTTTCCATTTATAAGTCCTTTTATATAACCCTGGGAAAGAAAAGATGAATTCATACGTTCCTCAAGGGTATTTATCCGTAAGTGAATGTAACGAACCAGAGTGAAATTTTAACCCGGCTCTCCGATTACTCATTTCGAGTTGTTATCCGTTACACCACTCGCACACCCCCGTTTATCGATGTAAAACAATGTTAATCCAAGTTAAAAAATACATTAAAAAGAAAGAAAGAAAAATCTTTAAACGTTGGCTTTTCACTATATTAGCATAACGGTAGCCACGTCACGTCACTTGAACAAAAATAAAGCGGTGTGTATGGATTATGAGTCAACTAGACAAGGCAGAAACAAGATTTGTTTACCCGATGGAACTGCAGTCGATGATTATCAAAATTAACTTTTTTTCTAGCAGTATAGCCCGGCGTTGCTCGGGTGTAATGAAAGCTTTAAAAATAATCTCAGACTCAGCCTAAAGAATATTTGAAATAATAAAATAATTGCGACAATTTAACAATCGCACCTAGTATATATATATATATATATATATATATATATATATATATATATATATATATATACTAGCAGTATAGCTCGGCGTTGCTCAGGTGTAATGAAAGCTTTAAAACTAATCCATGGTCTTGGAGCTCAGACTCTTTAGACATTGACACAAAAGACTAAAAAGCAATAGTTGTTTCCAGTTAAAGCGAAACCGTAGACTGAAAGAAAAATGAATGGATGTATAGCAAATTTTGATTTCCTGGTATCGATATTAAATAAATTTTTTTCGTCGTAAACTGAATTTTGAAGGCTAAATATGTCCTCTGAGTAAATGGTATCATGGCTGAGACTAAAACCTACAATTATATCTACTTAGATCCAAACCCGAAGCAAAAACTAAAATAAAAGAGCTGAAAAAATTCAGACATACAGGCAGATAAACAGACACACACATAAAGATTTTTTCCTTTTATATATATATTATCGATTTTCTGCACTATTGTAAGAACTGCATCCTTGAAACTTCTGAATATCGTTTCTTATGTCTTTGTCTATGTGTGTATCAAATTTGATTAAAATCGGACCACTCTTTTTTTATCAATTTCCGATAATTATCGGGGGTACCTCGACACAAAACCTCGCTAAGAACACTCGCAGACGCTTATAGTACAACTGTGTAAATTTTCAAGAAAATCGGTTCAGCCGTTTCGGAGTCTATAAGTAACGGACACATACTGACACAGACAAAGTTCCATTTATAAATAAGTTTATATATATATATATATATATATATATATATATATATATATATATATATATTATGCTAAATTTGATAAAAAACGGTGACGATAGCCAATTCGCTCATCTCTAGTTTTAGACTCTTAATTTGATGTGAAATAATAGAATTTTTGTTTTTAAAGTTAGCAAATAAAACACTGATGTATGTCTTAAATTATTTTTAGCTACAAGATATTAAATGTTTTCCAATTTTGGGGAAGTACTAACAAACTGGCTTTTAAAAATAAAGTTCAGACTTAAAATAACGAAGATGAGGAATCGTTTATTCAGCAGATTTTTCGGCAATTTATAAACAGTGAAAAAAATTTAAACTGTTTGAAGTTCGCAAAAAATAACAACAACAAAACAAAGTGTCATGTAAAAATGAATAAATAAAAAAACCCAGAAAATTTTAAAATGATAGGGAAAAATGTCAGCCATGTTAGACTCGCTGTCCTGAGTCAACTATTGTCTGTAAGATTAACGACGGTCCGTTTGCTTAGAAAACCACAATGCTAGACAACGCCACGGAATAAAAAGTGACCGTGTCTACATACAGAGGCCTTTCGCACCGAAACTTATCTTTTATTTTATTTAATTTTTTTTTTTTTTTTTTTTTTTTGCGGGGAGGGGGACACTTTTTATTTTTTTGCCACCTTCTTTCTCTAGATTTTCTTTTTGAACTTCATATATTTTTATTACGATTTAAAAGTATGGTGTTCCAACATCCGGTTCCATTTACTTCCGTTTCGTAAGCCTTTTAAGGATCGAACCAATTGTTTAACATATTTTTCTAGTTTTTTCATATAAAAAATAGAATTAACGGTATTTTGTTTATTACTTACATGGAACGAAGAACTGCTCCACTCTTGGGAAAAACAGATCATGGAAAACAGCGATTAAATCTTGTAGACTGTTATTATTTGAGTTCTATACTCAACTCTGACTCGTGTTTGTGTCGAAAACTAATATTAGTAAACACTATAACTATGAATTTCAAACTTAGCTGGCCGTGAATATTAGAGTGATTTCGACATTCATTGGCCTCCCCAAATTTATTGGTTTGTGCTATACGAAGTAAGTTTTAGTCAATGTCCCGGTAGGACAAGGCTAGCGCTTTTTAGATATCTATCAAATATAATAATAGTTGATCAGAATTTACATGCAAAACTACAAATTTCAATTGTACTTTAAGTTTCTGAGAAAGGCTACATGACGCTTACCGGCAAGGTTATTTTCGAATTTTTTTAGGAAAGAAAATATGCTCTTCGACCGGGTTCGAATATAGAGTAAACTAGCATATAGCCTGGCTTGCTTTAGATCGCATAGGAATCTGTTTCTAACGCTCTCGGAGGTCACATTTTATTTTTATTATTAAAGACTCTATAACATTTATAGTAATGAGAAATTGACACTCATATATATATCTAAATCTAAACTTATTTATAAATGGAACTTTGTCTGTGTGTGTGTGTGTGTGTGTGTGTGTGTGTGTCTGTGTGTGTGTCCATTACCTATAGACTCCGAAACGGCTGAACCGATTTTCTTGAAAATTTACACAGTTGTACTATAAGCGTCTGCGAGTGTTCTTAGCTATATTTTGTGTCGAGGTACCCCCGATAAATATCGGAAATCGAAAAAATCGGGTTATAGAAGGAGTGGTTCGATTTTAATCAAGCTTCATACACTAATAGACAAAGACATAAGAAACCGTATTCAGACGTTTCAAGGTTGCAGTTCTTACAATAGTGTAGAAAATCGATAATATATATATATATATATATATATATATATATATATATAAAAGGCAAGTTGTTTGTGTGTGTGTCGGTTTATCTGCCTATATGTCTGTATTTTTTTCAGCCCTTTTATTTTAGTTTTTGCTTCGGGTTTGGCTCTAAGTAGGTATAATTATAGTCTGAGCCATGATACCATTTACTCAGAGAAGTTATTTAGCCTTCAAAATTCAGTTTACGACAAAAAACTTATTTGATGTCGATACCAGGAAATCAAAATTTGTCTTACATCCATTCATTTTTCTTTCAGTCTACGGTTTCGCTTTAACTGGAAAAAACTATTGCTTTGTAGTCTTTCGTGTCAACGTCCAAAGAGTCCGGGCTATACTGTTAGTATATATATATATATATATATATATATATATATATATATATATATATATATATATGTATTAATCTTCGGGATTTTCCATAACATTGTATGTTTATATTTGTTGACATTACGATACATTTAAGAACAGAGATGGTTATTTATGTAGAATCAAAAATTGTATTATATAAGTTTGATTTGACTTTCTTTCGGTTATGGTATCATTCGTGGTCGCGTCGTCTGAGACGCACTAGATCAGTTGGTGTCTTCTCCTATGTTGATAGGGGTTGCCGGTTCAAATCCTGCCGGATGACCCACATTTTCATCCAAAATGTATCGTAAATAATCTAACATGTTTTCATATCTAATTTAAAGGAAAATCCAATCATGAAGAATTTAACGCAAAACTTTTGCCTATAATAGAATCAAATTATTTGTTTGACGAACGAACTGATATTGATCATCTTACTGGTAGGTTCAGAAAACGCGACTCGCCTTTTTTTCGTTTCTGTTGAAAGTTTTCATTTCATTCGAAATGTTCGTTAGAAAAAGAATGAACGGTTGAACTAGAGACGAATATCTAGTGTCCGATCATGGCACTCCACAACTTCCATTCATTTGTTGCTCTAAATATTTTTTGTTTGTTTAATATATTATCTCTTCCCTATTCTTTCAGTCATTTAAACAAGCTTGTTAGGTAGGTTAGGGTGATTTTCTTAGTGCTGTTTAGGTGTGGCACAAGGCCGAAAGTATGGGGTACCCAGTGAGAATCGAACTTACTACTCAATTGTAATAATTATAGTGAGATAAGCTTCCTGACCATTACACCACACTGAGGTGCCTACTCGTTAGGTAGGTTATGTGTCAAATTCTCCAAGCCCTCTTTCCTTGTTGTTTACCTTAGAAATTTCAACTGTCTCTTTCTGGTTCTAAGTGTCAGTTTGTGTCTATTTTCCCTAAAATCTTCCAATTATTCACATTTCAGTTCATGGTATCCTCACCTTCTGTAGAACTCATTTCTATTGGCTCAAGTATCTTTATTTGTAATGAGATTGTCCAATATTTACTACCATATCGGATGACTGATATTAGATAATATTTCAGCACTCATTTCTTTGTTTCTAACAAATGTTTCTTGTTTGTTTCTTTGGTTAGACTTTAGAAGGTGTCTTTCGCAAATCTAAAGAGCTTTAGGATATTTCCGTGTTTTTTTTTTTCTCGTTAAAACACTTACTAGATATTTACTTTTATGCACTTGCTCGATTTTATATCTCCCGTCGGAGTTCGAATCTTAGGCTGTTCGTTTTGCTTGTAACTATACCTTCTGTCATCTTTGGGATTTCTTCTTACTTTCCTTTATTAACTTGTCTTGGAGATGCAGTAGATCAGGGATTCTTAACCGCCAAGCCGGGGCACATTAGTGTTCGCCGCGATCCTTTTAAGTGTACCGCGAAATACTGTCTCGGTATACATATATATATGTGTGAGTGTGAAAGTTGTAATGGTACAGCGTTAGTATTTGAATAAATGAATAAGTATTAATTTTTTTTTTCAAATAATTCTTTTCACTATTCTTTGATTATGATTTTTTAAATAATTCGTTTTAATATTCATCAAACATTGAAGAAATCGTAAAAAACAACAGGCATAAGTTTCTCACTAAATAATAAACACTGCTCTAGAACAACACTGTCTTTGGATATTTTATGCCGCTTGTGATTGCTGATAATGAATACTGATATTACATATTACTGTGAAGTTAAGCAACGTTGAGCCTGGTCAGTACGAAAGAGAAATCGGTGAGCCGAGTTCGAATTCCAGTTGAATACCCTGCATTTACTTAAGCACTGGTACCCTTGGGAAAGGTACTAATCCGTCCCTAACCTCCACTTATGGGTTAAATAACAGGGTAGGACCTAGGGACCCTACCCTTAAAAAACAAATCCCAATGAACCTTGATACTCGAAAAGAAAAAGTATTACTAGACACAAAACATATATAAAAAACAACAACAATAAATTGTTGAAAGAAAAAGGGATTACCAGCAATAAATAAATAAATAAAATTTAGTTGGCAATAAATGACCCGCTGAGGTTGATATGCCATAAAACAAAACAACCAACCAACCAACATATTTCTGTAATCATTTTTTGTTTCTAACAAATTTTTCCTGTTTCTTTGATTACATTTTGGAAGGCGTCTTTCACGAATCTAAAGCGCTTTCGGATATTTCGGTGTCTTTCTATTAAAACACTTACTAGATATTTACTTTTTTTGCGCTTGCTCGATTTTGTGTCTCCCGTCGGAGTTCGAATCTTAGGCTGTTCGTTTTGCTTGGAACTTTACCTTCTGTCTTCTTTGGGGTTTCTTCTTACATTCCTTTATTAACTTGTCTAAAAGGTGCAGTAGATCAGTGCTTATTAACCACTGGGCCGGGGCACACTAGTGTTCCGCACGATCCTTTTAAGTGTACCGCGAAATATTTTCTCGGCATACATATATACGGGTGTGTTGGGCACCTTGAGATGGTGTAATGGTTAACAATCTTGTCCCGCTAGAATCATAACAATTGAATAATGAGTTCGATCCTCACTGGGTACCCAATATTTTTGGCCTTGTGCCACATCTAAGCTACGCGTAGAAAATCACCATATTTACGCGCGCGCGCGCGCGTGTGTGTGTGTGTGTGTGTGTGTGGAAGTAGTAATGATATATCGTTAGTATTTGAATAAATGAATAAGTATTAGATATTTTCTCAAATAATTCTTTTCCCTATCCATTAATTATGATATTTTAAATAATTTGTTTTACTATTCATTAAACATTGAAAAAATTTTAAAAAAATCACCAGGTTTGTTTCTCACTAAATAAGCTGTACAAATAGGGAATGAAAACATTAAAATAGAGAAAGTTCACATTTGTGTGCATATATTTAAACAAAAAATCTATGGTTTTCTTTCATAATATTTAAATGTATAACCTTTAAAAATATTTGATAAGTGTTTTCATTTGCTTCTAGGTGTGTCATTTCTTAAAAAGCTTAAGAGACACTTCTCTTGATCAACACTGACTTTGCATATTTTATGCCGCTAAAATTGTGATCGACAAAAATGGATACTGTTAGTACTTTTTCTTATTTTTATTTCTTATAAAGGATTGCTTTACTGTAAGACACAGCCTTGTCTTACGCCCCTTGCTATTTTTGTGTATTTACTGAATTCATTTTCCATCCGTATCCAGGCAGAATAAGCTCTGGATTATTCTAATATCATAATGAAGGTGTCTCCATTACATCGCAAAAAACCCCCCAAAAAAACCCAAAAAAACAAAAAAAACAAAAAACAGTATAGTATGATATAAAAAGGTCCAAAACCTAATAAAACGAACTTTTTCCATCAAAAATGTTTATAATATTATTAAGAGAAACGATCAAAATAATTTTTATTTATTTTATAAAATTTGTTAATCCCTTTTAACATGTTCGATATTTTGGCAGAAAAATTTGTTTTGATTTGAGTTAGCGTTTCAGAAAATCTTACAACTGTTTACAATCGATCACGTAATTTTTACGTAACTCACTTTTTCGGTGACAAACACATTAATTTGGAAATTCTCGCAAAAATAAAATAATTGTCGGATTTTAATGAAACTTTCAGTACTCATTCACAAATGAAAAATTATTTTTGAAATTATTATTTTTTAAAAATATTGTTGAAAAAAAAATTTTTTAGACTCTATTACCATCCCGTTTTCGTAAATTCATGAAATTTTAATTAATTTTAATAAATTTTAATTTTTGTAAATTATTTTTATTAGTTAAACGCAGAACTCATCGGGGAATATAAACCATCTATTTTTTTATTTTAAATTATTCGGCACTATCCAAAAATGTGCTCCGAAAAGTAAAATAAAAATGCAATAAAACTCTGATATAATTTAATAAGCTTTTAATTGCTGGAATAAATAATAACAATTAAGGACATTATAGTCTTAAGAAAAAAAACTTTTTGATTACTCATAAAATTCTAAAATAATTGTTTTCATTTTTTTATTATAATAATTCATAAAAATTTAAAAATCTTTTAAAGAACTGTTGTCCTTTTATTTTAGTTAACAATTGATGATTATATTGCCTATCAAAAAATTAAAAGTTTTATAAAAAATTTTCACAAATTATATTTTTAAAATAATTAAAAAAAATTTTTGTGTGCAAATAAATATGTTCATTTAAGTACGATGTTCCATAGCGGTCATAACAAGTTTCCATAGGAGTCGTATTTAACAAGTGTTTTGGATTATTCCTCTGAGATGGAAAACGACAAAAACCGCACTTTGATTCTGATTCAAGTCTCTTCAAGACGTTTATAAAATTCAACAGCCTGTTTTGCAAGTCATTCTTTAAACATTTAAAGCCACTTTTACATTTTAATTCCTAATTTTCTGATTTTGTTAAAAAAATAATAATTGTGAAATTCACAATTTGTGGAAGTACCTAAAATATGAAAAATAGATATTAAAAATAAAAATTAATAAATGCCATAACATTTAATAAATTATTGAGTTACTTCTGCCGTTATTTTCATTGTGTTATTAAATTGTAAATGTTTTTAAAAGAAAGTTTTATATTATTTTAATTTTTATTTTTCATAAAACATTTTCAAACGTAAGCCTACAAAGCTAAACTAACTAAAATTCTATCAAATATTAGTTAATTGCTGAAAACTGTGTTAAATTTTTAATTTTAACATAGTTAAAAAAGAAAAGAAAAGCGATTTGTATGAATAAGATATATACCAAATTCGTCTTCCATACTTTTGGTCGGCTACTGTAAATCATCAGTTGTCGGCTGCTGCTAAGATGCTGACTTCTGCTGATAAGGTGTTGACTTCTGCTGATAAGGTGTTGACAGCTGTGATAACAAGGCTACCGTAATTGAGAAATGCTTTTTGAAACATTTTTCAAGCAGTAAGCATCTAATTCTTGTTTCAAATCCACGTAGAGTAAGTTTAAATTCGGTAATTTGAAGAAAATAATGTGTCAGCGAGGTGTATTTTATTTTTGTAAGAAGTTTTCACCGAGAATTGGTTTCTGTTTACAATTGCTGAAAAATGGCGGAAAATTTGAAATTTTAAAAACTTTTTTTAAATTTAGAAAATTTTTGATTCCAATCAATATAATTTCGGTTTAAAATACACCAGGATATTTTGCTTAATAAAATTACCAATTTAATCCCTTCGCTTTCAATTAAATCTATTTTTAAAGCTTGAAGATGACTTATTTATTTTTAAAATTTCAGTTTAAATTTAGGTATAGAAAAATGAGTGGAGGTACCTATCATAATGCTTCACGTGTAACTAGTAGTTCAAGTAGTTCTTTAGGACTTGCTTTGCATAATCTTTAAAGTAGGGTTATACATCTTTTAGCATTTGAATTTCCATTTTTATTATCATTCTAATCTAAACTTATTTATAAATGGAAGTTTGTCTGTGTTTGTGTGAATCTGTGTGTGTCCCCGTTACCTATAGACTCAGAAACGGCTGAACCGAATTTCTTAAATATTTATACAGTTGTACTATAAGCGTCTGCGAGTGCTCTTAGCTAGGTTTTGTGTCGAGATACCCCGATAAATATCGAAAATCGATAATCGAAAAAATCGGGTTATAGAAGGAGTGGTCCGATTTTAATCAAATTTGATACAATCATAGACAAAGACATAAGAAACGATATTCAGAAGTTTCAAGGTTGCAGTTCTTACAATAGTGCAGAAAATCGATACTATATATATATATATATATATATATATATATAAAAGAAAAATGTTTGTGCGTGTGTCTGTTTATCTGTCTATATGTCCTTTACACAAATCCACAATTTTTATCCGATTCTCACCAAACTTCACACAAATATTCTTTAGACTGAGTCTGAGCTGAACGACCATGGATTAGTTTTAAAGCTTTCATTACACCCGAGCAACGCCGGGCTATACTGCTAGTCATAAATATAGCATTCTTTGTTACTGTGTCTCTAAAGAAACCTGTACTGTTTTTTACCTATTTCTTCTATAATATTGCTGTGCGTTCTGTTCATCAGAATTCGGATGGTAAGTTTTGTTATGTGGGCTGATTGTTCAAAGGATTTCGCTTTCATCTGCGCCTGAATTCTTAAGAAAATGGATCTACTTAGATTTTCAGGCATATCATTGTTGTCGTATATACTAATTACTATTAATCCACGATCTGATTCCGTGATCTACACTCATACTATCATGAGTAATTTTGTTAATGACGAAATCTTTAATGATTGCTTGCATCTCTATTCCAATTCGATTTGGAGCTGCTACTTTGTTCCTGTTCAGTTTAATTCGGTTCAATCAGGAAACTCAAGCCGCAAAACCGTCAAATTGTAACTGGTATTTTTAATGTTTTATTTATTTATACTACAGAAAACGCGTTAAACTGACTCCAAAATAGATATGATGATTGCACTACGACTTCTGATGTAAATGTACGAGGTAAGAGAAGTGTATGAAATACCTGTGTTAATTGCATGTCAATGAAAACTACCTAATAATACGTAACCTTATTCCGTTCTCTAATCTCTTTCCACCAGGTCTAAAACCACAATTCTTTTGAAGTAAATCTACGTTATTCTGTAGGATGCGCGTTGGGGTGCAGTGGATATCGGCTCGTAATGGAGCCGGGTTCGAATTCCACTTGATATTCACTGCATTCACTTGCGCGCAAATACCCTTGGGAAAGGTATTAATCCGTATCCTCCCTCAAGTTATGGATAAAAGAGCAGGACAGATTGGGTTCTATAGCCTTGGCTGGCAATCAGTCTACCGCAGAAAGTAATGGCAACCTATTGCGGGATAATCTTCTGCCCAGTCAGACATGTATCTTTCGAGAAATGATCGTCCAAAGCGTGTATCACGTATGGCACTTAACTGACTGACTGAAACATGATTAAGGCTTCTACTGGACATAAAGTAGGGGATCGGTTTTCTATTTTTATGAAGTAATAAACTGATCCACCCCAAAATTACTATGTAATAATACAATACATCTCTACTCCCTCTAGCTATGAGTAAAATAACAGGAAAGAATGGGTTCTATAGCCATGTCCGACTACCAGTCCCCCGCAGAAAGTAATGGCAGCCTACAGCGGGATAATTTTCTACCCAGTCATTCATGTCTCTAAAGAGATATAAAGCTTCTAGTGGGCATAAAGTGGGGATCGGATTTCTATAGATATGAAATCATAAACTGATCCCCCACTGATTACTACGTAATAAAATAATACATCTCTACTTCCTCTAGCTATGAGTCAAATAACATGACAGAATGGGTTCTATAGCCTTGGCTTGCAACCTAGTCCACCGCAGAAAGTAATGGCAGCCTACTAAGGGGGATAATCTTCTGCCCAGTCAGACATGTCTCTAAAAAGACATGATGGCCCAAAGCGTGTATCACGTATGGTACTTAACTGACTGACTGAATATAATAGTTAGAAACATGATTAAGGCTTCTAGTGGGCATAAAGTGGGGGATCAGTTTTCTATTGATATGAAATCATAAACTGATCCCCCACTGATTACTACGTAATAAAATAATACATCTCTACTTCCTCTAGCTATGAGTCAAATAACATGACAGAATGGGTTCTATAGCCATGGCTTGCAACCTAGTCTACCGCAGAAAGTAATGGCAACCTACTGCGGGGGATAATCTTCTTCTCAGTCAGACATGTCTCTTTCGAGACATGATCGTCCAAAGCGTGTATCACGTATAGCACTAAACCGATGTTGTTCAGTGTATAAGAATAGTTTTATTACTAGTAATGATAATAAAATAGATCTATTATTTCTATTGTGGATAAAAAAGATAATGAGTGGAGACTAATGATGATAATGATGTTATTCCTGATCATAATATGCAAGCTACATTATCCATCAATGTCTTTCTCATTCTGCCCAAGGTAAAATAGAGGCATTAATATGTATGTGACTTTCGAGACAAACAATTAGCAAGGTCTTCATTTACATACATTTTCAGAAGGGAATAAACGACAGAAGAAATTACATTTCTGCTGACGTTTTTAAAAGAAAGCTCAGTGGTTAAGGAAAAAAAAAGACTTACTAGGTAAGAGATTAAGTTACGTGCCATACGTGATAAACGTTTTGGGCGATCATGTCTCGAAAGAGACATGACTGACTGGGCAGAAGATTATCCCGCAGTAGGTTGCCATTGCTTTCTGCGGTAGACTGGTTGCCGACCAAGGCTATAGAACCCAATCTGTCCTGTTATTTGACTCATAGGAAGTGGAGAAAGAAATGTATTATATTATTATATAGTAATTAATGGGGGATCGGTTTCCTATTGTTATGAAGTAATAAACTGATCCCCCACTTTATGACCAGTAGAAGACTTAATCATCATTTCAACTATTATATTCAGTCAGTTAAGTGCCATACGTGATACACGCTTGGGCGATCATGTCTCGAAAGAGACATGACTGACTGGGCAGAAGATTATCCCGCAGTAGGTTGCCATTACTTTCTGCGGTAGACTGGTTGCCGACCAAGGCTATAGAACCCAATCTGTCCTGTTATTTGACTCATAGGTATAGGGGAAAGAAATGTATTATATTATTATGTAGTAATTATTGGGGGATCGGTTTCCTATTGTTATGAAGTAATAAACTGACCCCCCCCCCACTTTATGACCAGTAGAAGCCTTAATCATTATTTCAACTATTATATTCAGTCAGTCAGTTAAGTGCCATACGTGATACACGCTTGGGGGATCATGTCTCGAAAGAGACATGACTGACTGGGCAGAAGATTATCCCATAGTAGGTTGTCATTACTTTCTGCGGTAGACTGGTAGCCAACCAAGGCTATAGTACCCAATCCGTCCTGTTATTTGATTCATAAATAGAGGGTGTAGAGATGGTTTATATTATTACGTAGTAATTAGTGGGGGATCAGTTTATTAGTTCATAACAATAGAAAACCGATTCCCAACTTTATGCCCTGTAGAAGCCTTAATCAAATTTCCAACTATTATATTCACTCAGTCAGTTAAGTGCCATACGTTATACACGCTTTGGGCGATCATGTCTCTTTAGAGAGATGACTGACTAGGCTGAAGATTATCCCCGTAGTAGGTTGCCATTACTTTCTGCGGTAGACTGGTTGCAAGCCAAGGCTATATAACACAATATGTTCTGTTATTTGACTCATAGCTAGAGGGAGTAGAGATCTATTATATTATTACATAGTAATTTTGGGGAGATCAGTTTATTACTTCATAACAATAGAAAACCGATCCCCTACTTTATGCCCAGGAGAAGCCTTAATCATGTTTCCAACTATTACATTCAGTCAGTCAGTTAAGTGCCATACGTGATATACGCTTTGGGTGATCATGTCTCGAAAGAGGCATGACTGAGTGGGTAGAAGATTATCCCGCAAAAGGTTGCCATTATTTTCTGCGATAAACTGGTTGCCAGCCAAGGCTATAGAACCTAATCTGTCCTGCTATTTAACCCATAACTGGAGGGAAGAGACGGATTAATACCTTTCCCAAGGTATTTCTGCGTAAGTGAATGCAAGAAATTCAACTGGGATTCTAACTCGGCTCCCCGATTTGTCGTTCCTAGTCGATATCCTCTGCACCACAAGTTTTTAATATTTAGTAAGCTCAGCATTTTTTTAGCTTTAACCTCATGATTACAAAGAGATCCTTGCATACTTCCTGTTCACAAAACCTTGTCATTTCTTTCTGTCCAAAGCAACTCCTTCAAGTTTCAAAAGTAGAATTCCGGTACCCTTTCTGATTTGTTTTTCTCATATTTTAGGTGGTCGATGCATGATATTTGCCAGTGAAGTTGTCTTTATAGGAGATAGGCAGAAAGTTTCATTTTTACTTCATGATTCCATGGCCAAACCATTTTAGCCTCCTTCTTCTAAGGGTCCTGGGTACGACTGTAAACTGCATCCGGTAGCAAGGCCTCTGATTGGGAGGTTAGGAGCATGGAACCACCTCTTAATTGTTGTTGTTCCCAGGTACACCCTGACCCAGAGTGGTTGCACCTGTTAGGGTCCCAGCTATGAGCAAATAGTTCGCCCCAAAACTGAGTTCAGAAAACACTATGAAAGCATAAAAATAGACTTTTATGGAAATATATACATGAGAAGAGATTTTATAGAAAAATATACATTTTTTAAGGAAAAATATTACCAACAATACATTTTTGAAAGAAAAAAATATTTCCATAACACATTTTTAAAGTAAAATAATTATTGCTATAATACATTTTGAAGGAAAAATTTATTACCAGCAATACATTTTTGAATACAAAACTAGAAGACATCTTTAATTTTTTAAAATAAAAAAAATAATCAAAGTCTGATTAAATCAACCTTCTCACTATCTAAACTTATTTATAAATGGAACTTTGTGTGTGTGCTGTGTGTGTGTATGTGTGTGTCCGTTACCTATAGACTCTGAAACGGCTGAACCGATTTTCTTGAAAATTTACACAGTTGTACTATAAGCGTCTGCGAGTGTTCTTAGCTAGGTTTTGTGTCGAGGTACTCCCGATAAATATCGAAAATCGATAATCGAAAAAATCGGGTTATAGAAGGAGTGGTCCGATTTTAATCAAATTTGATAAACTCATAGACAAAGTCATAAGAAACGATATTTAGAAGTTCCAAGGTTGCAGTTCTTACAATAGTGCAGAAAATCGATAATATATATATATATATATATATATATATATATATATATATATATATAAAAGGCAAGATGTTTGTGTATGTGTCTGTTTTATGTGCCTGTATGTCTGTAATATTTTCAACCCTTTTATTTTAGATTTTGCTTCGGACTTGGCTCTAAGTAGGTATAATTGTAGTTCTTAGTCTCAGCCATGATACCATTTACTCAGTGGACCTATTTAGCCTTCAAAATTCAGTTTACGACGAAAACATTATTTGATATCGATACCAGGAAATCAAAATTTTTTCTTACACCCATTCATTTTTCTTTCAGTCTACGGTTTCGCTTTAACTGGAAAAAACTATTGCTTTTTAGTCTTTCGTTCCAACATCCAAAGAGTCTGAGCTCCAGGCCATGGGTGAGTTTTAAACCTTTCATTACATCCGAGCAACGCCGGGCTATATTGTTAGTAAATAATAAATAACCTTTTGCGTTACACCCTGTATAGGGCAACGTTTTTGCTGTTTCCGTAACAAACTGTTTTTTATGGGGCAGGGTTGTTAGCTCCGCGCCCAACCCCCAAACCTGGAGGAAGGTGATTTTCTAAGCGTAGCTTAGACGTGACACAAGGCCAAAAGTAGGGGGTACCTAGTGAGGATCGAACTCACTACTCAGTTAAAATGTTTCTAGCGAGACGAGCTTGCTAACCATTACACCACGCCGAGGTGCCCCTTCTCACTATAACTGAAATTTAAAAAATTTAAAACCCCACCTTTTTGGCATTAAATAACTCACAGAAGTTGATAGGCAATTGAACAAAACTCAAACTCCAACTCCTTCTCTTATTCAGTTCAATTATGTAAGTTTTAACATATAGTTTCTTCCTTGTGGCATCCATTGTGATTCTGTCTCCGATATTTTTCCAGCTTATCAAAAATTCCGAGAAAACGACTTTCCAGTCATAAGCAACAACAAAAACATTCCAGTCATAAGCAAAAAAAAAAAACAAAAAAAAAAAACAAAACAAAAAAACATGAGAAAATGGAAGAAAAAAACAAAACCCAGTTTTTCATCGTACTTTTTTTTTTTTTTTTTTTTAATCATATCACCCCAAGCAAGGCAATAATGTCACTGATGCGCAGGGGGCTACGTAAGAGTAAAAAGATTGGAAAAGAGAAAGCCGGAAACTGCATCCTAAACAGGAAACAAGGGATGAGCCTCTTCACCTGTTCAATAGACATGGGTGGAGTGTGAACCGGGCGATAGTTTAGTCTATCTACTCCAATTGAACTGTAAAGAAAACAAAAAAAGCAGAAAACAGATACACCAAAAACGCCCATCTGACAAGAAATAATGAAAGCAAACTAAAAGGCAAAAAGAATACGTATTTCATAAGCCTGAAACAAACCAAAAAATAACCTTATTTCAAAATGCTAAAATTCCTTTAAAAACAACACTATATAACAAAAAGGAAATATAAAGGACAAAAAGGACAGAAATATAACAACAACAAAAATACAAAAACAGCCTTCTTTTATAAGTTTTAACTCTCCCTAAAACAAAGACAAAAAATCAAACATCCTTTTATAATATAGTAGCTGGTTAATTTATCTACAGACTAATTGAAGACACGTCATCACTAAATATTACGTATGTACATCAATTTCTAGTCTGGAAATACATTTATTATAAAAAATAAATTCCACCCACGTCTATTGAACAGGTGTAGGGTCTCATCCCTTGTTTCCGGTTTAGGATTTGGTTTCCGGCTTTCTCCTTTACAATATTTTCACTTTTCTTTTTTTCTTATTTTTTTCAATTGGAGTAGATAGACTAAACTATCGCCCGGTTCACACTCCACCCACGTCTATTGAACAGGTGAAGAGGCTCATACCTTGTTCCCTGTTTAGGATGTGGTTTCCGGCTTTCTCTTTTCCAATCTTTTCACTTTTCTTTTTTTTCTTTTTTCTTTTTTAATTGGAGTAGATAGACTAAATTGTCGCCTTGTTCACACTCCACCCACGTCTATTGAACAGGTGAAGAGGCTCATACCTTGTTCCCTGTTTAGGATGTGGTTTCCGGCTTTCTCTTTTCCAATCTTTTCACTCTTACGTAGCCCCCTGCACATCAGTGGTATTACCGCCTTGCTCGGGGTGATATGATAAAAAAATGTAATTTTTTAATATAATCTTCCTTGTCAATGTAATTAATTCATTAAATAAACATTAAACACTTTAAACGAGCAGTGAAAGTTTTAAATAAAAATTCAGTCACTTAATGCATGATCAACCCATGTATATACACATGTGTGTGTAGCTGTACAAATGTATCAGTGTATACAGTACTGTGCAAAAGTATTAGGACAAGAACTATTTTATCTTTTATGAGGCATAAAAACAAAGTTTAAAACCATCCCTGTCCTAACACTTTTGCAAAGTATAGGTAATGTGCAAAAGTATTAGGACAGGGGTGATTTTCCTAAAAACCTCACTGAAATTCAAGTACAGGGTGAAAAGCCAAACGTTTCTAAGAATTATTTAACTAAAACGGAAGAGGAAGGAAGGCTTCGGAATTTAAATTCGCCCTAACGAAGTCCTGATCTCAATCCTATTGAACATCTATGGGATATTTTGGAAAAACAAATTGATAAATCTAATGTTACTTCGCAAGACACACTTTGGGAACAAATACAAGCTGCTTGGCAGGAGATACCATTAGATACATTGAAGAAGCTTGTGATGAAGAAGCTTGTGATGACAATGCCTGACTGAACGAAGGCTGTGATCAAATCAAAAGGCTATTATACTAAATATTAAATTTATTTTATAACAAGTATTTTTTCTTGTCAAAGAATTTGAGTAAATCAAATAAAATTACTTTAATTAAATTGTTTATTTTCTGTCAATATGCCTCATAAAAGATAAAATAGTTCTTGTCCTCATACTTTTGCACAGTATTATATATATATATATATATATATATATATATATATATATATATATAAGCAAAAGGCTATGTTAGGTGCGATTGGTAAATTGTCGGAAATATTTTATGATTTCAAAGCAAAAGGCTATTATACTAAATATTAAATTTATTTTATAACGAGTATTTTTTCTTGTTAAAAAGTTTGTTGAGTAAATCAAATAAAATTACTTTAATTAAATAGTTTATTTTCTGTCAATATGCCTCATAAAAGATAAAATAGTTCTTGTCCTAATACTTTTGCACAGTACTGTATAAGCATACAAACGAAAGAGTAATGTTGTCATAACAACACCATGAATGTAACAGTCTCAGTTCTCTTCGTATTTCTCCATCTTTATTCCGTATTTTCATTTATTTTCTTTCTTTCACAAAATGCCTTTCATTTGTCATTTAGTTTGGAAAATCTATTTTTCTCTTTCGCTCTCGTATTGAATTAAAAAGTTATCTCCCTTTATTTTTTTTAAAAATTAAATTAGAAAACATGTACGTTTGTTATTATCTTAACATTGAGATTTCTTTGGAAATGATATAGACGATCAAAACTCTTCACAGATATATTTTATTACCTGTGAATGTCCGTGAGTTCTTGGTAGTATATATATACATATATATATATATATATATATATATATATATATATATATATATATATATATTAGAGTGGTTTCCATTTACCTTTTTTATGATTTGGAATTGAAAGTTTTCCTTTTTTAGACTGGTTACAATACACGTCTCGATATTCAATAGTCAGTCAGTTAAGTGCCATACGTGAAACACGCTTGGGCGATCATGTCTCGAAAGAGACATGACTGACTGGGCAGAAGATTATCAAGCAGTAGGTTGTCATTGCTTTCTGCGGTAGACTGGTTGCCAGCCAAGGCTATAGAACCCAATCTGTCATGTGATTTAACACATAACTGGAAGGAAGAGACGGATTAATACCTTTCCCAACGGTATTTGCGCGTAAGTGAATGCAATGAATTCAACAGGAATTCGAACTCGGCTCTCCGAGTTCTTGTTCCGAGCCGATATCCACTGGACCACCACGCACATATTCTATAGAGATTATTCAAAGACAGCAAATATTTTTGAAATGTAAGAATTTTGGGGAGTAAAGTTTTAGTAATTAATTCATGTCTGAAAGAAGAAATGGCGATTAATAACTTTCCCAAGGGAAGTCGTCCGAAAGTGAATGCAAAACAACTAAACCGGAATTTGAATTTGACTCGCCGTTACCATTTTCTGCTCCAATATCCGTTAATTTTCTCATGCTTATTATTGCTGCGTTTTTTAATAAAATTCTAGAGCCTCCCCAACCCGACAATTTTTAATGGTATCTTCGTTTTCTTGCTTTGTAATAGTATTTCTTGAATTTTCAGA
Source organism: Ascarosepion bandense (assembly GCA_037127315.1). Taxonomy (NCBI): domain Eukaryota; kingdom Metazoa; phylum Mollusca; class Cephalopoda; order Sepiida; family Sepiidae; genus Ascarosepion; species Ascarosepion bandense. The sequence continues at coordinate 1,843,307 of JBBBDQ010001011.1, forward strand.
TAAAGTATTTTTCTTGTTATGATTTTACTAGCACTATAACCCGGCGTTGCTCGAGTGTAATGGAAGCTTTAAAACTAATCCATTGTCCTGGAGCTCAGACTCTTTGGACGTTGGCACGAAAGACTAAAAAGCAATAGTTGTTTCCAGTCAAAGCGAAACCGTAGACTGAAAGAAAATGAATGGATGTAAGTCAAATTTTGATTTCAGGGTATCGATATCAAATAAGTCTTTTTCGTTGTAAACTGAATTTGAAGCCTAAATAAGTCCTCTGAGTAAATGGTATCATGGCTGAGACTAAGAACTACAATTATACCTACTTAGAGCCAAACCCGAAGCAAAAACTAAAATAAAGGGACTGAAAAAAATACAGACATACAGGCAGATAAACAGACACACACACAAACATCTTGCCTTTTATATATATATATATATATATATATATATATATATATATATATATATATTATCGATTTTCTGCACTATTGTAAGAACTGCAACCTTGAAACTTCTGAATATCGTTTCTTATGTCTTTGTCTATGAGTGTATGGAATTTGATTAAAATCGGACCACTCCTTCTATAACCCGATTTTTTCGATTATCGATTTTAGATATTTATCGGGGGTGCATCGACACAAAACCTTGCTAAGAACACTCGCAAATGCTTATTGTACAACTGTGTAAATTTTCAATAAAATCGGTTCGGCCGTTTTGGAGTCTATAGGTAACGGACACACACACACGCACAGACACACACACATACACACACAGAGACAAAGTTCCATTTATAAATAAGTTTAGTGAGATTATTATTTTTTTAATCCACCTTATATTGCTATATAGATACACTTCCACTATTATGCTTTTGTTAAATTTACTATCACCCACTTTTATCATAATGTCTTTGATAGATAAGCTCAAATATCTATTAAATCAAACATCTTCCATGATAAGATAGAGACTGGTTAACAGCTGAAGTGAGATAAGATTAGATAAGAGAATTTTTTCTTGCCAAAATACTTTTTCTTAAAGTCTAGCGAAGTAATTATATTGATAAGCAGACGTATTAGTTTAATATGAGTCAATCTCGTGTTGCTCTATCAAGAAAATATTTTAATAATAAATAAAATGTACAATCGTAAACGTAGAATTATCAATTATCATCTCCAATAAAAATTAAATGATTACGTAAGATATCTTTCAGAAAAGAAATGAATTTGAAACAATAAATATTTTGGGAGATTCTTTTTGTAGCAGCGTTCAAGATTACTGGTGTATAATCATTGGTAGTAACTTTGCAGCAAAGGTCGACCCTGCTTTACTTAGGTTAATTGGAATGAACTGTATGGGTTCACGGCCTTACCAAACACTCACACATGGCTATGAGAAGTTGCATGGGCACTTCGACAGCCACACCCTGTTGTGGAGTAGTTTTCGCACTGAAGGTTATAATCGTGCTATGTCTGTTGCTAATCCACGTAACGTAACCAAAATGTTAGGAACTTGGTAATCTTCCAATGAAAGCTGACTCCTTAGTATTCGGCTAACTGCCGACTAATATCAACTGCCTAGTAGTTCTACTGAACTCCAATAGAATTTTAAAGAACTCCTAAGAACTTCCCAAGAACTCCTAAGAACTTCTCCCGTTAACTTCCTATTAATTCTTATTAATATAGGAGGGAGAGTCAATTATCTGAGGAATAGGTGTGTCTCCTCATAACACACCTTCAAGAAAAGGGACAGGGTAACCTCATCATCCCCGATGCAAAGGGAACCGGCAAGCTATTGCACTATTTCATCATGAGTGTCACCATGAACCACTACTGCAACAAAAATAGGGGATGCGGTGGCCACATCGGCGCAAGATTAACTTCTTCTTCTTCTATATGTTCTGTCTCTTCAGGACGTAGGCGATGATGACTTTCCACGTTTCACTATCCCTGGTGGCTCTGAGCACGCTTTCTTCTGTTACACTGTGCAACCCTCGTTCCATCATCCACCTGATTAGATCCTTCAAATATGTTATCATTTGCTTTCCCCTGTCTCTTTTTTCCTCTATCTGGCCTGTTAGTATCAGATTCTCCAAGCCCTCCTTCCACATTGCGTGTCCCAGGGATTTCAGCTGTCTCTTCCTGCTGCTCAGTATTAATTTCCTTTTTGTTTCCATCATTTCCAAGACCTCATCATTGCTCACATGGTCGATCCATGATATTCTACATATCGATCCATGATAGAACTACATTTCAGTTGCTTCAAGGTTTTCCTTCATCTTTGATGGTATTGTCCAGCATTCACTGCTATATTGAAGGACGGAAAGCACGTTGCAATCCAATACTCTCTTCTTAGTTTCTAGTGAAATTGTCCTGTTTCTTAATACTTTACTCAACTTCTGGAATGCTTTGTTCGCCATGCCAATTCGGCTTCGGATCTCTGTGTCGCACTTTCCGTCTTCTGTTATGATGCTTCCCAGGTATTTAAATTTTTGTACCTGCTTGATTCTGGTATCCCCGACCTGTATTTGGCATTTTGGGCTGCCCTTTTCACTGATGACCATGCATTCGGTTTTCGTGCAGTTTATTTCTCGTCCTTTCTTGTTACTTTCTACTGCTACCTTCTGTAAGAGGTCTTGTAGTTTCCTTTCTGTGTTTGCTATCAGCATTATATTATCTGCGAACCTTATGTTGTTTAAATTGTGGCCCCCGATTACGAATCCAGACATAACTTCTAGGGTCCTCAAAATATTCTCGCTGTACAAGTTAAACAGATCCGGTGAAAAGACACATCTTTGTCTTACGCCCCTTTCTATCTTTGTATATCTACTGAATTCATTACCTGTCCGTATGCAAGCGGTTTGTTGCCAGTAAAGATTCTTTATTACTCTCAAGTCTTTCCCAAATATGTCTAGGCCGTCGAGCATCTCCCTCATTTCTTTGTGGCATATTTTGTCAAACGCCTTTGCATAATCAATAAAGCACAGATATAAGTCCTTCTTCATTTGTATTGCCCTTTTGGAGAGCATCCTAATCTAAAATATGGCGTTCCTTGTTCCCGTGTCTTTAACGAAACCACACTGTTCTTATCCTATCTCTGGCCTGATTCTGTTTCTCGCTCTATTCATCAGGATTCGGACAATATGAATGATATTCAAGATCAATACTGAAGAGTTTAAAGCTAATGTTTAATTTTATTTTGAAAGTGAATGTGTTTACATTAAATTTACTCTTAACAAACCGATGTCGGAAAAAATTAAAAATAGGTTTATTTCAGGTAGTAATATAAATTTCAATTAAACCTAAAATTGGTCATCAGCACTTCAACGTGGAATAATGTTTAACGAGCTTATCACCCTAGAACTGTAGAGTGAGTTCGATCCTCACTGGTTACCCCAAGCATTCTGTCTCGTGCCACATCTAAGCTACGCTTGGAAAATGACGAGAAAGTGGGGCATTGGTTTTCTGTTATCTTATATATTTATAAATGGAACTTTGTGAGTGTGTGTGTGTCTGTGTGTGTCCGTTACCTATAGACTCCAAATCGGCTGAACCGATTTTCTGGAAAATTTACACTGTTGTACTCTAAGCGTCTGCGAGTATTCTTAGCTAGGTTTTGTGTCGATGTACCTTCGATAAATATCTAAAATCGATAATCGAAAAAATCGGGTTATAGAAGGAGTGGTCCGATTTTAATCAAATTTAATACACTCATAGACAAAGACATAAGAAACGATATTTAGAAGTTTCAAGGTTGCAGTTTTTACAATAGTGCAGAAAATCGATAATATATATATATATATATATATAAAAGGAAAAATGTTTGATGTGTGTCTGTTTATCTGCCTGTATGTCTATTTTTTCAGCTCTTTTATTTTAGTTTTTGCTTCGTGTTTGGCTCTAAGTAGGTATAATTGCGGTTCTTAGTCTCAGCCATGATACCATTTACTCAGAGGACTTATTTAGTCTTCAAAATTCAGTTTACGACGAAAAAACTGATTTAATATCGATACCAGGAAATCAAAATTTGACTTACGTCCATTCATTTTTCTTTCAGTCTAAGGTTTCGCTTTAACTGGAAACAACTATTGCTTTTTAGTCTTTCGTGCCAACGTTCAAAGAGTCTGAGTTCCAGGACCATGGATTAGTTTTAAAGCTTTTATTACACCCGAGCAACGCCGGGGTCTATACTGCTAGTATATACTAGGTGCGATTGGTAAATTGTCGCAATTATTTTATTATTTCAAATATTCTTTAGGCTGAGTCTGAGTTCCATGACCATGGATTAGTTTTAAAGCTTTCATTACACCCGAGTAACGCCGGGCTATACTGCTAGTTAATAAACTGTTCATTACAGAATTATTAAATTATTGTCAGGCTTTATTATGCAAGGCAATGATTTTACAATAAAATCGCTTTTAACAAATCAATGTTAGTAAAATGTCTAGAATATTTTATAGTCTTTTAATACTGCATTAAAATTGCGATGCGTGATTTTTTTTCCTTAAAAATGGTAGATTGGTTCATCTCAGTGGATCTAGCGTGGAAAGTCATCGTACGTATTGAAATGTTTATGGTTTTCTGAAAATCATTAAAGTAGTTATACTAAATACATTAATTAGAGAATACAACATATATGTTATGGAGGATGAAGACTGTATTCTGTTCGAAACAATAATAGGAAAATAGACAATTTGGTCTATCAGCGTTGGAATTAGAGTCTTTACGACGTCATTGGTTTTCCGATGTTAATTTCAATGACTTTCATTTATTCACTCAGTTAAGTGTCATATGTGATACACGCGTGGGCGATCATGTCTCTTTAGAGACATGACTGACTAGGCTGAAGATTATCCCCGCAGTAGGTTGCCATTACTTTTTGCGATAGACTGGTTGCCGACCAAGGCTACAGAACCCAACCAGTTCTGTTATTTAACCCATAACTGGAGGGAAGAGACGGATTAACACCTTTTCCTTTGCGCGTAAGTGAATGCAAGGAATTCAACTTGAATTTGAACTCTGCTCACCGGTTTCTCGTTTCAAGCCGATATCCACAGCACAACAACGAACATCGATTTATTACTGATCGAAAAATACAAATAGCAGAAAAAAGAAGCTTTACTGAAAAATATTTGAAAGCGGATATGAAAAATATTAAAGTGTCATTCGTCTTCATCTTCTTGACTTACGCCCATATCAGTTTGAAACACTTGTTCTAGATAGGTGACGATTTGTGAATAACAGGTAAGCTTGGATGTGAGTGTAACATAACTGGAGAGCCGAGTTCTCATTTCTGTCATGTTCGTTACAGTCTTCTTCTTTTATGTGTCTTTTCTTTCCAGGACGTAGGCGATCATAGCTTTCCACATCTCCCTATCCCTGGTGGTTCTTAGCACGCCTTCTCTTGTTACACCACCCAAACCCCGCTCTGTCATTCACTAGCTCAAGCTTATATATCTAGAATATAAATGTATAAAAACTAGTACGGCCAAAAAATGAGGGATCAGTTTATATATTGATTACAATATAGAATTGATCCCCCATTTTATACCCACATTATAATTTCTCATAAAAAGTTGGCATATATATTCTTCTTCAGGACGTAGGCGATCGTAGCTTTCTGCATCTCCCTATTCCTGGTGACTCATAGCACGCTTTCTTCTGTTGCACCATGCAACCCTCGTTCCGTCATCCACCTTATCAGGCCTTTCAAATATGTTATCCGCTGCATTCCTCTGTCCCATTTTCCCTGTATCTGGCCTGTTAGTTTCAGATTCTCCAAGCCCTCCTACCTCATTGCATGTCGCAGGAACTTTAGTTGTCTTTTCCTGATGATCAGTATTAATTTCCTTTTCCTTTCCATCCTTTCCAAAACCTCATCATTGCTCACATGCTCGGTCCATGATATCCGCAGCATCCTTCTGTAGAACCCCATTTCAGCTGCTTCAAGTTTTTCCTTCATCTTTGAAGATATTGTCCAACATTCACTGCCATATTGAAGAACCAACATCACATAGCAGTCCAGTACTCTCCTCTTTGTTTTTAGCGAAATTGTTCTGTTTCTTAATACTTTACTCAACTTCTGGAATGCTTCCTTCGCCATGCCAATTCGCCTTCGGATCTCAGTGTCGCACTTACCGTCGTTATAGTCACTTAAGAGAAAACACCCTTCAGAAAGATTTGAATCGACATATTTCTTCCTCCAGCAATGGGTTAATTAGTAAGACTTGTATCAGTAAGTCATTATTTACTCCAAAAGATTATTCTAATTCAAAAATATTTGTTGGCCTTAAATAACCTGTAAATGGTTGATATGTCGTAAAAACAAAAGAAAAGCAAATAACATAACATTCAGTCTACTACTATGAGTCATGTTCACGTAGTAAATGAATGATCAGTACTTTCAGCAACTTTTCGTAATTTTAGACCCTTTAAAATCCATTTTGTCACTACTTTCCATTGACTCAAACGCGTTAAGTAGGTTACTTGCTATTCATCTCTGTTTCACTATGTCCTGTGAGTATTATAATCTCCAGACCTTTCATTATTATGCGTTTCAGAAATTCCAAATATTTCGGTAATTGCTCAAATGCTTCGTCCATAGGATTCTTAACATTCGCCAAAGAAACTCTCGTTTCAAGCCTTTTCTTCATCTGTTGTATATTGTTCATCTGTTCATCTTTTTCTTCATCTTGAAACTCTCGTTTCAAGCCTTTTCTTCATCTGTGAGTATATTGCATCTCCTGCTACATAAGAAAGTAGATAATCCATAGTAGTCCAGCACTTTTTCTTTGTTTCTAAAGACATTTCGTATCTCTTAATACTTTGCTAAGTTTTTGAAAGGCGTTTTCCGCTATTCCATTGTCCCTTTGATTTTCTTCACTATACATGATTTTGTCTTGTATTGCACTAACCAAACAATTAAATTTCTGCGCTTGCTCGATTCCGGTATCTCCAATATGTAGCTTGCATCTTTGTCTCTTTTTGCTTATATTCTTTGGTATGATAAAATGAATGACAGATTGAAAGCTTCTCTATTTTCAACACCTTCACGTACATATATGTTAGCCTAAATGCATAATTAATACACCTACATAATCGTGTATTTATAGTTTTTAACGCAATAAATCCGTCTCTTTAACTGAGCAGATTCATGCCAACTTCAAAGTTTCATAAGTTACTTTTATAATGTCTTCAATCACTGGGGATGGCTTTCTTATTGTTGAGTCTTTACTGAAAAGATTCTTTTTGAGTTTTTTCTAATTTCTTGGGAGCTCTGTGCAATTTAATATTTTGTGGGATTGGTTTTGTTCGTGATTTGTTGGCTATCTTTTCTTTATTTATTTGTGTTTGGTATTTTGATAATGCTCTTTTATTGCTTTTTAATGTACTCATGAGGGGATATCCGCTGAATTGTTTTCTGTTCAATAGGTGTTCGCTAAATTTCTTTTTAGGGTTAGTTGATTTGCTAGTGTTATTTGGGTTACATTTTTTTTGTACTGACCTCTTTTGGCTTGACCTTTTTTCTTACCGAGTTGGCATGTTTGACGGTTTAAGGGTTCTTTTTAGGCCGCGGTTGGTTATTTGTTTTCATACACTTCAACACGGTAATAAATCTTCTTAAAGAAACCAACATGCAGATTAATAAATCCCACAAAATCTAATATCGGAAAAATAATCAAACAATTAGAAGAAGAAATATACTCAATAACAAGACGTTGTGGTGCAGTGGATATCGGCTCGGAACAAGAAATCGGGGAGCCGAGTTCAAATACCAGTTGAATTCCTTGCGTTCACTTGCGCGCAAATACTGTTGGGAAAGGTATTAATCCGTCTCTTCCTTTCAGTTATAGATTAAATAATAGGACAGATTGGGTTCTATAGCCTTGGCTGGCAACCAATCTACCGCAGAAAGCAATGGCAAACTACTGCGGGATAATCTTTTGCCTAGTCAGTCATTTCTCTTTCGAGACATGATCGCCCAAGCGTGTTTCACGTATGACACTTAACTGACTGACTGACAATAAAAATAAACCAATGGAAAAATACAGAAGAAACAATCAATAATTCAACGATATTGCCAACAAAGAAGAATACTCATTCATAGTCAAACGTAAAAGCTTTCTACACATCCATCAACAAACAAACAATGAGTAATGCATTAAACTTGGCGAAACAATATATAAACACCCTAGAAGAAAACCTAAACATTATTAATCATTAAGAAAGCCTATATAACATAACAACAAAATATGGCTAAAAAAAGCAACAACAACAACCACCAAGAACAACACCAATTTCAACAATGACGACAACTTCGACGTAACAATGGGAAGCTAGGTCGGTGCAGAAATATGCGAAGTTATAGGCATATACATAATCAACAAAGTAACTAAAATTATTAACAAAAAGATATACAGTTTATACAGAGACGACGGGATAATAATTCTAAAAAACTGCAACTGTACGACTGCGGGAAATATAAGAAAACAAGTTATAAAATATTCAACCATGCAGGATCCACAATAAACATAAAAACAAATCTAAAAATAGTAAACTTCTAAGACATAACACTCAACAGAGACAATAACACATACAAATCATACAGAAAAGAAAACAACCCATATATATCAACAAAAATTAAAATAATCTTCCCAATATATTCAAACGCATACCATATCTATAAACAAAAGGCTATCAACGAACTCCAGTTACATTAAAATAGTCAACGAAAACAAAGAAACATATGAACTAACATTAAGAAACAACGGGTACTCAAACTCGAATAAATAAACCATGAAAAACAATAAAACAATAGAAAAAGAAACATAATTTGGTTCAACCAACGCTACAAAACAATGTTAAACAAAATAGCAAAAATGTTTTAACATAATAGGAAAGCACTTCTCCAAACACAATAAACTATCAAAAATCATCGACAAAACACAGTCAAAATTAGGTAACTCCATTAAATCACTGAACAAACCGCATAGTATGAAGAAACAAGTCCGAAACTTAATAAAAACTAACATTTTCCACCAGAATGTTTATGCTATTATTAAGAGGAAAAATCAAAGTAATTTTTCATTATTTTTCAAAAGTTTTAAATTCTTTCTGACACGTTCGAAATTTTGATAAAAATCTTGTTTTTATTTTCGTTAACGGGGAACCAAATTGCCACGAAAGTTTACTATGGAAAACATAATATTGCATAACTCACATTTTTTCCGGTGACAAACACATTAATTTGGAAACTCTTGAAAAAAATCAAATAATTTTCGGATTTTAATGAAACTTTCAGAACATATTCACAAATAAATGAAATTATTTTTTAAAAATATTAGTAAAAATAATTTTTTTTACATTTGTTACCCACTCCATCTAAATTCATGAAATATCAAGAAATTAAATTCTGTAGGCAAAAATGGTTTTATTATTTAAACACAGGACTCATTGGGGAATGTAAATCATGTATTATTAGCCTCTTTTACCAAAAATCTGCTCCAAATAGTAAAATAAAAAATGCAATAAAACTATGACATTATTTAATTAGATGAATTTTTAACTGCTTTAATAAATAATATAAATGTCAGACGTTATAGTCTGAAGAAAAAAATCGATTAATAATGAAATTTTTAAATGAATTGTTTTCATTTTTGTTATTTTATTTATAATAATTTACAAACTTCCAAGAATATTCTAAAAATATTTCCAAGACTTGTAGACGGTAGGCTGGTTGGTTATAACGTGAAGACTATATTTACTAATCGAAAATTGAAAAGTTTAATACAAATCGTAACCATCGTAATTTAAAAATAATTTTCAATTTTTTGTATTTGAAGTTTTTTCATGTATGGTAATTTCTATGTGTACATCAAAGTCATGTGTTTCAGGAGTTCTTTCCCCTACCGGAAAAAATTGTACAATTATGTCACTTATGATCGCCATATATTTATATTATCTCGCATGTATCAAAACATTTCAATAACAGTGAAAAGATTAGAAAGGTCAACTCTGTGCTTAAAAGTAGTTTTATTCTAAATCTCATGCTATAAATACCTAATACTTGTGTAAATCAGGTTAATTTAACATGAAATCTGTTAATTTCCCAAAAATAATGTCACAGATGTATGTATTTTTGCAAGATTTTTGAAACCGAGAATTAACTTTTGTTTACAAGTGTGTCGATCGCTAAAAAATGTTCGAAAAATTAAAAAATTAAAAATAAATCTCGAAATTTTATACTCCAATCAATACAATTTCAGTTTGAAATACACCAGAATATTTTGCTTGCTGGAAATAGTAAATTGAATCATTTAACTTTCAATTAAACTAAAATAAAAATTTAAAGAAAACTTTTTATTTTCAGAAATTCAGTTTAAAAGTTAGTTATTATAGTTTTTTCCGGTGAAGAACATAAATTTGAAAAGACTCACTGGCGAATGTCAATCTATTATTAGTTTTTTTTCCGGTGAAGAACATAAATTTGGAAAAAGACTCGCAGCGAATGTCAATCTATTATTAGTTTTTTTTTCCGGTGAAGAACATAAATTTGGAAAAGACTCACCGAATATCAATCTATTATTAGTTTTTTCCGGTGAAGAACATAAATTTGGAAAAGACTCACTGGCGAATGTCAATCTATTATTAGTTTTTTTTTTCCGGTGAAGAACATAAATTTGGAAAAGACTCACTGGCGAATGTCAATCTATTATTAGTTTTTTTTTCCGGTGAAGAACATAAATTTGGAAAAGACTCACTGGCGAATGTCAATCTATTATTAGTTTTTTTTTCCGGTGAAGAACATAAATTTGGAAAAGACTCACTGAATGTCAATCTATTATTAGTTTTTTTCCGGTGAAGAACATAAATTTGGAAAAGACTCACTGGCGAATGTCAATCTATTATTAGTTTTTTTTTCCGGTGAAGAACATAAATTTGGAAAAGACTCACTGGCGAATGTCAATCTATTATTAGTTTTTTTTCCGGTGAAGAACATAAATTTGGAAAAGACTCACTGGCGAATGTCAATCTATTAGTAGTTTTTTTTTCCGGTGAAGAACATAAATTTGGAAAAGACTCACTGGCGAATGTCAATCTATTATTATTTTTTTTTCCGGTGAAGAACATAAATTTGGAAAAGACTCACTGGCGAATGTCAATCTATTATTAGTTTTTTTTTCCGGTGAAGAACATAAATTTGGAAAAGACTCACTGGCGAATGTCAATCTATTATTAGTTTTTTTTCCGATGAAGAACATAAATTTGGAAAAGACTCACTGGCGAATGTCAATCTATTATTAGTTTTTCCGGTGAAGAACATAAATTTGAAAAGACTCACTGGCGAATGTCAATCTATTATTAGTTTTTTTTCCGGTGAAGAACATAAATTTGGAAAAGACTCACTGGCGAATGTCAGAAATCTATTATTAGTTTTTTTTCCGATGAAGAACATAAATTTACGGAAAAGACTCACTGGCGAATGTCAATGTATTATTATGGATTTTTTTTCCGGTGAAGAACATAAATTTGGAAAAGACTCACTGGCGAATGTCAATCTATTATTAGTTTTTTTTTCCGGTGAAGAACATAAATTTGGAAAAGACTCACTGGCGAATGTCAATCTATTATTAGTTTTTTTTTCCGGTGAAGAACATAAATTTGGAAAAGACTCACTGGCGAATGTCAATCTATTATTAGTTTTTTTTTCCGATGAAGAACATAAATTTGGAAAAGACTCACTGGCGAATGTCAATCTATTATTAGTTTTTTTCCGATGAAGAACATAAATTTGGAAAAAGACTCACTGGCGAATGTCAATCTATTATTAGTTTTTTTTTCCGGTGAAGAACATAAATTTGGAAAAGACTCACTGGCGAATGTCAATCTATTATTAGTTTTTTTTTCCGATGAAGAACATAAATTTGGAAAAGACTCACTGGCAAATGTCAATCTATTATTAGTTTTTTTTCCGATGAAGAACATAAATTTGGAAAAGACTCACTGGCGAATGTCAATCTATTATTAGTTTTTTTTTCCGGTGAAGAACATAAATTTGGAAAAGACTCACTGGCGAATGTCAATCTATTATTAGTTTTTTTTTCCGGTGAAGAACATAAATTTGGAAAAGACTCACTGGTGAATGTCAATCTATTATTAGTTTTTTTTTCCGGTGAAGAACATAAATTTGGAAAAGACTCACTGGCGAATGTCAATCTATTATTAGTTTTTTTTTCCGGTGAAGAACATAAATTTGGAAAAGACTCACTGGCGAATGTCAATCTATTATTAGTTTTTTTTTCCAGTGAAGAACATAAATTTGGAAAAGACTCACTGGCGAATGTCAATCTATTATTAGTTTTTTTTTCCGATGAAGAACATAAATTTGGAAAAGACTCACTGGCGAATGTCAATCTATTATTAGTTTTTTTTTCCGGTGAAGAACATAAATTTGGAAAAGACTCACTGGCGAATGTCAATCTATTATTAGTTTTTTTTTCCGATGAAGAACATAAATTTGGAAAAGACTCACTGGCGAATGTCAATCTATTATTAGTTTTTTTTTCCGGTGAAGAACATAAATTTGGAAAAGACTCACTGGCGAATGTCAATCTATTATTAGTTTTTTTTTCCGGTGAAGAACATAAATTTGGAAAAGACTCACTGGCGAATGTCAATCTATTATTAGTTTTTTTTTCCGGTGAAGAACATAAATTTGGAAAAGACTCACTGGCGAATGTCAATCTATTATTAGTTTTTTTTCCGGTGAAGAAGATAAATTTGGAAAAGACTCACTGGCGAATGTCAATCTATTATTAGTTTTTTTTTCCGGTGAAGAACATAAATTTGGAAAAGACTCACTGGCGAATGTCAATCTATTATTAGTTTTTTTTCCGGTGAAGAACATAAATTTGGAAATTCTCGCAAAATCAAATGATTGTCGGATTTTAATGAAACTTTCAAGACTTATTAACAAATGAAATTATTTTTAAAAATTTTATTTTTAGAAAATCTTAGTAAAATTTTTCTGTTTTTTACATCTGTTATCCCTCACCCCCACATAAATTCATGAAATTTCAAGTAATTAAATTTTGTAGCGAAAATTTGTTTTATTAGTTTTATTAGCCAGACTCACTGTCGAATGTAAATCTATCATTTTTTTCGAACATTTGGGCTTTTTTTTCTGAAAATCTGCTCCGAGTAGTAAGATAAAAAAATGTAACAAAACTATGATATTATTTAATTAGATAAGCTTTTAATTGCTTTTATGAATTATATATAATAAGGACATTATAGACTGAAGAAAAAAATTCGATTAATAATGAAATTTTAATAGAATTGCTATAGTTTTTTCTTTTATAATTACAAAATTTATAAAATTTCAAAAGATCTTTTAAAAATTCTACAAAACCTTATGGCAGTTAGGTTGTTAAGTTATTAAGTGAAGACAGGATTTAATAATCGGAAATTGAAAAGTTTAATACAAAAATGTTTATATTTTTAAAATAGTTTTAAATTTTCTTTTTTTGCATATTTGAAGTTTTTCTCTTTATATGGTATTTTCTGTGTTACCATAAAACGTCATGTGATTCACGAGTTATTCCCCTTACAGAAAAAATTGAACTATTATGTCAATTCTAGTCAACCATACTTAGCTTATTAGGCTGTCATCACACATCTGTTTGTCATCACACGTCAAACATTTACGGCAACGTAAGAAAGATCAAGGCTCCGTAATTAAGAAATAGTTTTAGTAATACTCGTGTAAATCATTTAACTTTAAATTTGCTAATTTTCTAAAAGTAACGTATCACAGATATATATTTTATTTTTGTAAGATTTTTAAAACCTAGAATAAACTTTTGTTTATAAATGTGTCGATCACTTAAAAATGGCCGAAAAATTTCAAAAAATCTCGAATTCTTAGATTCCAATCAATATAATTTCTGTTTGAAATACGCCAGAGTATTTTGATTACTGGAAATAGAAAATTTAGCTTTCAGAAATTATTTTTTATTTTTAAAAATTAAATTTGAAAGGTATGGAAAATGAATGGGAGTACCTAATTTAAAGGCAAAAGTATTTTAGATTCTACAATTTTTTTTGTGGGGAAGGAGGCCGAGGTAATGGCTTCTTGATAGAAGTCTCACTAATTAATTCATCGCTAGGCGTGGAGGGAGAAGAGTGACTAATTCGTATTTACACACATCCAAGCTTGCATCGCCTAGTATTAAGAAGCGGTTATTCATCTAGGTACTGACCAGGATCGACGTTGCTTAACTTCGCAAGCCATCGGTTTAATGTTAGAATAACTATTGTAGAGAAACAAGTATTAACGATGATTATGACAAAAATGATATATATTAAACAAAAATAAAATATACACAAACAACGCTCTCACACCCTGATTGAGCACTCTGGAAGAATGGTAGACTTTGAAAAACAGTAGCTACTCTAGCATCTACGCATCGTTCAATCAGTAATAAATTAGAACACTCTTGTCGGATTTTAATGTAACTTTCAGGACATATTCACAAATAAATGAAATTATTTTATAAAAATATTAGTAAAAATAATTTTGTTTTACATCTGTTACCTTCTCCATGGAAATTTATGAAATTTCAAGAAATTAAATTCTGTAGGCAAAAATGGTTTTATTATTAAACTACTGGTATGTTTACATGGTATATTAAACACTAAAAGTCTCCCTCCTTCTACCGAGCGCCCATAGCTCAGAGGTAGAATCGCCGACTGATGACAATTCGGTAGGGTTTCAATCGGATGTCTAAACGTACTGATAAGCTGTGATACAGCAAAACTGATCTGTCTGCGGATGACTATATATATATATATATACGCTCTCGCACCCTGATTGAGCACTCTGGAAGAATGGTAGACTTTGTAAAACAGTAGCTACTCTGGCGTGTACGCATCGCTCATTCAGTAAAGTGAATTAGAGCACTCTGGCTATTGGGCGCGTATAATGATAATATACGCGCTAAAAAGTCTGCCTTCTCACACCGAACGCCCATAGCCCAGAGGTAGAAACGCCGACTGACGCCAATTCGGTCGGGTTTCAATCCTGGGTTAAAAAGCAATCGGAGTCTAACCGTACTGATGAGCTGTGATACAGCGAGACAGATCTGTCTGTGGATGACATATATATATATATATATATATATATATATATGAAAAGAGATGGCTGGAAACAGAAAGAAAAATCAAAAAATAAATTGATAAAAAACAGATGAGAAAAATGAAAACAATAAAAAACGGCCTCGATCACCTTCGCCATGTAACGTCTGACTTGGAATCGGTTACGACGGTGTCGAAGGCAGCAGTGTCGTTGCGAAGGAAGCGGGAGGTGTCTTTGAAATGAGTTAGAGGGAATGACAGGTGGATGTAGAGGGAAGCGGGACATGGGAAGGATGATCTGATTGAAGTAAATTGCAATTCTTTCTTTCCATTTGACTAGCGAACTTTATTACTCTTAAATAATCAACTTATCGGGGACACGTCATAAAAGACAGTCAGACAGACAGACATAACGAACGCACGCCCTGCAGGCACTTCAAGTTAGATAGCTACACAGATGTAATCTTATGTGTGCATAAACATCTATCTACCATTCTATCTATGATCACATCTGTAGGTATATATATATATATATATTGATCTCTGTGTGTGGTAGAGGCATCCTCTTGTGTATACATCGCCCCATATTCTTATCCGTTTTTCTTGACACCTCTGAAGATTCGCTAAAAAATGAGCATACATAATGAAAAATGCCAAAATGTTTTATCGACAAAATATGTTATTATTGAGAGAAGGGTTTTTTGATGTAAAATCATTTTTGCTTTTTTTAGTGGGGGGGGGGGGTTAAAATTCATGGAACCACAAGTTTGCATGAAAGATTTTAGCGTTAGTTTTCGTTTAAAAACAAACTGATTTGGAAATTCTTACAAAAACCACATAATTGTAATATTTTAATAACTTTAAGGACTTATTTATAAATCAGTCATTTAAGTGGCATACGTGGTACACGCTTTGGGCGATCATGTCTCGAAAGAGGCATGACTGACTGGGCAGATGATTATCCCGCAGTTGGTTGCCATTGCTTTCTGCGGTAGACTGGTTGCCAGCCAAGGGTATAGAACCCAATCTGTCCTATTATTTAACCCATAACAGGAGGGAAGAGAAATTATATAATTTTTGAAACATTTAGTTTTTAGTTTAGATCATCACTGCTGCAGGGTTTGAGGGAGATAACTCATGACTTCCAATCGAGACATATGGCAATCGTACAAATGGCAACAAAGATGAGGACAATAGTCCGAATAATGTAAATACTGTAAATACTACCTCATCTTAGAAATATAGACAAATAAAATGCTCTATTATTAAACGTCGTACAAATGGCAAGAAAGATGAGGACAATAGTCTGAATAATGGAAATACTGTAAATACTACCTCATCTCAGAAATATAGACAAATAGAATGATCTACTATTAAACGTCATACAAATGGCAACAAAGATGAGGACAATAGTCCGAATAATGTAAATACTGTAAATACTACCTCATCTCAGAAATATAGATAAATAGAATGATCTACTATTAAACGTCATACAAATGGCAACAAAGATGAGGACAATAGTCCGAATAATGTAAATACTGTAAATACTACCTATATATCAGAAATATAGACAAATGCTGTTGTTTTCATTGACTAACCTGTTCTATGTCTGTTGCTCAGTACACTAAGAGTTTCTTTCTTTTTCAGGCTATTCCAAATTGTTGTGTAGTCTATGCCTGATGGCTTTGATCGATCTTTCATTCCTCTCTCAGCGTCAAAATAGCTTGCTTTTGACGAACAGCCTCGTTTTCATGTTGGTTTATCGTTTTTAACAAGAAATACAGTATTTAGAGGTGGGATCCAAAACTAAAACAAAAGTAGTCATTCGTACCTAATTAATGTTTGAACAATGAATCCAAAAGGCAGCAAAAAGCACCTATCATTCAAGTGTCCCAATTGTTTTTGAGTTTTGAGTTTTGCTTAACGGCATATCAACCTCTGTGAGTTATTTAATGCCAAAAAGGTGGGGTTTTAAGGTATTTTATTTTAATGTTTCTTCATAGTGAGAAGGTTGATTTAGTCAGATTTTAATGAAAATTTTTGTTTTTATTCTTTTTTATTTTAGAAAACTGAAAATGTCTTCTAGTTTTGTATTAAGACATCTTTTGCATAGAATAATATTTTCCCCTTCAAAAATGTGTTATGCTAATAATTTTTTCTTTAAAATGTATTGTTGGTAAAATTCTTCCTTAAAAAAAAATATATATATATATATATATATATTTCTATTTTTCTTAGTTTTGTACTCGAAAATATTTTGCCGAAAATAGTTTTTTTTCCATCAAAAATGTGTCATGGTAATAATTTTTTCTTCAAAAACATTTTTCCTTCAAAAATGTATATTTTTAAGAAAAGTCTATTTTTATGTTTATATATTCTATAAAAGTGTATTTTTACACTTTCATAGTGTTTTAACCCCAGTTTGCGGTTTAACTATTTGCCCATAGCTGGGACCCTAACAGGTGCTACCACTCCGAGTCAGGGTGGACCTGGGAACAGCAGCAATTAAGAGGCGGTTCCATGCTCCTCACAACCTCCCTATCAGCGGCTTTGCTGCAGGATGCAGATTACCGTCATGCCCAGGATACCCTAATCGTTGCTCATTTGTAAAATGGGTGAGTTCAAAGAAAAGGTGGTATTTACTAAGTTGTTTAAAAGATCTAATTGTAAATCCCATGAAGTAAAGGCTGAATTTCTAAACTCTTGTTTCATATTCATCTTTCGATCTTAAACTCAAATATCTTCAGTGAACGACAAAAACAAAAGAATTGGCCTCGACATTCCAATAATTTTGGAGGGGATTATATAAAAGTGGGCACCGAGGACAACATTTTTATATTGTAATTTCGTGCATATGCGTTGTTTGTTATTGATTTTGTCAACTGCAAAATATAGGTGACTAGCAGTATTTCATTACACCCGAGCAACGCCGGGTGTAATGAAAGCTTTAAAACTAATCCATGGTCCTGGAGCTCAGACTGTTTGGACGTTGGCACGAAAGACTAAAAAGCAATAGTTGTTTCCAGTTAAAGCGAAACCGTAGACTGAAAGAAAATTGAATGGATGTAAGTCAAATTTTGATTTCCTGGTATCGATATCAAATAAGTTTTTTCGTCGTAAACTGAATTTTGAAGGCTAAATAAATTCTCTGAGTAAATGGTATCATGGCTGAGACTAAGAACTACAATTATACCTACTTAGAGCCAAACCCGAAGCAAAAACTAAAATAAAACGACTGAAAAAATACTGACATACAGGCAGATAAACAGACACACACACAAACATCTTGCCCTTTATATATATATATTATCGATTTTTTGCACTATTGTAAGAACTGCAACTTTGAAACTTCTGAATATCGTTTCTTATGTATTTGTCTATGAGTGTATGAAATTTGATTAAAATCGGACGACTCCTTCTATAACCCGATTTTTTGATTATCGATATTTATCTGGGGTACCTCGACACAAAACCTAGCTAAGAACACTCGCAGACGCTTATAGTACAACTGTGTAAATTTTCAAGAAAATCGGTTCAGCCATTTCCGAGTCTATAGGTAACGGATACACACACAGACACACACACATACACACATAGACAAAGTTCCATTTATAAATAAGTTTAGATGACTATTTCAGATCAGTATCCATGTAATAATATAATTTATTCTCTCATTCATACATACATATATACATATAAATATATATAAATATATCTATATATATATGATAGGTAACCATTCGGTAACCATTCGGTAGCTGTTTTGATGTCTATGTTGTTAGAGGATAACTCGTATCAATTAATTCGATCTACTTTATTTGTCAAAAATATGTTTTATTAAAGGCCACTTATAAGATGTGATTTTGCTGTTTTACTTAATGTTTTGTTTATCTTTGCACGAGCGAACGAGTCTCGTTGGATAGTGTATGCAAACACCATCCAGAAGAACTTAATCGAGCGCTTTCAGTTATTTGTTAACCAATAAAAACAATCAAAACAAAAATGGTTGCTGTAAGAAAATACAAAAATAAGAAAAACAAAACAAGACAAAAAAAAACAAAACAAAAAAAAAACAAAACAAAACAAAACAAAACAAAACAAAAAAAGCCATTTGTCAGTATTCCTTGATTGATTTTTTGAATCTTGAAACTGCAGTAAAAGCGTTCGATCAAAATTTGAGCCAATCCAACTCGGAACAATGACCTTTGTTAAACCGTATTAAAAAAAGTTAAAAATGCAAAAAAGGAAGTGGACATTCAAGTAGTAATACATCAAAATTAATTTCCGATAAACAGTGTATCTAAAAAAATATACACACTTTTACAGTGTATAGCTCAATTCACCTTGTTTCCTTACAAATTTAAACGTTAATATTAAAAATATCATCCAGGCTTAGCTTTGAACAAAGATTGTTAATCCCAAAATGCTGCTTGGAGTACGAAAATGCATTTGAAGTTCAAA
The DNA here is from genome assembly GCA_037127315.1 of Ascarosepion bandense. Taxonomy (NCBI): domain Eukaryota; kingdom Metazoa; phylum Mollusca; class Cephalopoda; order Sepiida; family Sepiidae; genus Ascarosepion; species Ascarosepion bandense. Next base: position 1,862,890 of record JBBBDQ010001011.1, read on the forward strand.
GGCAGTATCAGAGTGGGTTTATTTCAAATCCAGCCACACTGCTTACAATCTTACGAATTAGGTAAAAGTTTGAGACTGATAGTACTGTAGAATATGCTCAAGAACAGTTCTGGAATACCACGGATACCAACCACGGATACCAACCACGGATACCAACCACACTCTGTAAAGCAATGTTTAGTGTGATGGAAAGGTTTTACAGATGTCCAAGAAACTTATCGAAATGTTGATTGGGACTTGTGATTCCATTGCGCCCGGAATGTCTGGATCGTAAAAGACATCAATTTAAAAACAATTTCTGAAAACACAATCTTAAAAATATCTATTTATAATAAACAGTCTTCATATGAATTATTTAAATGACATATTTTTGCTTTTAGTGGCCTGAATTATTTCTTGAAAAAGCTTCATTTTTTTCGGCACCCTTCATATATATATATATATATATATATATATATATATATATATATATATATTTTAATTCAGATACTTCAATCCAAGGGAAAAAGCAGGAAGGTAAATTCCAAAAACCCGATCCTAATTAATATTAAAAATTTTATTTTAATATTAAAAAATGATACAGGAAGAGAGCTCCGAGTAATAAAATATCACAAAGCAAATATATATTAAAAAAGGATTAATTCAAAGATGTTGAATGGCCATTTCGATATGAAGATCCCCACGAGGGGACAACACAGCACCTCAGTAACAGAAAGGATTTTTCTGTTGCTGAGGTGATTTGTTGTCCCCCGTGGGGATCTTCATATCGAAATGGTCATTCAACATCTTTGAATTAATCCTTTTTTAATATATATATATATATATATATACTACCAGCTATAATTACTAGGCCACCCTAGTGTTTTAAAAAAATGATGTATTTCATACTATTTTTTAGTATTTATTGCCAAGTGAATAATTTTAAATGAAAATAGAATGGTTCTTTTGTTGATACTGCAAATAATATATGCAGCAAATAAACTGTTCTGGTTATCCAGCTTTTGTGCTCTCTTCCCCATGCTAGTCTCTTCTTATAATTGGCTGGCCAAAGCAAAGCCTTCTTGGCCGCCTTGTAAAATTTTGCAAAGTAATAATAACAAAAGAACCATTCTATTTTCATTTAGAATGATCCACTTGGTAATAAATACTAAAAATAGTATGATATCCATAATTTCTTTGAAAAACTGTGTGAGTGGGGGGCTAATAATTATGGTCGGTAGTGTATATATATATATATATATATATATATATATATATATATATATATATATATAGTACTGTGCAAAAGTATTAGGACAAGAACTATTTTATCTTTTATGAGGCATATTGACAGAAAATAAACAATTTAATTAAAGTAATTTTTATTTCATTTACTCAACAAATGCTTTAACAAGAAAAATACTTGTTACAAAATAAATGTAATATTTTGAATAATATCCTTTTGCATTGATCACAGCCTTCATTTTGTCAGGCATTAACATCACAAGCTTCTTCAATGTATCTAATGCTATCTCCTGCCAAGCAGCTTGTATTTGTTCTCAAAGTGTGTCTTGTGAAGTAACATTAGATTTATCAATCTTTTTTTATCCAAAATATCCCATAGATGTTCAATAGAGTAGTTTTATAACTTGTTTAATAGAAAATAGGAAAAATTAAGTATAACTTCTTTTTAATACATTTCTTTTACAGCTAGTATTAAATGATCAATATTTATTAACAATTTACTTAGCTTTTCATCCTGTATTTGAATTTCATTGAGGTTTTTAGAAAAATCACCCTGTCCTAATATTTTGCATATTACCAGTAGTGTGCAAAAGTGTTAGGACAGGGGTGATTTTAAACTTTATTTTGATGCCTCATAAAAGATAAAATAGTTCTTGTCCTAATAATTTTTTCACGGTACTGTGTATGTGTATGTGTATGTATGTGTACCTATCAAAGTTTCTGTTACATTTAATAAAATCTTCCAGCCACGAAAACAAGTTATTTTCAATATTTTGTTTAATATGGATAAGGCTCCTGAATCTTAAGCAGAATAATCCTCATAAAAATATATTCTTAATTTTTTTATCCAATATCTGTTGTGGTTGATAACATTTTTTGTGCAAACATTGATTTGAATAATGAAAGCTATCATAATTTATAGACATTCAGCTAATTATACAAATAGATTTATATTTATTCATTTATATGAACACACTCACATGCACACACGCACGTACACTCATGCACATATATACGCCTTCATATATATATATATATATATATATATATATATATATATATATATATATATTTAAACACTTTTTCACTGACATGTACACGTGGGATGTATAACACGCACGCAAACACATGTATTTATTTTCATTTGCAGTTACGTATATATTCCACTTACATATTTACGGACGTACCTAGACGCACAGCTACTGAATTGCGTTCATACCCAAATATAAATACGCTTACCTCTAGTTACATTAACATAAACTTAACCTACGCACATCCGAATTTACAATGGCTATTTCGTTATCAGAAGAGGAATCCCTCCCATACACACACAATGCTCCACCTCAAAATTCTAATATTTGTTTTTGAAAAAATCATTTCAGCCCGTTTGAAGTGATACGCCACGGATGCGGTGGGGGTTACAGTGAGAGGAAAGGGGTAGAAAAAGAACAAGGCACAGGGGATGTCGAAGAAAGGACAAGAGAAAGATGGAAATCAAGGAGATAGAGGTTGGCAATTTTACGTTGCGCTTAAACTTTTTGAGATTGTAGTTATCAGGGAATCAATCACAAGGAAAAGAGTTCCACAGGGTAGGAAGTGCGAGAGAAGAAACTGTTAGAGTAGAAGTTGCGGTTGCATTTAACTATTTTGAAGGTAAAAGGGTGGAACCTAGAGTTCGTCAGAGAAGAAGCTGTAAAAATAATTGTAGATAAGACAGAGGAAAGCCACATCCCGTCGATGAGAAAGTGACTGATGTCGAGTTGCATAATCGGGATCGATTACATCCTTCTTTGATTTTTGTCGAGAACCCCGAGATGAATAACAGGAGCACCCGACCAGATTTGGCAGCAGTATTCAATGCACGGACGAATCGTAGATTTATAAATGTGCAAAAGGGATTTTGACGAGAAAACATCCTGTTCGGACACATTGATAAAATCCTCTTAGTGATAGATGTAGCTATTGATTCGATGCAGTCGTTTCATTTGAGGTCGGCTGAGAGAGTGAGGCCGACGAGGCGCGGTGTGTTGCTTTTTGGAAAACCAGTGTCCTCTATACTGACGGAAGGTAGGAAAGTTTCTCTATGGTGGTTAAAGGAGAGCAGCTTCGTTTTGGAACCATCAAAATTTACGAGCCATTTCTTACCCAAATGCATCACAGCTTAGAGGTCTTTTCCAAGTGTAGCTCAAGGTTTACTTTGTCAGCCATCCAACCACATCAAATAATTCTTTCATATGAATCTCAACTTCCTATCTTGTAGGGTTCTTCAGGTAGGTTGCTCGCTGCCTTCCCCTAACTCTATTTACTCATCGCAAAAAAAAAAAAAATGAAATGCAAAATTATAAAATTTCATTAGAAAATATGAAGTTACAAGAAAGATTTAAATTATTTTTAAAAAATTATTACAACGTGAGAAACCGTAACTGATAAGCTAACTTGCGCTGGGTATTTCAACAGAGACTATTAAATGAACTGTGTGCGGTAACAAATCACTCAGTAAGTCCCGGGCCTGACATATAGATTGGGCCACTAATAAAAAATTCATATGATTTTTTTTAAAGTACTAACCTTCTAATGGCACGTGACAAAATTTAGACCCAATCGGATTTTTAGTTTACAAATTACAGTTATTTAAGTGAATTTACTGTTGGAATAACTGAGTTTCGTGTGTTGATAAATCATTACTTTCTGATGGGAAAAATACTGTTCAAGCAAAGCAATGGCTTGATAAGTGTTATTCGGACTCTGATCCGTCGGAAGCAACGGTTAAGAGGTGGTATGCTGACTTTAAATACAGTCGTTCAGACACAAATGTTTCTGAACGCTCACGTCGACCAAAGTCGGCAGTTGTCCCGGAACACACACACACACACACACACAAATCCACAAACTCATTTTGCCCGATTGTAAATTGAAGTTGTGTCAGACAGCAGAGGAATTGAACTTATCAGAAGGCAATGTATTAACCATTTTGCATGGACATTTGTCAATGAGAAAGCTGTGTTCAAAGTGTGTGCTGCGTTTGCTCACAGTCGATCAAACCCAACAAGGCGTCGACGATTCAGAGCGTTGTTTGCAACTGTTTCAAAGCAACAAGAAGAGATTTTTGCATAAATATGTGACAATGGATGAACCATGGATCCACCACTTCACTCCAGTGTCAAAAAAGCAGCCAGCTGAGTGGACAGCAGCAGGTGAAAGCCATTCAAAACGACCAAAGACGTGTTTATATGCAAACATAAGCAGGCAAACATAAGCAGGCAAGGTTTTGGCCTCCGTATGCGCAAGATATTTTGTCCATCAATTACACCGAGAAAGAAAAAATATCAATAGCGAATATTATATAGCATTGTTGGTGCGTTTGAAGTAAGAAATCGCTGAAAAACGGCCACAAATGAAGAAGAAAAAAGGGATCTTTCACCAAAACAACGCTCCGTATCACAAGTTAATCGCAATGATAGCAAAACTACATAAATTGCACTTCGAATTGCTTCCACATCCACCCTATTCTCCAGATCTGGCCACCAGCGACTATTGGCTGTTTGCAGATCTCAAATGAATGCTCCAGGGAAAGAGATCAGGTTCCAATGAAGAAGTGATATCGAAATCTGAGGCCAAAGACAAATCGTTCTCCAAAAAAAAAAAGGCATTGAAGCGTCGGAATCAGTGTATCATCCTAGAAGGAGACTATGTTGATGAATAAAGTCGAATTTTGCCTAAAAGTTATTGTTTTATTAGTTAGGGCCGGGGTTTTTTGAGTTATGTGTTAAATTGTTTTTGATTTATCAATTCGTTTCCTACGGCTTATCAACCTTTTGAAGGTTATTTAGATTCAAAAGATTTGTATAACAACTAACTTCGCCAGCCAACTCGCTTAATTTTGGCGCCAACGAACGAATACAAATACCCAGATGAAAGAATCCCGCTTTTTCAGATCATCCGACCACATCAAATAATTATTTGATATCACTTTCCACAGCTTCCTATCTTATAGGGCTCTTCCGGTAAGTTGCTCGCTGCCTTCCCCTAACTTTATTTCAGTTAGTGCCATACATGAAACCTGCTTGGACGGGCATGTCTCGAAAGAGACATGAGTGGCTGGGAAGATTATCCTGCAGTAAGTTGCCATTGCTTTATGCGGTAGACTGGTTGCCAGCCAAGGCTATAGAACCTAATCTGTCCTGTTGTTTAACCCATAACTGGAGGGAAGAGACGGATGAATACCATTCTCACTCTATTTATTCATCGCCAAAAAATGAAATACAAAATTATAAAATTTTATTAGAAAAGATGGAGCTATAAAAAGGATTTAAATTATTTTCTTTAAATTATTGGATAGTTAGAAACTGTAACTGATCAGCTACCTTGCGCTAAGTATTTCAGCAGAGACTATTAAATAAACTGTGTGCGGTAAATTGTTTTTGATTTGTGATAACAATGATTTTAGTGATACTACTCTTACGAATTAACCCATAGGTGTGGGGAGAAAAAGTGAATTCCTAAAGGTATTTGTGCGTAAGTGAATAAAACGAACCCGACCAGAATTTAAACTCCGATTAACGATATCCATTACATCACCCGCACATCCAAATTTAAGCTGGTTTTCCCAAACAGTCACCCATCTAGGTAGTGACCAACCTCGACGTTGCTTAACGGTGTTTCAACGTGAGGTGGTTGTATGCCTTGTTCGATAAATTAGTAACAGTTTAAAAATTAACTGCACAGCTTTACATTGGGAAATATTCTATCTCTATACTTTACAGGTGAATGCTTAAGACCTCCAATTTTTTTTTTTTTCTAGAAAGTTCTACACGGTACGGCATTGCAGATAAAAGCACTAGGATGTTAGTCTCTCGAATTTAACGCCTGAACGAATCTATAAAACTACACCAGGGGTTTTCAAACTGTGGTCCGCGGACTACAGGGGGTCCGCAAGGATAAGATAGGGGGTCCGTGGATTAACTCATCACGTGAAATTCAAAGTATAAACTTTCAATGTCTGGATATTTATTTTTACTTATTAATGTTATCAAATGAAAATTTAAATTTATCAGTTTAAAGTAAGCTTAAAACCAGTTTTTACTACGTTAATGTAAAACTATAAGCTATTTTTAGTAAAAATTCATGTATAAATTTCATAAGCGTTTAAAACTTGAAATATAAAAGTGTCCGTAAGTCAAAAAGTTTGAAAAATCCTGAACTATACTGGTTCAGTGGGAAGACAAAATTTTACTATAACAAAAAATTAATAGCCAAATAAAATAAAATAAAATAAAATAAAGACTTGAAATCTCATGAAAGTATGCAGGATAATTGCAGTTTGACACTCGTGAAAAACTAGATTTGTATTCTTACTCACTATAGGCTTCCGTGACGGAATTATTTAATGCATTGACCATCAAAAACGAGCTCTCGTAATATAGATCCTTCATCATTATTCTTAATTCCGGGTACTTAACATATCGGTTGGGGGTCATTAGACCTCGGAATTTTAGTAACATAACATTATTTGAACTTAAAATGTGATAACAGAACTTTAAATCGAATCAGCTCACTCACTGAGCCTGAAATAAGAGTTCTCCTGATATAGAATTTGGTCTCTTTATTCTTTACTTCATCAATCGTCGCTCTAGGAAGTTTCGATTAAAAAAAAAAACAAGATGAAGATAAGTTTTAACTGTACAATGGCTGCAACTCAGAATATCTAAATAAATATATGGAGCTAAAAATTGATTTTAATTCTTTTTGTCATGCGAAGATAACAACGTTACTAAGTAATATTCAGTTTGAAGTCTTCTTTTGAATTCCAATTAAACATCATTGCATACGGTTCTCTAGAAATAGCATGTACTGTAATTAAAGATAATAGTAATATTACCCGTTTCCTTATAGGGAACTAGCATTATAGCCCGGCGTTGCTCGGGTGTAATGAAAGCTTTAAAACTAATCCATGGTCTTTGAACGTTGGCACGAAATACTAAAAATCCAACTCAGAATATCTAAATAAATATATGGAGCTAAAAATTGATTTTAATTCTTTTTGTCATGCGAAGATAACAACGTTACTAAGTAATATTCAGTTTGAAGTCTTCTTTTGAATTTGTGTTAAATTTGATCTCTTAAATTCCAATTAAACATCATTGCATACGGTTCTCTAGAAATAGCATGTACTGTAATTAAAGATAATAGTAATATTACCCGTTTCCTTATAGGGAACTAGCATTATAGCCCGGCGTTGCTCGGGTGTAATGAAAGCTTTAAAACTAATCCATGGTCTTGGAGCTCAGACTCTTTGAACGTTGGCACGAAATACTAAAAAGTAATAGTTGTTTCCAGTTAAAGCTAAACCGTAGACTGAAAGAAAAATGAATGGATGTAAGTCAAATTTTGATTTCCTGGTATCGATGTCAAATTTTCTGCACTATTCTAAGAACTGTAACCTTGAAACTTCTGAATCTCGTTTCTTATGTCTTTGTCTATGAGTGTATCAAATTTGATTAAAATCGGACCACTCCTTCTATAACCCGATTTTTTCAATTATCGATTTTCGATATTTATCGAGGTTACCTCGACACAAAACATTGCTAAGAACACTCGCAGACGCTTCTAGTACAACTGTGTAAACTTTCAAGAAAATCGGTTCAGCCGTTTCGAAGTCTATAGCTAACGGACACACTCACACACAGACACAGACAAAGTTCCATTTATAAATAAGTTTAGATCATTTAGTGACCATTGAACAAGTAGCCTTTGCTACTGTCAGATTTTATAATTTTTTCTCTTAAAACAATTTTTCAGGAAAATGGATTTCTCTTACTGATATGGGTTTCCTTCCTAACTTTTTATTTGAAGTAGCGTAGCGTGTCGTCATCTCGAGCTAATTAGACAAGTACTAAATGATTCCAATTTTAAAAATAAATCATTTCATTGAAGTGTAATTTTCGATATTGATACACGCATGCGCACATACGCAGGAAAGTTAAATATGCGCAGATAAACGAGAACTCGTGGACAGAGATCTAAAATAATACCATACATATAAACCCGTGTACTAGCTTGAAAATACGCACGTATATTCGCACGCGTAGATTAACAAGCAAACACATTCACTCCCTCAGTCTTTCTTTTTCCTGCACACTAAATTTCTCATTTACACGCTTGCGCGTGTACTTCATATTAATATAGGACCGACTCAAGACATGACGGTGTTTCATTAGCCATGTTATCAGCTCGGAACGAAAAAATTCCCCGACTAAGCAGAATTGGCGTTTAATTCATTTTTCGAGACTTGCTGACATTGGACATTTTTCCTCCAAGCGACACGGCCAACAATCATCTCATTCATTTCGCCACACTAATTCTTGTCAATTATTCTTCCTCCATTTTTTTTTAATTATATTTTCTTTTTGGTTTCTATGTTCGTAGCCAACGATTTCAATTTTGAATCTCTGTTAAAGTAATTCGCCTTCGTTCTTCATAATTATTGCTGTCAATTCTCTCTTGATGCGGAAAAAATAGGCTTGTAAAGAAATCGGCGCGGGAAAATTTCAAGGGTGTCTTTGGAATTGGCTGATGTAACTTCATTTAGCGTGATCGGTCATGCTTACAGCTAAAAAATCGCTAAGGATGTTGAGTTTTCAATCTTCGATGTATTTATCATATACTAACTTTGTTTTGATCTATGAACTAATATTTTGAAAATTTAAATAATTTAAAGTGATATGTAGAAATATATTAGCAGGTACACGGGCGCGAATGCACACACATACATCAATATATGAATGTTAATATATATATATATATATATATATATATATATATATATATATACTACCGGCCATAATTATTAGGCCACCACAATGTTTTAAAAAAATGATGTATTTTATACTATTTTTTAGTATTTATTGCCAACTGAATAATTGTAAATGAAAATAGAATGGTTCTTTTGTTAATATTGCACAATAAAATGTGCATCAAATGAATTTATAAATATTTAATAATTACCTATATTGCAGTTTCATCAATGAAAGAATGAAGAAAATTTACGGTGATTCGGATGAGTTCGTCTTTGCTTCCTTGCCTTGTCAAATTTTGCAAAGTAATAATAACAAAAGAACCATTCTATTTTTATTTGGCAATAAATACTAAAAATAGTATGAAATACATACTTTCCTTTAAAATACTGGGGTGGCCTAATAACTATGGCCGGTAGTGCACACACACACATATATATATATATATATATATATATATATATATATATATATGTGCACTATCGTGTGTGTGTGTGTGTGTGCGTGTGTGCGTGTGTGTGTGTGTGTGTGTGTGTTTCGAAAAATTAAATCCATTAATTACTGAGAAATTGCTTTGTTTATATTTCGGATACGAAACAAAACAGAAATACCATTTTGAAAAAAATCTAATCGAGTCAGCGTGACTTAAGGCAAAAGGCAAATAAAACGTCGAACGATTGTGAAGCTCTATACAGGAGAACGGTTAAAACATAACGGATGAGGTAATAATTTCTCGTGTAAAGAGGGATGCAGGTTCAAATCCAGCTGGCGAACATGTCTCCTTTTATAAGTTTTCTATTGTGTGCAGAAGAAATACTGTTTGAAATAAAACGGATCAACTAATCAAATACGGGTAAAAATAAGGTTGGGAATATATATATATATATATATATATATATATATATATTAATCATTTCACCCCGAGCAAGGCGGAAACGCCACTGATGTACAGGGGGCTATATAAATGTAAAAAGATTAATTAGAAATGAGTGAGTACAACCTAGTTAGAAAGGAACAATAGAAAGCTGAGATAGCAGGTGCGATGAAAGATACATAGGTGGAGAGATAGGGAAGGTTATACAGGGGTTGGGAGAGAGCTAGAGTCCAGTGGTTAGTAGATGTGTATTGACTTTGCATTTAAATTTCTGGAGGTTGTAGCCGTCAGGAAAGCAAGAATACGGGAGCGAGTTCCACAGGCAGGAAGTGCGAGAGAAGAAGCCGCAGGAGTAGAATTGTCGTCTGCATTTGGCTCACCTGACTGTGAATGGGTGGGACCCAGTTGCCAGTCTGGTTGCACGAGTAGACACCTGTTGAGGAGGCATCAGTGACTTATATATATATATATATATATATATATATATATATATATATATATATATATATATACACTGGGTGATTGTTTAATTACTTATTTTCTGGTTATAATAAGATTGGAACAGTGTATATTTGTAATAAAAAGTGTTCAATAAAATTATAGTGTAGAACTTTTGAATATTTTCCATTTGTAAACGAGTTATTACGCGACCTAGGTTTCTACCATGAGTGGTGTATTCAGGCGATTTTCAATAAATATTGCAAATCGCCTGAAGACACTACTCATGATGGAAACCTAGGTCACGTAATAACTCGTTTACTAATGAAATATATATATATATATATATATATATATATATATATATATATTTCATTATATATTTCATATATATATATATATATATATATATATATAGCAAAGATCTTTTAATAGTTTAGTAAACAAATATAATTTTTGGAATGTATTTTTACTAATCCGACAGATTTGTATAAATTTAATCGTTATTTTTAGTGAAATCTGTCAGATTAATAACGATCAATTCTAAAAATCCTCTTGGTTTACGTTTGGATACGAAACTATGCGCACATATGAAAAAAAACTTCGAGAGATTCTATGACGTGAGAAATTTCACTTGAAATGCATGAAATTGGTTTTGCCTGACCATTTGTTTCTTCTTAGCCAAGCAGTGTTTTATTCCTACCTGAGGGCGCCAATTTTTCTTTAATACTCAATCCTCAGGTAAGTGAAAATAAATATACTGTTTAATAAATAAACGGAGTGCCTCCTCAATATACGAGTATCCACTAAAAATAAGATTTAATGTGATAGAAATGTTCATATATATATATATATATATATAGTCATCCGCAGACAGATCTGTTTCGCTGTATCACAGCTCATCAGTACGGTTAGACAGCCGATTGCATTTTTACCCAGGATTGAAACGCGACCGAATTGGCGTCAGTCGGCGACTCTACTTCTGAGCTACGGGCGCTCGGTAGAAGGTGGCAGACTTTTTAGTGTGTATATTATCATTATACATGCCCAATAGCTGAGAGTGTTCTAATTCATTGCTGAATGAACGATGCGTAGATGCCAGTGTAGCTACTGTTTTTCAAAGTTTACCATTCTTCCAGAGTGCTCAATCAGGCTGTGAGAGCGTAATGACTGACATTTAATATGCGATTAAGGTTTTATTTTTTTTTTCTTGTGTACGTATAAGTGATTCCTTTCTGGAAAAAAACTTGTGTGAACATTGTTCAAAGATTTTATATATTCGAGCGTCTTTCAGATACTGTCATTATCAAGGATGTAATTTTTTTAACGGAATATGTAAAAAAAGAAAAACTCTCGGTACAATACATCGATTCCTTTAGATAAGCTTATAATTTTCTAGTCACCTTCAAAATTAAACCATTAATAATATTTACTGTTAGAATTCCCTTTTATAAGCGTAATGATGGTTTGAAAACCAACCCTGACGAGTAAGAACATCATTACAGTGTCCTAACGAAAACTTCGAAGTCGGCATGAACCTGCTCAATTAAAGTGACAAACCCTGTGCTTATGGAACGCTCTGTCTTTACCCCAAAATCGAGCAATTTAAGATAAAAACCTAGTTGCCAAATTACATTTTATGAGTAAAACCATTGAAAAAACAACAAAATTGGCGTTAACATTATCACAATTCAACGATATATATATTTTAATTATTTCACCCAAAGCAAGGCAGTTTGACTGCCACTGTTGCACAGGGGGGTTACATAGGGGAAAGTGATGAGAAAGAGGGGTTAGTTATAGGAGAAGTCAGGAGGGGCGTAGTAGACGGATGGGAATACCGGTGTAATTGGGGTGGAGTGAATGGAGAAAAGAACTTGAGAGAAAGGATGCGTGTTAGTGAGATAGGCGATGTCTGTTGACCTTATATTTAAATTCCTGGAGATAGTAGCTGTCGGGGAAATATGGAATGGAATTTCACAGGCTGGAAGTGCGAGAAAAGAAACTGTTAGAGTAGAAATTGCGATTACATTTTATCGGTTTCACTGTAAAGGGTGGGACCTAGTTGCTAATCTAGTAGCTCGTGTAAATTCATACACCGGGGGCACCAGTGAGCTAAGTTCATTGGGGCAGAATACGTGAATGTATTTGTAGAAGAGGCACAGGAAAGACACGTCACGTCGTTAAGAGAGCGACTGCAGTCGAGCTGCCAAGTCAGTATCAATCACATTACAGATTGTCTGTTGCATTTTGTCAAGAACCCCGAGGTGAATAGCAGGGGCACCCGATGTGGCAGCAGTATTCAATACACGGGCGGATGGTAGATTTATATATGTGCAGGATGGATTCAGACGGGAACTACACAGTGAACCGACCTTCTTAGCAGCGGATTTAGCTATGGATTAGAACCTACGTTTTAGGCACGAATCTGAGTTTCATACATTACAGCAATCTTCGGTTGCTTTGTTTGATATAAGCATCCGAAGGAACTCAGAGTCGTGCCTAAACGTAGGATAATATGTATATTTATTAATAAATATTTTTGCTGTTATACAAGCAGAGTTCGAATTCCAGTTGAATTCTTTGCATTCACCTACGCACAAATACCCTTGAAAATGGTATTAATCCATCTCTTAATCCTCCAGTTATAGGTTATATAATAGGACAGATTGGGTTCTATAGCCTTGGTAGTCTACCGCAGAAAGCAATGGTAACCTACTACGGGATAATCTTCTGCCCAGTCAGTTATGTTTCTTTCGAGACATGATCGCCCAAGTGTGTATCACGTATGGTACTCAACCGACTGATACAGCAGTGAGCATTGTTCCATTCCCACCTGGTTAATATTTATATTTTTATGTGTATATATGCTCACTCACACACACACACACACACACACTTGTGTGTGCGTCTGTGTGTGTATGGATACCAATAGTTATAACTGTAAGATTTACGGGTTTTTTTTAATGTACGTTACCATAAAATCAATCTGAAAAAGGAAACTTCAACAAAGAACCTTTCCAAAATGGATGAGTTTTGTACGATATATCGGCTGCTATCAATTAAGAGCAGAAAATAAATTTACTTTTTGTTAGGTAAATAATAATGAACTGCATTTAGCCATGATAACCAATTTTTGAACGGCCATCCAGGGAATAGACATATCACTAGTATTATATCGGTTCCAGATTTCTAAACTACTGGGGATCATGATTAGAATAGCTAAATGAAATATTGGCAATGGGTTAAAATAAACTTGACATTCTTGTAGTACAAGACAGGGAGTGATTCCTGGATGGAAACGACACCCACATCAGCCTGAGGGAAAGTGCTAACTTAAAGGAGCCTACGTGTCGCCAAACTGAGTTTGACATAAAACGATAAAAATAAAATTTCCTTAACTATCTGCACTTAAAAAAGGGTCCGGTGCTTACGTGACAAATGTCTTATGCACTAATATGCAGAGATCTTTAACACAGTGGTGTAAGCTGGTATTTAATAAATTTTTTAACAATTCAAGTCATGTAAAATTTGCAATAATCTCAATACCGTCAAATTACGCCGTTTCATAAAACATTGTTAATTGGTTTATTAGAGTAGCATTTTAATCATAGCAATAAGTTCGTTGGAGCGAGAAATCAATTTTTAAGAAAATCATTTTTCTTCTTCTTTGTACTACGTTCCTTTAAAACATAGATGATCATGACTCTCCACAACATCTTACTCCTTGTGTCCCTTATCAATTTTCCTTTCTTTGCTAACCCTCCCACCCCCGTAATGCCACGCATTTCCCCCCTAGGGTCGTCCAATAAGTGACTCGCTTAATTCCTGAATCTTTCCTACACTTAATGTCCCGTAAGGGTTTAAAAATATCGGTTCTCTGCAATTTAACCACAGTATGACTTTTTTATTAATCATATATATATAGTGCATCGAGGCAGCAAATAATTTTCTAAACATATGCTGCTAAGTATAAGAGGCAATAAATGTCTATTATGTTTAATCATGAGCCGTTCTAAACGTCGTATTTTGGCTTTAATTTCAGTTGAAAATAAAGACAAAAATTCTCCAACACTTGGATAATTTTTTATTAATTTAGTTCTAAGCTTTCAGCTCACATGAGCCATTTTCAAAGAGGTTATTAAGACGGTAAGACAATAGCATCCACCATCACCGACGATTTTATTTTGTGTTAAAATAATTTTATTTTTGGTAACTATTTCCGAATTGAGTCCAGCAAAACTCTGGTAGCTGAGGACAATCCGACGGGGTCCTGACTTTCCGTACAGTCTGTGTGTAAGGCTGTACTTATAAACAGATATCTAGCTGGCTTGATTGAATTCAAGGGACTTGAGAGATATGGGTAAGAGTGCTTGCCTGCTTCGTACCCTTTTGTCCTTCGGTGTAGATGTGACCTTGGTCCAGGAGATACACTTTGTTACGTCAGGGGTCCGTCCCCGAGCTCATCTCTAGAGGAGTGATCACGATGTTGAAAAAATGATAAATATTTTAATGACCCGTGGCTCTGCTATACTCTGAGTTAAAGATTTTGGCCAAGATCCCGACGAAGCATTTGCAGTCAGTTGCTGAGATTCTGTTGAGACCGGAGTAGCCTGGGGCAACGAAGGGCCAAATAATTCAGAGGATCCTGCATCTGATCCACACGATCTTAAAAGGTGTAAAAGTCGATGATTCATCCGCGATAATTATTTGAATCAGTCCAATACGTTCGACAGGGTCGACCATCAGTACCTGGCTGCTTCTCTGCAGGCCGCCCGATTCAAACTTCACGATGAAATTAAATGAATTATCCTTTACGCAAACTGCTAACCTTATCGTCAAGAATAATAATTCACCTGTAAAATCTAAACAACAGAGAACAAATATTATTTAAGAATTTACATGCACTTTGGAGAACTGCGTTATTGATAAATACAGGTTCGGAAATACTTACATCAGATACATCACAACCCGTTTAACTAGAAGATTCACGTTGTATACATACATACATACATACATACATACATACATACATACATACGCATTGTGAAAACTTAGTTACACTTAAAATAAAATTCAGCCTTGATAATGGCTAAAAGTATAGCCGAAATTATATTAATGTTCTGAAAAGAAACAAATTATAAGATCACATGAAAAACTATATGTAAAAAACTTAGCCATAATACCTTGTCTGCCATTTTTAATGAAACCTGCATCATATATATATATATACATATGAAATGATTTGTTTGAACATTATTTTTGATCGATACTCATATTTAAGTAGATATTCTGTTTTTAATTAAACAGTATTATATATTTATATCTACTGACCTGATTATTATATATTTAGATATAAATATATAATACTGTTTAATTAAAAACAGAATATCTACTTAAATATGAGTATCGATCAAAAATAATGTTCAAACAAATAATTTCAAATTGTCGGTTGTTTATAACCAAGTTTCGTTAATCTTCGTTAATTTCCGTAATATATATATATATATATATATATATATATATATATATATATATATATATAAAAGTAAGTAAACATCTAAGATAATATTAAATATGTGTCTCTTTTTATCAAGTTTGAATAAAAATAATAATTAAAAATTAAAATGTACAAAAGAAAATTGACACTCACTTTTGCTAGAAAATTATCGAAAAAAGACTGATTGATGATAGAAAAAATGTAATCCTATTTCCACGTAGGTATATATATATATATAGGTTTAATACAATGGAGTGAGGGGAAATTGTTACTAGTGGTATTGTTAATTTTGCCGATTACAGCATGAGTGGAGAGAAAAATATGCATAATAGATTATAAAATTATTTATCATCGATCTCAATATAAACGCGGCTAAAATTAACCTCTCTGGCCTATCCTGCGGAGGTCAGCGAGCAGTTAGCGGATCTGTATGTCGGGGCGCTACGGGACGAGCGAATTTGACACGATGGACTGAAAGAGGGCCCAGTTAGACTGGCGGACCGACCGGCCGAGAATCACAAAAAGAGGAATCTCCATATATTTAATGTAAGGATTCACTTACTTTTAAACATTTTAATTTTTAATTAATATTTTTACTCCTGCTTGAAAAAAAAAAAATGAAAGGCTGTAATTCGTTTAATAAAGGATTTTCTAATTGAATATATAGTTAATTTAAGATTTGTTGATGATCTGGAAAAGAAAACAATTTCAAAAATATTATCATATAGAGTCATTTAGTTTTGTTCAGCACTTTATATATGTTTCATTGAATATGAAAAATTTTGTAGAATTTGAAAATTAATGCATCAATAGCGTTACAAATTGCAAATAAGCTATCAGCATTAGACATAATAAGGAAATATTTTACCTGATAGCTTTCATTATTGTTGAATATTTCAATTATCAGCTTGTTTGTGCTTGGATTTCAATTTCAGAATTTTGAGAAAATTTTTCGACCCGTTAGTTTTGGTTTCAAAATGACCTCTATTTCTTTCATATTCAGTGATTGGTCAGGCTGAAATATGATTTTACAGTCATTAAAATTGATTTGGTTTTGATGGAGATGACAGAATGTCCAGGTATATTATCTGCTGGAAGGCATTATTTTCATCAGGATAGAATCTCAAGGCAGGGATGGAGGAAGTAATCAACAACACAAAATATCCTGGATTTTGGAGAAGTTAATTTTTTCCTGTTTAATTGACTGTAAAATTTCGATGCCTTAAAAAACGCCCCGTAGCAAAATGCCTCTTTCAAAGTCTAAGAGAAAATATTTAGAAGATAATTTTCGTCTTAGATTCTAAAACATCTTTTACAAGTATCAATGATGAACGGAAGCCTACTTTTCTTCCTAATTATCACATGGGAAAATCATTATTTGTTTTTTTTTGCCTTAGCCTCTGAGCAAAATGGCCCCGGTTATTGATACTTTGGGGTTGGAGATATTTTTTTTTTTACACACCTTCTACATTGAATTCCAATCATCGTCTCGTCATCTGGATCATCTTGTCATCTGGGTCATCTTGTGACAGTTTTATATTACTTGAGTACGAGTTTCCTTATTATAATATTTCAGAGATCAAAGTTAACTTTCTTTATTGCTCTTTTAAATGGCAAATTTTCATCTGTCATAATATAATTCTAAATTGTCTGACTTTTTTTAAAATTAATAAAAGGTTCTAATTCATGGTAAACTTTTTCCATTGCTGCTACGTTATTAATAAATAAAATTAATTTGTTACTTTGTGTACGTTCTCCTGTTATCATTATTTGATATATTGTTTGAAATACAATTTCGTTCTTTGGGAATGAGGATATTTGAAATGGTTTAGTGTGACGACATGAGCAACGGCTATTGGGAATGAGGCTGCACAAAACAAATGTGATTAATTTATTTAATTTATTAGTCATTTTTTTTTAGAATGTACGTACTTTATTAATAGCATACACACTTTAAGATTTTATCCTCTGTAGTGAATGATATTTTATTTAATACGAACTGTTTATTTCGTATAATAATGGCTTCTAGAGTTTTGAGTTGTTCCTTGCATTTGCTTGATGTAGGGTATTTTGGTGTTATCTATTAATATTTTTCTAATGGAGAATTACAACTTGGTTGTTAATGATGTGCTTGTCGAGCCGTGCACAATGTAAGTATTTAATATTTTTGATACTAAACATTAAATAAATTAATAAATAAATCGCAATATTTCTTGTGCGGCCTCGTTCCCAGTAGCTAGGCCATTTCAAATGCCCAATGAAGGGCCAAAGAATATTAGATGATTATAGTTAGTGAGTTTATTACATATATTTACCAATTAAATTACGGGATTTAGTTTAGGATTGTGTTACAGCTTCCTCCTAATGTCGTCTCATTCTCTCTTACTCTCTGTAAGCCATTGATTCTTAGTGTCAATATTGCATCGCTTGGGGTGAAATGATAAAAAAAAACTTGCGGTGGGCTATATAAATACTAATATCATTGAACGGAACAATGCCGACTGCTTGAGGAATGCGAGCATAGATCACAGGAAACTGATAGTGCTGGTTGGTTAGTACACCAATGGGGGTATCTAATATATATATATATATATATATATATATACTACCGGTCATAATTATTAGGCCACCGCAGTTTTTGAAAAGAAATGATGTATTTCATACTATTTTAGTATTTATTGCCAAGCAGATAATTCTAAATGAAAATAGAATGGTTCTTTTGTTAATACTGCACAATAACATGTGCATGAAATGAACTGTTCTGGTGTTCAGTTTTTGTGCTCTCTTCCCCATGCTAGTCTCTTCTTCTTATTGGCTGGGCAAAGCAAAGGCTTCCTGGCTACGTTGTAAATTTTTGCAAAGTAATAATATCAAAATGACCATTCTATTTTCATTTAGAATTATCCACTTGGCAATAAATACTAAAAATAGTATGAAATAGATAATTTCTTTTAAAAACTGGGGTGGCCATTATTATTATGACCAGTAATATATATATATATATATATATATATATATATATATATATATATTGAGAATTCTGTCAATGTTATACTCTTGCAAAATTTAACATAATTTCATAAAAATTAGTGTCAGCTGGTGTATTAGACGATTATTATAATTACTGCTCTAAGTAAATCTCGAAATGGACCAAGAAATAAATTTTCAAACAAATTCTTCTTCTTCTTTGTGCTTCATCCCATTAGACTATAAGCGATTATGACTCTCCACAACATTCTACTCCTTCTGGCTTCTAAGGCGCCTAACACCCGTTCCACTATCTCTTCACTTAAGCTCATCAGGTAAATGGTTTGCTGCCTTCTATCTGCCTTGCGTCGATCCGCCAGGATTAAAATTTACAAGCTCTACTTCCTCAATTTGGTATACAAAGTATTTCATCTGTCTTTTTCTGATTCGGAGTAGAAGTGTTCTTTCTGTACCTATTTTCTTTAAGGCCTCACCATTGATTACTTGCTCCGTCCATCGAATTCTAAGTATCGTTCTGTAGAATCACATTTCTGATGTCTCCAGTTTTCTCCTCATCCGTGGGGAGATTGTCTAGCATTCACTCTCATATAAGAGGATGGGCTGTGGTCTTTGTTTCAAACAAAACTTTTACGGTTCTCAGTACCTTGGTTAGCTTTTGGAATGTTTCTTTAGATAGTCCAATGCGTGTACGGATCTCGGAGTCGCATTTTTCATCGCCTCTAAAAACAATTAGGAGATATTTTAAATTTTTAACTTGCTTGATGTTAATATCTGCATTTTTTAACTTTCATATGTGAGTGTGTGTGTGTGCTCGGGCAGAAACCCAATAAACATATATATGCGATTGAAGAACATATTTTATACATCGACACGAATTATATATATATATATATATATATATATATATCTATATATATATATTTGAAATTATTTGTTTGAACATTATTTTTGATCGATACACGCATTTAAGTAGATATTCTGTATATATTTTTCTTTCTACCGGCCTGATTATTTACGATACATTTTTGTTATTAAAATATGTGTCATTCAGCAGGATTCGAACCTTCGACCCCTATCAACATAGGGGAAGCCAGTAATTGATCTAGCGCGTCTTAGACCTCTCGACCATGAATAACCAACAGTCTAATCTAAGTCAAATCAAGCCTATATAACACAATTTTCGATTCACGAAAATCACCATATCTGCACTGAAATGTACCGTAATGACAACAAATATAGACACAATGTTACGGAAATTAACGAAGAATAACGAAATGGTTATAAACAACCGACAATTTGAAATTATTTGTTTGAACATTATTTCAAATTGTCGGGTGTTTATAACCATTTTGTTAATCTTCGTTAATTTCCGTAACATTGTATGTCTCCTTAAATACCAGTATCGAGCCAAAATAATGTTCAAACAAATAATTTCAAATTGTCGGTTGTTTAAAACCATTTCATCAGTTTCCTTAACAATATATATATATATATATATATATATATATATATATATATATATATAATTTTTTTCTTAGATATTAGTTTGAAAATTACTGTCCATTTAACCTCAGGGCGATAGAGAGCAAAGATGAATGTGGTACTATAGAAAAGTACCACGCAGAAGATATACGGGAGATCAGGGTCCTCGTTTTTTGCGCCCCTGCCACTCGTCCTTGATATAGGCTCCGAGACCGTAGCCGTAATGGTTTAGATGGTCGTAATTTTATATATAAGGGGAGTAACTCAGAAATGTGAGCTCCTCTAGTGTGCTTGAAGCGTTGATGTCGATTTCAGAAAGTAACGGGGATTGGGTTTGGACTGAACAAGATGGTATTCCACTCCAGGAAAGTTGGAGTGTAGGCCATTCACGTTGGTGTAGGAGATGATGTACGTGGGGTCTACTTTTTAGGTTGGGATTGCTAGTTTTGTTCATTTTCATTTTAATTGGTTTCATGCCTGTATTGTTTGGTGAAAGACTAGTAGGAAGTGAAACAGAAACACCCACTTGATTTGCATGTATAAATAACCTAGATAGAATTATGCAGAGATACTGCCGTAGCAGTACCCTTCGTCATGGCGTCGAGAGGTCCCACCGGACATTATTGAGCGGCCCAGAAACTATTTAAAAAATGACTGTACAATAGCCCCGATATTCTATCTGGTTCAACCCATCATTTAATTTACAGGTAAAGACCAAAATAGCACAAATATTTTTTAAACTGATAGACACTTTCCAAAAGGATCAGAACGAAACAAAATTTTCAACAGAAACACAATCAAGCTAAGTTATAGTTGCACTAGTAATTTAGATAGTTTCATAAAAAACGAAAAGCCGGAAACTTAGATAGTAGTGTATAAAACAAGATCACTAATAAAGAATGCAACTGCAGGGACAAAAATAAATGTTCATATCAAGGACTTTGCAACACAAAAGATATCATTTACGTGGCAAAGATACATGAATTAAATGGCCAAAATAAAATATATTTTGGTGTAACTAAAGACACCTTTAAGACCAGATGGTTCAATTACAAGTCTACATTCAAAATAGACTTAAAAAATTGTACAAAATTGGCTAGCCACGTGTGGAAATTAAAATCAAAATATGGAAAAGACCCAGACATAATGTGGAGTACAGTAAAAACAGCCAAGCCTTACAATGGTGGCAAAATATGTGCCAAGAAGAAAAGTTAGAGATTATGCTATTCCCAAACAAAAACGAACTGTTGAATGAAAGAACAGAAATTATGACTAAGTGTAACTACTAAAAATACTAAATACTAAAAAATATCTCTTAGGTTAATACCACCATGGATGAAAACGCCATAATTCCTTGTAATATTGAAAATTGCTCGTTCAAAAATTCTCTGCCATGTGAGCATTCAAAAACAAAAAAACAAAAAAACAAAAACAAAAAAAAATCATCGTTACATTGTTTTTTAAAAAAAAAAGAAAAGAAAAAAGTTAGCGGTAAAATCAGTTACTGAAAATCGCCTGGACACACCACTTATGGTAGAAACCTAGGTTGCGTAATAACTCGTTTACAAATGGAAAATATTCAAAAGTTCTACAATATAATTGTATTGAACACTTTTTAATACATATTTGCACAGGTCTAATCTTATGACCAGAAACTAAGTAATTAAACAATCAATATATATATATATATATATGCATTTGGATTCATGACTCGCATTGCCCTTTTTGCTGACAAGATGGACCACCATCCTGAATGGTTTAATGTCTACAATAAGGTGAGACTTGAGTCTACTATCAGAATATTAATGAGTCTTTATAACAAACTCTAGTAATTTGGGTTTGCCTGAATTTGTTTATTAGAATCCATTTTGATTCCTGTATCCTTTTTTGAATTAAGAAATTTGAAAATCATTGTATACCCACATCTATTGAACAGGTGAAGAGGCTCATCCCTTGTTTCCTGTTTAGGATGCGGTTTCCGGTTTTCTCTTTACCAATCTTTTCACTCTTTTCCTTATTTTTATTTTTTTTTCAATTGGAGTAGATAGACTAAACTATCGCCCGGTTCACACTCCACCCACATCTATTGAACAGGTGAAGAGGCTCATCCCTTGTTTCCTGTTTAGGATGCGGTTTCAGGTTTTCTCTTTTCCAATCTTTTCACTCTTTTCCTTATTTTTATTTTTTTTTCAATTGGAGTAGATAGACTAAACTATCGCCCGGTTCACACTCCACCCACATCTATTGAACAGGTGAAGAGGCTCATCCCTTGTTTCCTGTTTAGGATGCGGTTTCCGGTTTTCTCTTTTCCAATCTTTTCACTCTTTTCCTTATTCCATTTTTTTTTTCAATTGCAGTAGATAGACTAAACTATCGCCCGGTTCACACTCCACCCACATCTATTGAACAGGTGAAGAGGCTCATCCCTTGTTTCCTGTTTAGGATGTGGTTTCCGGCTTTCTCTTTTCCATTCTTTTTACCCTTACGTAGCCCCCTGCGCATCAGTGGCGTTACCGCCTTGCTCGGGGTGATATGATTAAAAAAACAAAAAAAAAAACAAAAAAATATATATATATATATATATATATATATGTATATTTTTTCTAAACATATACTGTTAAATATAAGAGACAATGAATGTCTATTATGTTTAATCATGAGCCGTTCTAAACGTCGTATTTTGGCTTTAATTTTAGTTGAAAATAAAGACAAAATTTCCCCAACTTTGGATAATTTAAGTTGGTTCTAAGCTTTCGGCTCACATGAGCCATCTTCAGAGAGGTTATTAAGACGGTAATACAATAACATCCACCATCAGCGATGATTTTATTTTGTATTGACTTAAAACTCCGCTAGGCAACGGCAATAGTTACCAAAAATAACAAACGCAGTTCGCAAATTTGCAATGCGGTTCTATGACGCTAAACCGCGTGATAGCGCGAAATGACAACAGGACCATGTATTCAAATTCAATGTAATGTGTTATGACCAATTTAGACGTGATTTTATTAAGTGTGGGTTATTTGAATTTAATGTAGATGGCCTCCAATATCTGAATATCTTATATTTAACAGTATAAGTTCAGAAAATTATTTGCTGCCCTCCCTTCCTTCCTTTATCTCTCTTATCTCCCACCTTTTTTCCGTGTTGCTTAACCTTACATCAATTCAACACGGCCGTCTCTTAATTTTTAAGTTACAATTCTCTTTCCTTTTTTTGCGAACCCAGACGATGTCAATTTTTTCTTTTCTTGTTTATTTGATTTTATTTTGTTTTATTTTTTCATTTTCTTTTTCTTTTTTATTTTCTTTTTTAATTTCATTGCAAATCTATTTAAAAAGGAAAATTAGACTGATTTTTCTCCAGTTTCTGAAAGGATTTTTCTGTTGCTGAGGTGATGTGTTATGCCCCGTGGGTATTTTCATATCGAAATGGTCATTCAACATCATTGAATTAATCCTTTTTTAATTTATATTTGCTCTGTAATATTTTATTACATGGAGCTCTCTTCCTGTATCATTTTTTAATATTAAAATAAACATTTTTAATATTAATTATGATCGGGTTTTTGGAATTTACCTTCCTGCTTTTTTCACTTGGATTAAAGTATCTGAATTAAAATATATATATATATATATATATATATATATATATATATATACGAGTGAATAAGGAACGAAGAAAAATTTTACAACGTCCAAAACATTAATTTAAAACAGTGCTCGATATATTTATTAAAATATTTATTAAAAAATTATAGTTTAGAACATTGTAATATATATATATATATATATATATATATCTGTTTGAATGTGTGTGTGTGTGCTGGGTGTAATTCTTATTTAATGTTGGTTTGATTGAAGAAAAGTTTTTAAGATCTTTGTTTTTTATCATTTCCCCTCAAGCAAGACAATAAATCCACAATAATAAAAGTGCTTATTGTGACTGAAAGTAGTTAAAAAGACAATAAGATCACATGATTCAAGGAGATAGAAGATGGTGATTGGCGTTGTATTTACATTTTTTTAAAGATCGTAGTTGACAAAAAAGCAGGAAGCCGGAAAAAAAAAATACAAAACAGTTTAATTTAGCGCCATTTCAATTTTTTTTTCTTTATATGCCGTGCCCTTTCAGGACGTTGGCGATCATGGATCTTCACTTAATACTCTGTCTTGTTGCTCTTAACATTTTTCTTTTTTGGTATCTCTCCCAAACCCAGCTCCGCCATCCACCTGCTCAAGCCAATCATGTATGTCTCTCGTTGCTTTTCCCTGTCTTTCCTTCTCCCTTTCCGTCCCGTGAATATTATATGGGTTATTTAATGCCGAGGTAATGAATAAATAAGTATGATCTAACACCACAAACTGACACGTGAAGATGCAATACTTATGAAAGCAGCCTAATACCGACGAACAAGCGATGGCGCAAGACTGGAAAACACCAAATAAACACTATTCATATCTACAGGCTCAACCCTATCATCCCCAATGATTAATACTGTAATAATGGCTTATAATCATTCAGAGCTCTTTCAACGATATCTGTTCAAATTTTTCCGGGAATTAAAAAAGTGTTCCGTATCGTACCTGAATTACGTGTAGTTTATTTTCATTGGTCAGGTAGTTTTCACGTGCTTCATTTGTGGGTTCTGTATGTGTGTCTATACGTGTTTGTGTGTGCTTCTCCATTTTGCTGGATATGTTTTGTGTTGGTCTGGTAGTGTTGGTGTGTGTGTGTGTGTGTGTGTGTGTTTAATTCCTGAAGATGATTTTGGAAGGAAATGGGAAAGTGACGCGTGTATGTTTGTGTTGAAAATTTCTAATTGGTCATGAGTGTGTGGAGAGAGTCAGTGTATGTGTGTGCGTGTGTGTGTGGACATTAAATGTACAATAATTTTAGAGTAAATTTTATTGTTGAGGGAAAATCTGTGTATAGGGATATAATGGTGTATATAAGAGAGTTTTGGTTTAATTCTATTATTATTATTATTATTATTATTATTATTAAACTTTTGAGTATATTGAAAGATATTTAGTATGTTGGAAGTGGATTTTTGACAAATTTAGGTTCCATCGTTTCTGAATTTTACATTCTTCAAGAATTGGTTTTATGAAATTTGTGGGTATAAAATGTGCATCTGGTGAGTGTTAATCGATTATGAAATATATTAGTGGGATTGTATATATATATATATATATATATATATATATATATATATATATATATTAATCGTATCACCCCGAGCAAGGCGGTAACGCCACTGATGTGCAGGGGGCTACGTAATAGTGAAAAGATTGGAAAAGAGAAAGCCGGAAACCACATCCTAAACAGGGACGTGGGGGGAGTGTGAACCGGGCGATAGATAGATCCATCTACTCCAATTGAAAAAAAAAAAAAGAAACCAAAGTGAGAAGATTGGAAAAGAGAAAAGCCAGAAACCACATCCTAAACAGGGAACACGGGATGAGCCTCTTAACCTGTTCAATAGACGTGGGTGGAGTGTGAACCGGGCGATAAATAGATCTATCTACTCCAATTGAAAAAAAAAAAAAAAGGAAACAAAGTGATAAGATTGGAAAAGAGAAAAGCCGGAAACCACATCCTAAATAGGGAACAAGGGATGAGCCTCTTAACCTGTTCAATAGACGTGTGTGGAGTGTGAACAGGGCGATAGATAGATCTATCTACACCAATTGAAAAAAAAAAAGAAACCAAAGTGAGAAGCTTGGAAAAGAGAAAAGCCGGAAACCACATCCTAAACAGGGAAGAAGGGATGAGCCTCTTCACCTGTTCAATAGACGTGGGTGGAGTGTGATGTATGTATGTACATGTATATATATATATGCGTGTGTGTGTGTGTATGTTTATGTGTGTGTGTGCAAAGTGCGAATAGGAAAGGTTTATAAATCCAAGATTTTTCCCTAAAAATCTAAATGGTAAATGTAATATATATATATATATACATATGCATAAAATGTTATATATAGAAAATTTTATAAAAATCTATAAAAGAATTATATTAATTTATATATTAAAATTTTATATAAAAATATACATATTATATTATATTTTAATTTTATATGTAAAAACAAATATCAATTTATAATATATATATATATATATATATATATATATATATCTAACATGTTATATATAAAACTAATAGGTTTTTATTAAATAACATAAAGATATGTCTATCTTTATAATAATCCTTTCTTTAATTGTTTTTTTGATGAATTATCAAGAAGTTAATTAGAGAACTAGAAAAAATTCTAAAAAAATATATATTGTATGTCTACATTATTTTAAAAACACGCTTGAAAGTATATATGCTGCATATATATATTTTCTAAACATATGCTGTTAAATATAAGAGACAATGAATGTCTATTATGTTTAATCATGAGCCGTTCTAAACGTCGTAATTTTGCTTTAATTTCAGTTAAAAAAAAAAAAAATTCTCCAACATTTGAATAATTATTTATTGGTTTTCTTCTAAGCTTTCGGCTCACGTATATATATATATATAATTGCGTGCATTTATAAATATATATAATTAAGTGTTTATCTGCGCGTATTTCGTTTAAGTTTCTCGGCTTGGCACCAAAGGCGGATCTATTTGTATTTTCCACTCACACAAAATCTAGAATTATTTGTTTAACTGATATTAACAAACAAATGAAATCTTGTATACACACGCACATACTGTCGCGCAAGATTTTGCCTGCATATGTGTGCTATGCGCAATGTTTGTACGTTTGAGTCGGGCATCATTATATTTCAAGGAGCCGGTGCAATATCAAAATTGATGCTGCTATTGCTTATCTTGAGTACAAATACTTATCTCAAGGGCCGAAACAGGCTTGGCATCTCCTGGACTTAGTAGTTTGTGTCTAGGGATAATCAGCCAAGAAAGTGAGGGAAAAAAATCAAGGCTAAAAGACAAAAGTGATAAACAAACAGACATTTTAAAATGAAAGAACAACAAGAAAGTAACGTTAGGCATATGACAAGAAAGCAAAAACAAAAAGAGAGAAGCAGGAAAAAGAGATAAATATTGGGATAATTTCAAAATTATAGAAAGAGAGAAAAAAGCTGTTATAATAGAAGGAAGAAGAGAAAAAAAGAAAATGATTAAATATGAACGAGAAATCGGGGAGCCGAGTTCGAATTCCAGTTGAATCCATTGCATTCACTTAAGCACAAATACTTTTAGGAAAGGTATTAATCCGTCTCTTCCCTCCAGATATGGGTTAAATAGCAGGACAGATTGGGTTCTATAGCCTTGGCTGGCAACCAATCTACCGCAGAAAGCAATGACAACCTACTGCGGGATAATCTTCTGCTCAGTCAGTCATGTCGCGAAAGAGACATGATCGCCCAAAGCGTGTATCACGTATGGCACTTAACTGACTGACTGAATATAATAGTGGGAAACATGAATAAAGCTTCTACTGGGCATAAAGTGGGGGTCGGTTTTCTATTGTTTTGATGTAATAAACTGATCACCCACTAATTACTACGTAATAATATAATTTATTGCTTCTCCCTCTAGCTATGAATCAAATAACAGGACAGATTGGGTTCTATAGCCTTGGATGGCTACCAGTCTACCGCAGAAAGCAATGGCAATCTACAGCGGGAACAATCTCATTTACCCAACCCTCATTCTCGGTATCCTTACCCGCCTATCACCCACCCTCTGACATTTCCTATATTTAATCATCCTTTCTCCACTCTATGTAGCCCCCTGCGCAGTAGTGGCAGTGACATGCCTTGCTCGGGGTGAAACGCTTATATAAAAAAAAAAAAGAAAAAAGATGGCGCTCCCAGAATTGCGTGTGTATAGTTTCAGATGATAATGCATCTTTAAGGAAGTACTAAAAGCAAGCTTGAAATTCTATGTATGTCATTTTGCAGAAATGTAAATAACTTTGTTTTTCATAGCGTTGAACATGTCGAATTTCGAGTAAAAGTAACTGTATTTACTGATAATGTTACTGCATTACTTCATTCAAAAGAAATCTGCAACTGAAGCACACAGAATTCTTGCCGACTATGCTTTGTTGGAAACAACATGCATAGATTGGTTTAGACTTTTCAAAAATAATGATTTTGATGTTGAAGATAAAGAACACTCTGGTGCAGCGAAAAAATTTGAAGACGAAGAATTGGAGGCGTTACTTCATAAAGACTCATACCAGGCGCAAGTCGAACTCACAGAATCATTAGGAATGATTAAAAAAAAACAAAGCCATTGGGTGCTGTACGAGTTGAAGCTGAGAGACGTCAAACGGCGTCTTGTAACGTGTGAATAGCTGCTTCAACGGCAGAAAAAGAAAAAGTGTTTTTTTTTCTATCTTATCGTAACCAGTGATGAAAAGTGGATACACTATGATAACCGGAAGATCGTGGAGCAAGCCCGGTCATGCATCAACATCGGCGGCAAAGCCGAATATGCATAGTTCAAAGCTTCTGTTCTGCATTTGGTTGGATCAACTGGGTGTAGTTTATTATGAGCAGCACAAACCAACCGAAAATATCACGAGAGATCTCTATCGACTACAATTGATACATTTGAGCCGAGAATCGAAAAAAACAAAACAAAAAAAAACAACAAAAAAAAAAAACAGCCGCTATACGAGCAAAGACACGATAAAGTGATTTTACGACATAACAACGCTAGAAAAAAAACTGGTGAAAACCTATTTAAAAACGCTTAAATGGGAAGTTCTACCAGGCCCGCCGTATTCATCAGACATACTCCGTCCGATTATCACTTATTTCGATCGATGGTACATGGCTTGGCTTCATTCTTATGAAGATTGCGAAAATGGGTCGACTCGTGGTTAGCCTAAAAAAACGTGTCGTTTTTCCGACGTGGAATTCAAATGCTGCCTGAAAAATGGAGGGGGGGGACAATGGCTAGCGATGAACAATACTTTCAGTGACATGTTTCTTTCTAATTTTTGTAAACAAAACAATACTTTTTATGAAAAATCAGCCAGGACTTATTCAATGTCCTAATAGAAACAGAGAGAATAATAATAATAATAATAATAATAATAAAAAAATGAAAAAAAAAAGAAATACTAAACGAATTAATAAAGGACAACAATATTATTCAAGAAACCAGATGGTTAAGTTGGAAAAAAAACCCCAAAAAACAAAAAGCTTTTGAACAAAATGTCGGAAGTTTGAAGAATAAAAGGGACACATGAATAACTTCTCCGCATAAACTATTTAATTATTTACTTTTTGATTTTGACTGTTACTCAATGGAAGTAAACAGGTTTACCTACCACCCTGTTCTCACTCCTCCTTGGTCTTTTGAACGGTAGTTGTTTATCCATTGTTTCCTTTTTGAATTTGGGTTTTCGGTTCCCTCTTAAATATTTTCAGGTTTTTCACTCCCAGTTGCGTTTTAGTGGCATTATCATCTTTCTTGGGGTGAATTGATTGAATAAATAAACAGAAATAATGAAACAGACAAAAAAAAAAAAAAAGGTAGAAAAGAAAATTCCCTTTACTGCCTTTTGTTCAAGTATGGATGAAAGGATTTAGGAAAGAAAAATTACTGCCTGAACAAAAGAGATAAAGAACATTGGAACGAAGAATAAGTCCAAGAAATAAGAACAGTGAAGAAAGACAGATAAATCTACAGAACGAATTCCTTTAAACGAATTCCTTTAAACAAGCAAACAATAATCAACAAAAACACATTAAAAAATAGTTAAAACAAAGACTAATTCGAAAGCTATAAAAATGGTGAATATTCTCATTCTTCTTATTTTTATGCTTATTATTATTATGTCATTTTTCATCATATTTCGATTTCTGCTTTGGTCTCACTACCAACCAAGTCTGCGGGGAGACCTAAGGCATGTCGTGGCGTGTTGTTATGACTCCATTTCATGTTTTTCTATCTTCCCTATCATCCCTAGCATTACATAGATAAAGTTTTTCTTAGTGTGTGGGCTGTACTTAATAAGACAATTTTTTGTATATCTCTTAAGCTGGGGTTTCCAGGGATTCTTTCAATGTGTTGTTTTGTTCCATTTTTTATCATTCCAAGTGCACCTACTATCACTGGCCCGACTCTTGTTTTCAATTTCCACATTTCTTTCTATTTCAATTTCCAGGTCTTTATATTTTGACAGTTTTCGAATTCTTTGGTTGCTATGTTACAATCCGTTGGACAAGCCATATCAATTAATAAGCATGTGTTTTCTTTTTGGTTTTTAACAATAATGTCCGGCCTATTTGCTTCAGTTGTTATGTCTGTATAGATGGTGTAATCCCATAGAATCGTGACATCTTCTACTTCTTTAACCGGTGCTGGGTGATGTTCATACCAGTGTTTGTTTACATATTTCCATAGTGTTTGCATATTATTGTTCAGTGTAAATATTGCCCCATTTTATCGTGACGATTTTTATATTCATTTGGTTCATTGATTCTTGGTATTTATCACAGAACCTGCATTTGGGATCCACCTTATTATGTATAATATTTGTCTGAAAGTTCCTAGTGAAAAGACTTTGGTCTTGTGCAGCAAGAATAAAGCCTTCAGTTTCAGACTTTATTCCAGATGCACGTAACCATCGGTAAGTATTAACTTTATCAACATTGGGTTTATTAGCACGTTCTGGATCTTGCCAATGCAGATGTTTGTTTTGCCAGCGTTGTTTCATATGATCATCATCATCATCATCATCATCATCATCATCATCATCATCATCATCATCATCATCATTTCTTCTTCTTCTTCTTCTTCTTCGTGTCGTGTCCTTTCAGGAATTACTTAAATTATGAAATATTCTTCATAGCATCCAAAGATATTACATAAAGATTTCAAGAATGTTGAAAATTAATCATCAAATTTATTTCTTTTTACCTAAGATATTGTGCACTTCTTTTTATATATATACGTCACATTTCTTCATGATGTTGATAATAATGGCTCTTCACAACTTCTTATCCTTTGTAATTCTTACTAAGGTTTGACTTATTTGCCATATCTCCTAATTTATGTTGTGCCAGCCGTTTTCAAACGCTCGTTAGATAGGTTATATACTGCTTTCCTCTATTTCTTTTGCATTTAATGTCATGTGAGTGCCAAATTTTCCAAGCCTTTTTTCTTATTATGTGTCTTAGAAATTTCAATTTTCTTTTCCTAATTCTAAGTACAACAGTCATTATTGTTTCAATTTTCTCTAAAACTTTGTCGACGCTCTCAGATTCCGTTTAAGGTATTCTCAGTATCCTTCTGTAGAACCACTTTCCCGTTGCTTCAAGTAACTGAAGTTTTGATTACCTAACTCTAGTAAAATCAAAACAAGATTTTCTGCCAAAATTTCAAACATGTTAAAAGGGATAAAAATTTTTTTTTAAATAATTAAAAAATTATCTGTGAGAATAATGTCCAGCATTTTATTCCATAGTGGAGGGCTGATATTATGTAATAATTTTGCACTGATGTATTCGTTTCTAACGACATTTCCCTGATTATTTGCTTAATGTACATTTTTAAAATGCAGCAGTAATGAATGGAATATACAAAAAAAGAGAAAACAACAAAAGTCAAACGTTATAGCCTCTAAGAAAAGGAAGAAAGAATGGATAAAAAAAGTTAGTAAAAAAAAAACAAAAAAAAAAACAAAAAAAAAACGAATGCGTAGGAAAAGTAGCGCTCGCTTTAAGGTTTCCTGATATAATCTATAATTTTTTTTATTATTGCAAACTTATTATGGACGCCGAAGTATGTCTCCAATCCACGCCCAATAATTTTACGGGGATAACGATGGTAAACTACACTTGAACTTATGCTCAATTTGGGTGGACATCTGGGAAGATATTTCATGACTTCAGAAAATTGCGCTCTCACTTTTTCTCTTTCTCTCTCTCTCTCTCCTTCTCTTTCCCTCACACACAACGAAATTACAAACACGTACAAAGATTTTAGAAATTGTTTCCATGAATATAAATATTTTAAATGTAACTTTCATTTTGTTTGTAAAGATCATTTTATTTTTCAAACATTTATACAAGAATATAATGATTTATAATCTGTAATTAAAGCGCTTAAATATTGTTAGATAAAAAAAGGACTCCGTTAACGTACTATCAATATTTTTAAATTGTTTTCACCAGAACTTTAGCAAAAGACAAAATTAAATTTATGCACATTTTTTATTTAACTCTTAATTTCATAAACGTATTTTCAATAACCAGCATCAAATGCTCTCAATAATTCAGGTAATTATTTTTCTAACGCTTCAGCTGGAATATCCCCCACTTTTTTACAACGATATAATGATTTGTACCCACTTTATTTGTTGTTAAAGTAGGTACCTCAGCTCACTTTCGATATCTAAGTTTTAAACTGAATTTTTAAAAATGAAAGTTTTCTTTAAACTTTTATTTTAGTTTAATTGAAAGCTAAATGATTAAGTTTACTTTTTCCAGTAAACAAAATACCCTGGTTTATTTAAAACATAAATTATATTGATTGGAATGTAAAAGTTTGAGGTTTTTCTTTTCAATCTTTGAAATTTGCCGCCATTTTTGAGCAATCAACACATTTATAAACAAAAGTTAATTCCCGGTTTTAAAAATCTTGCAAAAATAAAATATACATCTGTGACATATTATTTTTGAAAAATTAACAAATTTTATATTAAATTATTCTCATTTTCACAAGTATTACTTATTTATAGCGTAAAATTTAGAATAAAACTATTTCTTAATCAGAGATTTGAACTTTTGATCTGTCCGTATATCAAATATGTTGACTGGTAGCAGATTAGAGATAAAAAAAGTGTATGGCGTTCACAAGTGACAAAATTGTACGAATTTTTTTCGAGTAAGGAAAGAAACTCTAACCTTTTAATTTGCACATAGAAATTACCATACAAAATTTAAAAAAAACCTCAAATGCACACAAAAACAATTAAATTATTTTAAAAATATAGAGGCAAAACGATTTTTATTAAACTTTCCAATTTTCGATAAGCAATATATTCATTAACTCTTAACTAAAAATCTAACCGCAACAGTTATTTGAAAATTTTAAAAATATTTTTGAAACTTTATAAATTATTATAATAACAAAAAAAAGTGAAAACAATTCTTTTAAAATATCATTAGCAATCGATTTTTTTTTCTTCAGACTATAATGTCCTTAATTTTTATTATTTATTCAAGCAATTAAAAGCTTACCGAATTAAATATCAGAGTTGTACTTCATTTTTTATTTTACTCTTCGGAGCAGATTTTCGGATACAGAGGCAAACTTTAAAAGAAAAAATAGATGATTTATATTCCCCAATGAGGCCTGCGTTTAACTAATAAAACCATAGACCGCAACAGTGTAAAATTTATTAAAATTTCATGGATTTACGTAGAGGTGGGGTAAGTGGTAAAATATTTTTACTAAGATTTTAAAAAAGTAATAATTTCAGAATTAATTTAATTCATTTGTGAATGAGTACTGAAAGTTTTATTAAAATACGACAATTATTTGATTTTTGCGAGAATTCCCAAATTAATGTGTTTGTCACCGAGAAAAAAGTGGGTGATGTATGATTACGTTTACTATTGTAAACAGTCGTAACGTTTTGTTTACCCGCTTCTTCTTCTTCTTCTATGTGCCCTGTCCCTTCAGGACGTAGGCGATCATGGATCTCCACGTCTCCCTATCCCTTGTGGCCCTTACTATGTTTGCTCCTGTTGCTCCTGGCAACCCCCGTTCCGTCATCCACCTGATCAGACCTTGCAAATATGTTATCCGCTGCCTTCCTCTGTCTCTCCTTCCTTCTATCTGTCCAGTCAGTATCAGGTTCTCCAGGCTCTCCTTCCTCATTGCATGCCCCAGGAACTTCAGTTGTCTCTTCCTGATGCTCAGCATCAATTTCCTTTTTGTTGCCATTCTTTCTAACACTTCGTCGTTGCTTGTATGCTCAGTCCACGATATCTGTAGCATCCTTCTGTAGAACCACATTTCGGCCGCTTCTAGTTTTGTCCTCATTTTCGATGATATTGTCCAGCATTCACAGCTGTATTGAAGAACTGACATCACGTAGCAGTCTAGCACTCTTTTCTTCGTTTCTATTGAGATCTTCCTGTGTGTTAGTATTTTGCTCATCTTCTGGAACGCGTCCTTTGCCATGCCAATTCGCCTTCGGATCTCCGTGTCGCACTTTCCATCTCCTGTTAGAACACTTCCTAGGTACTTAAATTCTTGGACTTGTTTGATTCTGTTATCCCCCACCTGTATTTGGCATTTTGGGTTGTATCTTTTGCTGATGACCATGCACTCAGTTTTCTTAAAGTTTATTTGTAGTCCCTTCTTGTCACTCTCCACTGCTACTTTCTGTATGAGATCTTGCAGTTTCCTTTCCGTGTCCGCAATCAGTACTGTATCGTCCGCGTATCTTATGTTGTTCAGGTTGTGGCCTCCAATAACAAATCCTGGTGTGTCATCTAGGGTCCTCAAAATATTCTCGCTGTATAGGTTAATTTCGAACATGTTAAAAGGGATGAAAATTTTTAAAAATAATTAAAATTATTTTCATCTTTCCTCTTAATAATAATATAAACATTTTGATGGGAAAAGTTCGTATTTAGTAAGTTTGGGACCTTTTTATTCATACTATGCTCTTTTTTAACGATTTATGTGAGGTACCTATATTAAAGCCTAGGTTAATTTCATGGCCAATTCTCTGGTAATAAGTAATTCTTACATTCATGAAGATTCCTAATGTTGATTATTTTAAATTTTTTTTATCATATCACCCAAAACAAGGCGGTAACGCCACTGATGCGCAGAGGGCGACTTAAGAGTAAAAAGATTGGAAAAGAGAAAGCCAGAAACCACATCCTAAACAGGGAACAAGGGATGAGCCTCTTCACCTGTTCAATAGACGTGGGTGGAGTGTGAACCGGGCGATAGTGTAGTCTATCTACTCCAATTGGAACAAAAAAGTGAGAAGATTGGAAAAGAGAAAACCGGAAACCGCATCCTAAACAGAACGGGCTATAGTTTAGTCTATCTACTTCAATTGAAAAAAATAAAATAAAAAAAATGAAAAAAAAGTGAAAAGATTGGAAGAGAGAAAACCGGAAACCATATCCTAAACAGCAAAAAGGGATGAGCCTCTTCACCTGTTCAATAGACGTGGCTGGAGTGTGAACCGGGCGATGGTTTAGTCTATCTACTCCAATTGAAAAAAAAACAAAACAAAAAAGAAGTGAAAAGATTGGAAGAGAGAAAACCGGAAACAACATCCTAAACAGGGAACAAGGGATGAGCCTCTTCACCTGTTCAATAGTCGTGGGTGTAGTGTGAACCGGGCGATGGTTTAGTCTATCTACTCCAATTGAAAAAAAAAAAAGAAGTGAAAAGATTGGAAGAGAGAAAACCGGAAACCACATCCTAAACAGGGAACAAGGGATGAGCCTCTTCACCTGTTCAATAGTCGTGGCTGGAGTGTGAACCGGGCGATGGTTTAGTCTGTCTACTCCAATTGAAAAAAAAAAGAAGTGAAAAGATTGGAAGAGAGAAAACCGGAAACCACATCCTAAACAGGGAACAAGGGATGAGCCTCTTCACCTGTTCAATAGTCGTGGCTGGAGTGTGAACCGGGCGATGGTTTAGTCTATCTACTCCAATTGACAAAAAAAAAAACAAAACAAAAAAGATGTGAAAAGATTGGAAGAGAGAAAACCGGAAACCACATCCTAAACAGGGAACAAGCGATGAGCCTCTTCACCTGTTCAATAGACGTGGGTGGAGTGTGAACCGTGCGGTAGTTTAGTCTGTCTATACCAATTTATTTTATTTAGTATACATTCTTTCAGAAGAAGGTATTATCAAGGTGTACTCAGTATATCTTAGTAGAAAAAACATCAGTTGTCTATATTCACCAATATAGGCACAGATCGTAATCGAACTGAAGAATGTGCCGGTTAGACTAATAAAGTGGTGGCTCAATGATCACTTGAATGATTATGGCATTGCTGTAGGCTAGTCGGAGTAGTCACGAAAACCTTTTTCGGCCGAATGCAGTTGCCAATAGCATACAATTACTTCTTCAAGTGGGGCACCTCGAGGTGGTTTGATGGTTAGCAAGCTTGTCTCTCTAGAACAGTTACAATTGAGTAGCGAGTTCGATCCTCACTAAGTGTCCCGTATTTTCGGCCTTGTGCCACATCTAAGCTGCGCTTAGAAAATCACCATATATTTCTTCCCGTGTTCTGTTCCAGTGTTGCGGCCCGACGGGAAGAAACCGGCTCGTCACGTATAACGGATCGCATTTTCGTTTCCTCCGTCTCCGGCAGAAGGGGGCGGTACGTTCGCGAGCCCGAAAGAAGACGCCTCCCCGAAGACCGAAGTCTACGGAGAGTTTAGAGTGCGCCTTCCGCCCACGGACACCGCGCGTTGACCTGCACGCCAGGAACGGGTCGCGACGACGGACCGGAGAGGAAGTGCGTCCATGCCGGCCGTGCGGTTGAGAGCGTCGCGCCGAAGCGCCCGCACCATTTAGATGCGGAGCGAGAAGAGGTGCGGGTGATAAAAAAATATCTCATCACTGGTATGGTTGACGGAGAAAAGACTGAATGTGTGAGCAAACAGTCAGTTAAGTGCCATACATACGTGAAACACGCTTGGGAGATCATGTCTCGAAAGAGACATGACTGACTGGACAGAATATTATCCCGCAGTAGGTTGCCATTGCTTTCTGTGGTAGACTGGTTGCCAGATAAGGCTATAGAACCTAATCTGTCCTGTTATTTATCCCATAACTGGAAGGAAGAGACAGATTAATACATTTCTCAAGGGTATTTGTGTGTAAGTGAATGCAAGGAATTCAACTGGAATTCGAACTCGGCTCTCCGATTTGTAATTCCAAACCGATATCCACTGCGCCACAACGCAAACAACATTTCCATAATAAAACCCTATTAATACCTACAAAGATAACTGCCTATGATTACATTGGAGGTTGGTGAAATGAATAGTAATAGTTTATTGCGTAATTGGAACATGGCTTGGAAACCATTTTTTTATTTGATTTTCTTTCTGTCTGGCAATGAAGTGCCCTTCAAAGAGAGTCGACTTTATAATGTTGGTCATAATATTCAGTCATTTAGCGCAAGGGATTAGATGTGTTCGTGATAATCATCTTTCTTGGCAGCTGTTTTGCGAACAGTTGTGAATTACAATAAATTTTATTTGTTAGTGGTTGTGATACTAACAATATTCTCACGTGGAATGTATCATGCCAAAATTAATTCACGTTGTTGGTTTTATATAGAATTTTCCCCGCTTTTTTGTTAATACAAAAGAAAAAAACTTACTGGATGTGGGAAAATAGAAAGGCTACAGTTCACTTTTTGCCAGATATCATAAATGATAGTTATTATTTATTCAGCTTATGAAATATTTTTATCCTATATCTTAAATGTTAACTATTAATATTTTGAACTTACATACTGTTGTGGGATCACCCCTTGGTGCATAACAATGAACTTGCCTGAGTGTACATATGATTCTGCCCATAGAGAGAACAGAAAGTTTAGTTGCAAGTCAGTTGCAAGTTGGAGAGTTGCTTAGTTGGAGTGTTGCTTAGTTGGAGTGTTGCTTAGTTGGAGTTGGATCTGGAATCACAGTTGTAGTTGCAGTTGCTCTGAGCTCCACTCAGCTAGAATCAGTTACCCGGACATACTATTTCACTTCAAGACTGTATATACTTATTTCTACTAATCAGTCAGTTAAGTGCCATACGTGATACACGCTTGGGTGATCATGTCTCGAAAGAGACATGACTGACTGGGCAGAAGATTATCCCGCAGTAGGTTGCCATTGCTTTCTGCGGTAGATTGGTTGCCGACCAAAGCTATAGAACCCAATCTGTCCTGTTATTTAACCCATAACTAGAAGGAAGAGACGGATTAATACCTTTCTCAAGGGTATTTGCACGTAAGTGAATGCAATGATTTCAACTGGAATTTGAACTCGGCTCCTCGAGTTCTCGTTCCGAGCTGATATCCACTGCACCACAATTTGTACTTTGCGTTCCAGTTTGTATATTACGTTCAATATAACTTAAATTTTCTATCTCCATATCTGTTTTTGTTATTTATTATTTTGTGCGGTTCCTAACCCGGAATCCACAACACATACCATATAAAAATAAAAAAAATAATAAACATTAATATTTTTACCACATATCATATTTTGCCATATATCTTAAATGACAGCTATCAATTATTTAACTATATATCATTTTAACTATATATCATTTAACTATATATCATTTATATATATATATATATATATATATATATATTTATATATATATATATCTATATATATCTATATATATATATATCTATATATATATATTTATATATCATTTAACTATATATCATTTTCAACATATATCATAATTGAGAGTTATTAATTTTTAAACTTAAAAAATATTTTTCTTCCGTTATATTATAAATGATACCTATTACTTTTTTTTTTACCTTACATCATATTTTTATATATTTTTATATTTTCATATATCATAAATGACAGTCAGTTATATTAACAATTTTGTTTTTTTTATTATGAATCATAGAGCGAATAAATTTCATACTTCTTCCTATGTGCCTTTTTCTTTCAGGTCGTAGGCGATCATGGCCTTCCACGTTTCCCTATTCCTGGTTGCTCTTAGCACACTTTCTCCAGTAACACCATGAAGCCCCCGTTCAAGCCCTTCAAATATGTTATCCGTTGCTTTCCTTTGTCTGTTTTTCACTCCATCTGGCCTGTTAGTATCAGGTTCTCCAAGCCCTTCTTCATCATTGTATGTTCCAGGAACTTTTGTTGTCTCTTCCTGATGCTCAGTATTAATTTCCTTTTTGTTTCTATCTTTTCCAAAACCTTATCATTGCTCACATTCTCGGTCCACGATATCCGCAGAATCCATCTGTAGAAACACATTTCAGCTGCTTCAAGGTTTTCATTCATCTTTGATGATGGAAATTTAATTAGAGAATTTAATTGATAATGTTTAGCAATGTATGTACATATGTTATTGTATTTCTTTTAATATTTAATTGATAAAATATTAAAAGCGTAATATTACTTTTTTCGTTCATGTGCCAAGTTCTTACTGGACGAGTGGCGATCATGTATTTCCACAACACCCTGCCTTTTGTGTCTCTATTATTTTATCCGTTTCATATAATACATCTATCTAATCTAATCTATCTAAACTTTTCAAAATAATTTGTTTAATAGAAAATAGGAAAAATTAAATATAACTTCTTTTTAATACATTTATTTCACACCTAGTTTTAAATAATCAATATTTATTAGCAATTTACTTGGCTTTTCACCCTGTATTTGAATTTCAGTGAGGTTTTTAGGAAAATCACCTCTGTCCTAATACTTTTGCACACTACAGGTGCAAAAGTGTTAGGACAGGGGTGACTTTAAACTTTATTTTGATGTCTCATAAAAGATAAAATAGTTTTTGTCCCAACACTTTTGAGCAGTACTGTATGTGTTAGCCGTAAAGTAACTGGTGATAGTTGGGACTTTGTCTTTAGAAAAATCCAAGAAGCGTTCGGTATAATTCAAGTAAGCAGTTATGGACATGCAAAATAAACGAACAACAGGGTGGGATTTTGAGATCCAGTTAAACCGTAGCCCTTCAGACATGGAGGTTATTTACTGGGAAAATAGATTCTGTCAATTTGTAAACGAACATAAATATTCCAGTTTACGAAAGTGAAAATCATGCAAAAAGTTAAAGAATGGATGGCTCTTGCATAAGAACTGTGACGTAATGAGCCATATTTAATAAATTTGAACCGCCCTAAATTTTTAGAAGGAAGACAAAAATGGCTGGAAGTTGTAGTAGAAATTGAAACTACGCAAACAACAGGAGTTTTGGAGTCGGCAATAATATTCAAGAGTGTGCTGGTTTTTTTTAAAAAATTGCAATCACTCAATTTTCCAATGACAGTCAGAAGACATCTCTGGCGGGGACTGCTTTGTCTTCTTCTTTTCTTCTTTTTTTGTATTGTGTTTTTCGGGACATTGGCAATCATGACTCGACACAATTTTCCGTCTTTTGTAGGTCTTAGTAAATTTCATTTTGTAATCTCTCCTAAACCACGAAGATAGGCTATACCCTGTTTTCTTCTGTCAGGTCTACCTTCAATATTGCCCCATAAGTGTCCAAAATTTCAAGCCTATTTTCCTCATTCTTCTTCTTCTATGTGCCCTGTCCCTTCAGGACGTAGGCGATCATGGTTCACCACGTCTCCCTATTCCTTGTGTCTCTTAGTATGTTCGCTCCTGTTACACTTCGCAACACCCGTTCCATCATCCACCCGACCAGGCCCTGCAAATATGTTATCCGCTGCCTTCCTCTGTCTCTCTTTCCTTCTATCTGGCCAGTCAGTATCAGGTTCTCCATGCTCTCCTTCCTTATTGCATGTCCCAGGAACTTCAGTTGTCTCTTCCTGATGTTCAGTATTAATTTCCTTTTTGTTGCCATTCTTTCCAACACCTCATCGTTGCTTGCATGCTCAGTCCACGATATCCGCAACATCCTTCTGTAGAACCACATTTCAGCTGCTTCAAATTTTTTCCTCATTTTCGATGATATTGTCCAGCATTCACTGCCGTTTTGAAGAACTGACATCACATAGCAAACCAGCACTCTTTTCTTTGTTCCTCATTAAGCACACTAAAAACTTCAAGTGTACTCTTTGTTTCTATTTTCTATAAACCTTCGTCGTTGCTCACATATTCGGTGAATGGTAGTCTCAGTATCCTTCTGTAGAATCAAATCTCTTTTTAGTCCAAGAGGAGATTCACTGCCATATACGAGGACTGATATTACGTATCAGTTCATTACTTTTTCTGTTTTTGTTTTTGAGAAAATTTTCCTATTTCTTATTATTTTAATTAGCTTTCGGAAAGCTTCTTTCGAATGCGACTTCGGATTTCGGTGCCCCGGTTTCTTTTGATGTAACATTTGCGAGAACCTCAAAATGCAGTAAAGTAATAATAATTCTATTACCCCTTAATCACTCATTTAGCTTTGTTTCTTAATAGTTCTATTCTTGTTCCTTTTATCTTTATAATTTTATAAAAGCTGGTTTCTTATCTGACGGGCTAAGTTATAACGCGGATATCGTCTAATATTTGTATCTCTATGCGAATCTTTAACTAGAGTATGACTTGATGTCTCAAGCTGATACGGTTGCTATAACAACAAATATTAATCACCGGAAGTTTTTCAAATTATGACGTATGCTTTACCCTTATTTTTATGTTAATATTTGTATTTTCTTTATTGAACCAGCTACTGAAACATTATTAGTTCTTTCGAATGAGAGAAGGAACCCGATATTAAGTGGTTGTGTGCTCAAAAACGATTACGTACAAGACACTCACGCCCGTACATAGTTTTATGCATAAATTAACGCACTTATATAATATAAAATACTTACGTAACAACATAGAAGCACAAATTTATGGCTATTTAGAAAGCTAAGAAAGCAATGAAAAAATATAATAAAGTTACACCAAAATTCGATTCGGGAAAACCTGCTTTTCTGTCAAATTTTTGATTTGTTCGCCGAGAATACACCCCTTCAAATCTTTCCAAAACATCCTTATTTCCCTACAAATGTAAATGCTGAACTCAAATCGATAATTATTTATTGACGAAACCTGCCTTTTTTCAAGTTAACCACCAGAAAAATATCGAACTTCTTTTCGCTGTTTATCTCACCCCGTAACCACGCTTCAAAAATGTTATTCACTGCAGAATAACTTCACGCGTAGTTTGCCGATTTTTCGGCCTATTTACTTCCTTTTTGCAATTACTACACGAAAATTGAGTTCTGAAACCAAACAAATCGCGGAGTAATTGCTCAAAGGACGTAAATAGGCCGAAATAAGTATCCTACGCCTCAAGTCATTCAGCGGTGAATCAGATATGAGAACGGTGGTAAGGGGTGAGATATAGTCCGATTTTTGTCTGGCCGATAACATGAAAAAAGGTAGGTTTCTTCAATAAACAATTATCGATTTGAGTTCAGCATATACATTTGCACGGAATTAAGGATGTTTTGGAAAGATTTGAAGGAGTAAAGGGCTTCGGGGAACAAATAAAAAATTTACTGCTTTTCTTTAAAATCACTATTAAAAATCATATTTTCACAGAATTCTGGAGTTTTTAAATCGTTTCACCCCATGCAAGGCGGCAACATTACTGATGCGCAGGGGGCTACATAAGAGTAAAAGATTAGTTAGGAGAAGAGTAAAGAGAAAGACGAACCAGTTACAGGGGTTGTCAGCGAAAGGAGCAAAAGAAGGATCGGAATACAGGTGTGATGACAGTTGCAAAAGTAGAGAGAAAGGAAATATATACAGGGTGATGTAGAAAGAACTAGAGTCAAGTGGTTAAGAGATCGGTATTGACATTGCATTTAAATTCCTGGAGGTTGTAGTCGTCAGGAAAGCAAGAATATGGAAGAGAGTTCCACATGCGGGAAGTGCGAGAAAAAAAGCTGTAGGTGTAGAATTGGCGTCTGCAATTGTGAATGGGTGGGACCCAGTTGCCTGTCTGTTGAATGAATAAGACATACGCAACTATTTTGACTGTGAGTTCGAGCGTATTCTTTGTCACAGCTTCTAAGTTTCTCAGAATGATTCATAAGAAATAGCGAAAGAGGATCGAACTCACAAGAGAAAGCATCGCTAGCATGATGAGTTATTTTTAACTTTACGATGAAGCAACCACTAGAACATATTTTTATTTTTTTTAATCATTTCACCCCGAGCAAGGCGAAAACGCCACTGATGTGCAGGGGGCTACATAAATGTAAAAAGATTAATTAGAAAAGTGTGAGGAGTACAAACTAGTTAGAATGGAACAACAGAAACCTGAGAAAGCAGGTGCGATGACAGATACATAGGTGGAGAGAAAGGGAAGGTTATACAGGGGTGGAGAGAGAGCTAGAGTCCAGTGGTTAGTAGATGTGTATTGACTTTGCATTTAAATTTCTGGAGGTTGTAGCCGTCAGGAAAGCAAGAATACGGGAGCGAGTTCCACAGGCAGGAAGTGCGAGAGCAGAAGCTGCAGGAGTAGAATTGTCGTCTGCATTTG
This sequence comes from Ascarosepion bandense, assembly GCA_037127315.1. NCBI lineage: Eukaryota > Metazoa > Mollusca > Cephalopoda > Sepiida > Sepiidae > Ascarosepion > Ascarosepion bandense. Next base: position 1,906,375 of record JBBBDQ010001011.1, read on the forward strand.
GCTAACCTGACTGTGAATGGGTAGGACCCAGTTGCCAGTCTGGTTGCACGAGTAAACACCTGTTGAGGAGGCACCAGTGACTTAAGTTCGTCTGAGCAGAAGCCATGAAAGTATTTATAGAACAGACAAATTGAGGCTACATTTCAACGATGGGGAAGTGGCTGCAGTCGAGCCGCCAGATCAGTAACAATCACATTACAGACTCTCCTTTGGAGCCTGTCAAGAACACTGAGGAGAACGGCAGGGGCACCTGACCATAAATGGCAGCAGTACTCCATGCACGGACGGATGGTTGACTTGTATATATGCAGGATGGATTCAGGTGGAAAAAACATCCTGGATCGACATAGTGACCCAACCTTCTTAGCAGTAGATTTTGCTATGGATTCAGTATAGTGGCTCCATTTGAGGTCTGAGGACAGGGTAAGTTCCAATATAGTGGCTCCATATATACATATACTGACTTGTTTTTACAGTTGTCATATTTAAGCGATCATTTTTAAATGGTTGATTGAAGTCGAACCTAAAACCGTTGCCTGGATTGCTGGGAGTTCTTTAATTCTAGGCTCGATATAGTAAACCAGACAAACATTATTATGGAATCACAACACGAACAGGCTGAATATTCAGATACGACACAAAACAAAATCTTTGTTTATTAGTCTGGGTTTATGAAATATACTTCAACTAAATTCGAACAACTTATTTAAATTAATAACATATTTTAACCCTGGATCTAAAGGAGGAAAATTATGGAATCATTAAGAAAACTGCCAGGCATCAAAATTACAATTTTGTTTGCTTCTATTTTGTTGCATGAAAATCATTGTCTATCATGCCAGTTCTGACCTTCAAGAACATCGGTTAACGGATCAGTTTTGCAAGATGTCTCCCAGTGATGGAACATTTTTAAAAATGCGCCATAAAGTTTCGTCCTGATTGAAAGCCAGTTTTTATTGTCCGTTTCAATGATTTGATATGCTTTTAATACTCTTTGATTTGTGGCAAAATCATGCCACAGTGATACGACAATAAGATCCCCCCACCACTGAGTGGAACCGAAACTCATGATATTTCTCTAACTATTGCTGCATCAAGTTTAAAACAGTTCTAAAAAAAATTAAATTTAGGATGGAAAAGAGACTTGAAGCAACAGAAATGTGGGTCTACAGAAGGATTGTGAGGAACAATGGACAGAATATATAAGCAACGATGAAGTCTTAGAGAAAATGGAAACAAAAAAGGAAACATAATTAACACCGGGGAACCGAGTTCGAATTCCAATTGAGTTCCTTGCATTCACTTACGCGCAAATACCTTTAGGAATGGTATTAATCTGTCTCTTCCCTCCAGTTATGGGTTAAGTAACAAGACAGATTGGGTTCTATATCATTGGTGAGCAACCAGTCTACCGCTGAAAATAATGGCAACCTACTGCGGGATAATCTTCTGCCCAGTGAGTCATGTCTCTTTCGGGACATGATCGCCCAAGTGTGTATCACGTATGGCACTTAACTGACTGATACTTTAAACCAGGAAGAGACATTTGGAATTTCTAGAACACACAACGAGGAAAGAGGGTTTGGAAAAACTGATACTAGCAGGGACAGGTGGAAGGTAAGAGGAATAAAGTAAAACAAAGCATACTTATTGAACTTGAGTAAGTGGATGATGGAACCGGGTTCGAAATATATAACAAAAAGTTTAAATTTATTAAGAAATACAAAAGGAGAGGAAATTGTGGAGAACCATGATCGCCTATTTTCAGGAAGAAGAAAGATAAACAAAAATCCAATCATTATCGACTGTCTTCTTGATTCCTGTTTTATTTTTTATCGCTACTTAAGTTTTTCATTTTCTTATTATTTCACACTCAGTAACCCGTTTGTGCCTTAGCGGCTCTATTGCCTTGCTTAGAGTGAAATTATTTAAAATATATAAAATAAAACAACCCAAAATGATCTCATCTGAGAGAAAAGAATAATTTTGGTAGCCAATAATCTGAAACAAGTAATTGGTATATTGCCAGGAGATAGAGAATGAAATATCTGTTAATTTAAGATTTAACTTGTTAGCGGCTTTTGTTTGGACCTACTTCAGCGAGAAACAAATATTTGCTACGCCATCAGGTAAATGCTTTTTAAAGTGTTGGTTGACAGTTAACGAAAGGTAAACTGGGCTTCAAACGTTGATATTCTTACTTGAGAAATTTGAAATCTCATTAATTTCAGGACAGATCTCCATAATCACGACTCTTAAACAAATGAGATGCTGCAAAATAAGTGATATTTACATACTTACCTGAAAGATAAGTTTAGTTAACTACCTGAAAAAAAAGAATTGAAGTGTATGATGGTAAACGGGAAAGAAAAGTTCCAGTGTGTAGGAAGAGAGAGGACGGTTATGAGTCAGCCGTACGAGTGTTTTTATTCATACCTTTTTTTTTTGTCGAGAGTTTGGTCCTGTGTTTACCTGTTCTACGCCATCAGTTTCAATATTAACCTAAACGCGTAAGTTGTGCCTCCCACATTGTTAGGCTTGTGGGATAGGGGAAAATTAATCATTAAATCATTGGCTAATATTAAGAAACAGAGACACAAAACAACTGACACGTACATAAAAATAATCTTTAATACGAATATAAAGTTTGTTTGTTTATTTTATTGTGTTTTGATTAACGCCATATCAACACCGCTGTGGGTTATTTAATGCCAAAAATGTAGGGTTTTAAGGTATTTTCCTTTAAATATTCAGTTTCAGTTTGAGTTTAGTTTAACGGCATATCAATCTTTGTGGGTTATTTTATGCCAAAAATGTAGGGTTTTAAAGTATTTATTTTTAATATTTCAGAAGGTTGATTTCATCAGATTTTAATGAAAACATTTTTGTGTTTTAGAAAACTGAAAATAATCTCCTAGTTTTCTATTAAAAATGTTTTGGTGGGAATAATTTTTTTTCTTCAAAAATGTGTTATGTTAATTTTTTCTTTAAAATGTATTGTTGGTAATATTTTTTCTTCAAAAATGTATATTTCTATAAGAGTATATATTTCTATAAAAGTGTTGTTTTTATACTTTCATAATGTTTTGACCCCAGTTTTGGGGTTAACTATTTACCCATAGCTGGGACCCCAAAAGGCGCTTCCACTCCGGGTCAGGGTGGATCTGGGAACAACAGCAATTAAGAGGTGGTTCCATGCTCCTTCCAACCTTTGCTAGATGCAGTTTACCGTCATGCTCGGGACCACGAATATAAAGAAATAGATGAATACTTCTAAATTAACACTGATCTATTTTGCATGTTTAAACAAATACCAAATATGACGAGCATATCTTATAGAAAAACAGAATAGCACAAACTTAAGATGCGGTTCCTTTAATAGATATTGGCGTAGAAAGTGGTAAACACCGAGTTAGAATTCTGCCAAGACAAAAAGCGTCTGTTCATTTCTTTTCAGCTAGCCAGTTATAGGCAAAATAGTGAGGTTGATAAATTCTCTATTCCTGGTTAGCATCCAGTGTAAGAGAAGGAATATTCTAAATTCTAAATTTCAGAGAAGGCAAAAGGTAAGCATTTTACTACCCTTCCCAAGTAGGCCTGGCTATTGACAGGCAATAAAGAAGAAAACCTGTGAGAATCCATAATCATACCGCTATTTACGCATCATTCATTCAGTCATGAATTTGAACACTCACAGCTACTGGCGTATATTTACATTGTGTATATAACACGTTAAAATCTGCCTTCCTTCACCGAGCGCCCATAGAATAGGTAAAATCGCTGACTGATATCAAATCGGTCGGGTTCAATCCTGGCTGGAAGCAGTTGGATGCCTAACCGATGAGCTGTGATACTGTGAAACAGGACTGTCTGCAGATTACTATATATATATATATATATATATATATATATATATGCAGTAGAAATCCAGGATAGGTTTGGTAAATGATCCGGGATAAGGTTGGCAAATAATCCAGGAGGATCCTAGTAATATAATTAAAATATTAAAACTGATCCAATAGAGAGCTCAGTGTAAATTAATTTAATTTACAGAGCAGATATTTGTTACAAATGGCTATTTCCCTTCTAAATTTTATCTGAATTTGTCTCTTGTATGGGGGAGGAGCATGTCATCTAATATGAGACATAGGTATCTGTCTGCTTTCCCCTTCTTACTTTCTGACATTAAAAAATTGTTAATCCCACCCTTTTTATTGTCCTGCATATGGATGATTTTTTTTTACCTCTACCGGTATAAAATCTTTTAACAGCATATATATATATGTGTGTGTGTGTGTGTGTGTGTGTGTGTGTGCTTATTGGTTTATAAATTGCACACACACACACACACACACACACACACACACACACACACACATATATATATATATATATAGATAGATAGATAGACATATTCTTTCGTGCTATTCTTTTCCTCATTGTTGATATTGATGTTATTATAACGTTTCGACCAAGGAATGCTGGGCAATGTCCTTAAAGATGAATAAGAGATTGCAAGCAACAGAAATGTACCGAACATGGAAGCAACGACAACGTTTTAGAGAAAATAGAAACAGAAAGGATACTTATACTCAAAAGAGATATTTGAAATTTCTATGGCACATAATGAAGAAAGAGGGTTTGGAAAATTTAATACTCACAAGGCATATGGAAGACAGGAGGGACAGAGGCAAAAACTCTTGAACTTCCTAGCGAGCTTGAGTAAGTGGATGGCAAAACGGAGTTTAGGAAAGATCACCAAAACGACAGAATTTATTAAGAGCTGCAAAAGACATGATCGTAGTGAGACATGATCGTCAACACCCTAAGGTGGACACAGAAGACGAATATATTATGGGGAATTTTCCCGCGTATTTTGCTTAAGGCACAATACCGAATCTATGGGGCACTTCGTGAAGATCGAGCACACTATTCTGTCGTTGTTGGCCTTGCGAGAAGAGCTTGTTAATCATTACACTACGTCGATAACCAGAATAAAAGAATGTTTTGTATAAATAAAGAAAAAAGCCTATGACAATTTCTGCAATTGTATAGACACTAAAATTGTATTAATGATTGCATTATATTATATTAAAAGAACACGAATCTAAATTACTGTTCTTTTATTGTTCTCTCTCCTCATTAGTAATTTTTTCTCATCTCTAACACTTATTAGAATGCATCTTAGTGGCTTTATTGCCTTCCTTGGATTGAAAAATTAATAAAGTCTCGTCTGTGGTGAATAAACAAGAGCCCGACCCAGTCTTAAGCAGGATTTACGGGATATTTTGTGTTAAGCTTAAAGGCTCGGAATATCCACTTTAATTGATCCTGTGACGCATCTGCCTTTAGCATCCACCGTAGTGGGGGGAGGTGGTAAATACCGAGTGATTATAATGACTAGCAGTTCACTCGCAGTATATCAACTTCACGCAGCAAGCATGTCTTGTATTTGTGATATACGACTATTCTAATCTCTAACACCCAGTAAACCCCCTACATCTCAATGGCTTTATTGCCTTCCTTGGATTGAAAAATTAACAATATAAATATCTTTTCATTTATTTATCTTCTTGTATATATCAGTTATTGCATTTGTATATTGATCTCCTGCTGAAGAGATTCAAATACAGGACAGCAATCTTACTTCGATCGACTTTACCTCAAAGTATGTATGCAAATGGTGATTAAGCAGTTAATAGTAAATGCTGGACAATATCATCAAAGATGGAGGAAAAACTTGAAGCAACTGAAATGTGGTTCTACAGAAGGATGCTGCGAATATCATGGATCGAGCATGTGAGCAATGATAAGGTCTTAGAAATGATGAAAATAAAAAGGAAATTAATACTGAGCATCAGGAAGAGACAGCTGAAGTTCCTGGGACATGCAATGAGGAAGGAGGGCTTGGAGAACCTGAAGGAGGGCTTGGAGAACAGGCCAGATAGAAGGAAAAAGAGACAGGGGAAAGCAACGGATATCATATTTGAAGGACCTAATCAGGTGAATGATGGAACGAGGATTGCATGGTGTAACAGGAGAAAGCGAGACGTGCAATGCCCTGATCGCCTACGTCCTGAAAGGCAGGGCACATAGAAGAAGAATATACATGCCAACTGTTTATGAGAAATTATGTGGGTATAAAATGGGGGATCAATTCTACATTATAATCAATATATAAACTGATTTTTGTGGCCATACTAGTTTCTATACATTTATATTCTAGATTTATGGGCTTGAGCTAGTGGATGGCAGAGTGGGGTTTGGGTGGTGTAACAGGAGAAGGCGTGGTAAGAGCCACCAGGCATAGGGAGACGTGGAAAGCCATGATCGCCTACGTCCTGAAGGGACAGGGCACATAGAAGAAGAAGAATGGTCTATTATAATTTGAATTGCAATAACCTTTTTTCTAGCCATGATGATTGCGTTTAAAAGCGAAACAGATTGTTGGCTCTGGGTGTTGAATTCGGTATACACTTTTATATTTACATCCATTCTGTCAGAGATATTGAAATGAATTAGAACACTAACTACTGATGTATGTATGCATGGTATATCACACGCTAAAAGTCTGCCTCCTTCTACCGAGCGCCTATAGCTCAGTTGTAGAATCACAGACTGGCGCCAATTCGGTCGGGTTTCAATCGGATGTCTAAACGTATTGATGAGCTGTGATACAGCGAAACAAAACAGATCTGTCTGCGGATGACTATATATATATAAGCCAACTGAGAGAGAGAGAAAGAGAGAGAGAGAGAGAGAGAGTAAGAGTAATAAATAGATCAAATATAACATCGATAACCTAATCAGCTAAGCCAGTATTTTTTCACCTTCTTTACGGCGTACATTAAAAATTTTCCAAAGAGTGTTTCTTTTCTTCCATCGCCATTTTTATTTTTTTTGACAGCTTCTGTTTTTTTTATTCGTTTTTTTTATTTATTTGCTAACCAGCGGTTTTCCGATATGATCAATTTTATGCTAACACATTTGAAATACTTTATCCATAGTCATTTATTGATTTATAAAATTTGTTCCTTCACCTCTTTAAAAGTACACTACCGGCCATAATTATTAGATAACCCTATTTTTTAGTATCTATTGTCAAGTGAATAATTGTAAATGAAAATAGAATGGTTCTTTTGTTAATATTGCCCAATAGCATGTGCATCAAATGAATTTATAAATATTTCATAATTACCTATATTGCAGTTTCATCAGTGAAAGAATGAAAAAAAAATTAGGGTTCAACTTTGCTTCCTTGCTTTGTAAAATTTTGAAAAACTAATAATAACAAAAGAACCATTCTATTTTCATTTGGCAATAAATACTAAAAATAGTATGAAATACATCATTTCTTTAAAAAAAACTGGGGTTGCCTAATAACTATGGCCGGTAGTGTAAGTGTATGAGTAAATTAGAAGAAGTCACCGTCCAATGACTGAATTGATCAGAGTAATGGATCATGTGAATTTGATGTGTCTTTTCACCAGATCTCTTCAATTCAGCGAGAATATTCTGAGGACACTAGATGATATGCCAGAATTCGTCATCGGAGGCTACAATTTAAGCAACATAAGGTACCCGGATGATACAGTGCTGATAGCAGACACAGAAAAGAAACCATAAGACCTCCTACAGAAGTTATCAGAAGAGAGTGACAAAAAAACGGACTACAAATAAACTGCAAGAAAACCGAATGCATGGCCATCAGCAAAAAATCAGCCCAAAATGCCAAATACAGGTGGGGGATACTAAAATCAAGCAGGTACAAAAATTTAAATACCTCGGAAGTGTTCTAATAGAAGACGGAAGGTATGACACAGAAATAAAAAAGGCAAATTGACGTGGCGAAGGACGCATTCCAAAGTATTAAGAGACAGGTAGATTTCGCTAGAAACAAAGAAGAGAGTTCTAGATTGCTATGTGATGACATTTTTTCAATATGGCAGTAAATGCTGGACAATATTATCGAAGATTGAGGAAAAACTTAAAGCAGCTCAAATGTGGTTCTACAGAAGGATGCTGAGGATATCATGGATCGATTATGTGAGCAATGATGAGGTTTTGGAAATGATGGAAGCGAAAAGGAAATTAATACCGAGCATCAGGAAGAGACAGCTGAAGTTTTTGGGACGTGCAATGGGGAAGGAGGGCTTGAAGAACCTGATACTAACAGGCCAGATACTAATAGGGAAGGAGAGACTGGGTAAAACAATGCACATTGAAGATGAATAAGAATTTGCCCAGGTATATCAAAATGCCCAAGGCGCCATTATTATTTTATTTTGGTTGATATAGTTATAGTTGTTACCCCTAATTTTGCGAGTTGAGTTTTTGAGGGTTGAAATGCAACCGAAAAAGTTTAACGAAAAATAAATATAGGATGATGGCTTGCTTTCAAACTTTAGAGAAACAAAATCAACCGAAAATTACTTCTGTTAGAAACAATTCTATTGTATACCTGTCTATTTACAGCAACGGTAAGTTACTATACTCTTAAATACGTGGATACTACTGAGGTAGAGGACAGTGACCATCTGATCAGAACTCTTTCTTTGTCACTCTCTACTTCCAGACGAGGTTCTGTCGGTGGGTAGAGTCTCGTCTGTAGTGAATAAACAAGAGCCCTTCAGAGCCTTAAGCCGGATCTACGTGATATTTTTTGTTGAGCTGAAAGGCTCGGAATCTCCACTTTAATTGATCCTGTGACGCATCTGCCTTTAGCATCCACCGTAGTGGGGGGAGGTGATAAATACCGAGTGATTATAATGACTAGCAGTGTATCTACTTCACGCGGCGCACGAGACCTGTCTTGTGGATATACTATTATTCCAAACCTTTGTTTTGATGATTACTCATGCAGTAACCTTTTAGGGTTTCAATAACTTCATAGATATTTAATATTTTGTATAGATTTATTTTCTTGTCTCAAATTCGTAGTTCGCATCTTCGGCAGTTGTATTTGCTGACAACATTCTGTCTTCTTTCAATTGATGTTTAGTCCTTTTTTCTAGCTTTTCTTTATGTTGTGGCGGACCTACCCATTAACATAGTAATGGACTAACTCAACCTGCATAAATAGCATGTGACTAGTAGTCACCGGGAGAGCACCAGTTCACCGGGAGAGCACCAGTCTGGTATGTGTCAGACACCCGTAGAGTGATTTACCGAATAGAGACTTTGATATCCAACACGGCTTGCTCGTCAGCTAGACGAACACACTGTTACATTGTACCTTTACCCGATATTTTGTTAATACAATTGTTTGCACCAATCCCGTGTTCCTGTTTTTATTTGTGACCTCTTAAACAGTTGGCTAGTTTTCATTTTCGGTCTTGAAAAGGTCAAAGGCATCTCCACAGCTATGTGGGTGATGAATTACTTTCCATCTTATAACCCCTTTTTTCCGTGGACAAAACAGTTGCAAGCCTCTCACTGCTCTATCGCTTTTTCTATGTAAAGTGTTCAGATGAACTACAGTACATTAGCTCTATCAGGTCTACCACAGTTGAGGCCCACCTTCTAACGAACCACTCTCATTTCCTTTGTATTTCCTTGTTTAGACGTAACTTCCACTCAAGTAGCTTCTTCTCACGAACCTCTGTTTTATGGAACTGTCTCTCATTAATATCGAATATTAGATATTACATATATTAAGCACACACACACACACACACATATATATATATATTATGGCGTAAAAGAAATTTTTTTAAATGTTCCTGTTTTTATTTTAAAGTTTGGCATTGCCGATCATATTAAAAAATCTTTGTCTTTAACGCCATAATAAAATTATGTACCATTAAAATATATATTCAAATATCTTTATTATACTAGAGAAGGTACTGTTAAAGAGCGAACACGCGGCAAGAGATTTCATAACTGGTAATAAAGTTTAATAATTGGTAGTACAGAGATTGAACTAAGCCGACGCTGTACAAGTAAATACAAGATGGTCTTGTTTTTTTTTTTTATAAGAGAGATTATGCAGCATTCACACAAACGTTTCTTTGCATCTTAGATTCTATGCAGTTTTTATCTTTCTTGTTTCCCATTTTGTAACGGTCTTAGCTTTTGAGGGTTAATATATGTTTTAAATATTAAACGCTTTTGTCAGTCACGTTATTTTCTTGCATAATCGAATAGTTTTCTAAGATATATAATTTTATATATCTCTTTTCGAAAGTTTCCATTTAAAACGAAAGACTTATGTCGTTAGGGGTTTTCACATTTATTAGAAATATATCGGTTTGAATTGACGGGATTGAGTTGTCCTACACTCTAAACATGTATAAAACAAAAGACAAAATAAATATGATTCTACAGAGGAACAACAAAAATCCATAAACGGAGCGAGTAAGCAACATGGAATTCTTAAAGAAGATGACAATAGAAAGAATACTTATATAATCAGGAATAGACAGCTGATATGTCTTGGGCACATAATGAGGAAAGAAGGCTTCGAAAACTCAACTCCCACGGGGTATACTGAGGGCAAGAGCGATGGAGTAAGGCTGTGAGCTACCTACCTGACGAGCTTGTGTGAATGGATGGCAGAACAAGTTTGTGGGCAACTTAGAAAAGACAGAAAAACTGATTAGGGGCTCACGCGGTAAGAGTTTGGGGAGAACCATGATCGCCTATTTACTGAAGGGATGAGACCCATAGAAGAAGAAGAAGAAGAAGAAGAAGAAGAAGAAGAAGAAGAAGAATGACTTGTGTAAAAATTAATTTCTCGCTCAAACGAGATATGTCGAGACTTGCTTATTGCAAAAAATATAATACTAGTCTGATAAATTAGTTAAAATTTTTTATGAAACGACGTTCGATATAATTGAGAGTATGACATATAGGATAAGTCATTTTGTCAAATTTTGGGGAGTGAGACGTACGAAAAACATTTCAGCAATTTCTTGTTCATTATTCAAATGCAGTACATTCTTTAAATATAAAATTATTTAGAATTAAATATATTAGATACTAGTTATGAAGGTTGATTGATAGAGTAGTATATTGGGTCCAAAACTCGTCTGAAAAACCATATGCAATGAATAGCGTTGGACTATTTTGTTGATTTTACATGTAAAACTTTCTTTGCTTAATGAATGTTGAATTTTGTTGGAGCACACAGTGTGTTGAACTATGCATCAATCAAACGAATGAATACCAAACGCTTGTTCATATATATATATATATATATATATATACTAGCAGTATAGCCCGGCGTTGCTCGGGTGTAATGAAAGCTTTAAAACTAATCCATGGTCCTGGAGCTCAGACTCTTTGGACGTTGGCACGAAAGACTAAAAAGCAATAGTTGTTTCCAGTTAAAGCGAAACCGTAGACTGAAAAAAAAAATGAATGGATGTAAGTCAAATTTTGATTTCCTGGTGTCTATATGAAATAACTTTTTTTCATCATAAACTGAATTTTGAAGGCTAAATAAGTCCTCTGAGTAAATTGTATCATGGCTGAGACTAAGAACTACAGTTATACCTACTTACCGCCAAACTCGAAGCAAAAACTAAAATAGAAGTGCTGAAAAAATACAGACATACAGGCAGATAAACAGGCGCACACACAAACCTCTTGCCTTTTATATATATATATATATATATATATATATATATATATATATTATCGATTTTCTGCACTATTGTAAGAACTGCAACCTTGAAACTTCTAAATATCGTTTCTTATGTCTTTGTCTATGAGTGTATCAAATTTGATTAAAATCGGACTACTCCTTCTATAACCCGATTTTTTCGATTATTGATTTTCGATATCTATCGAGGCTTACCTCGACACAACCCCTAGCTAAGAACACTCACAGACGATTATAGTACAACTGTGTAAATTTTCGAGAAAATCGGTTCAGCCGTTTCGGAGTCTATAGGTAACGGACACACACACACACACACACACACACACACACACACACACACACACACACACACACACACACACACACACACAGACAAAGTTCCATTTATAAATAAGTTTAGATTTACAACAGTTTAAAATGGCCGAACACTTTTGCACGGTACTAAATATACAGGGGTTGGACAAAATAATGTGAACACCTTCAAAATAGCAACACAATTTTCAATTGTTTGTAACACCGTCAAAGAGTTTTTGACTTCTATTTTTTATTGTATTTTTATTGCTGCTTGTCTATATCTCTAATAAAAAATTTTTTCAGTATAATCATTAGAAATTACTGAAATCCGTCGACATGTCAGACCTATCAGACTTTCCAGAGAGGTCAAATTGTTGGCGCCCATATGGCAGGCACAAGCGTGACTAAAACAACCCGAATGATGGACGTTTCAAGAGCTACAGTCTCTAGCGTCATGACTGCATATGTAAAACACGACAAAACATTGTCGTCGAAGCACAATTCCGAAAAAAAAAAAGATTTCTTATAGGCCCCGTCGGACTCTGACGCGAATTGTCAAGAACGACCGCAAAACAACAGCCCTTAAAGCGACTGCCGAACTTAACCCTCTAGGGCCATTCGTATCATATTTGATACAGTATTTCCCTATAAGGAAACATTTGGTATTTCCCTATAAGGAAACATTTGGTATTCATTGACTGAGCAGTCAGTACTGCTTTCATTTGAAATTTATAAAATATTTCTCTTAAAAAATTTTTCAGGAAAATATTTCTTTCAAGGCTTGTTTTCATACTGTATCAAATATGATACGAATGGCCCTAGAGGGTTAATGACCATCTCCCACATCCAGTTTCTACAAAAACCGTCCGGTGGAAGCTTCACAGATCATGTTTTCATGGGTGGGTTGCTATCAGGAAACCTTTGCTCTCAACAACAAACGTTGCAAAGCGTTTTGAGTGGTGTAAAACCATCAGAACTGGTCTATGGAGCAGTGGAAAAATGTGATATTCTCTGATGAATCATCATTCACTTTTTTTCCGACCACCGACCGAGTTTACGTTTGGAGGCAGCCTAAAAAAGCACATGAACCAGACTGCCTTCTTTCTACTGTGAAACATGGAGGAGGATCTGTGATGATCTAGGGGGCAATATCATCGAAATCCACCGGCGTAATGGTTTACTTTTATGGCAGAATCAACAGTCAGGACTATTTAGGCATTTTATCTGACCAGGTGCATCCCATGGTCTCGGAACTGTTCCCCGAAGGAAATGCAGTATTCCAGGATGATAATGCCCCAATCCACACAGCTAAAGTGGTCTCTGAATGGTACGAGGAACATTCTGATGTAGTAGAGCTATTTGTCTGGCCACCACAGTCCCCAGACCTGAATATTATTGAGCATTTGTGGTGCACATTAGAAAACAAAGATAGAAGTCGATATCCACCACCGACATCACTAAAGGAACTGGAAGCAGTTTTGACAAGAATGGACAAAAATCCCTTTAGAAACCATTAAAAATTTGTACAAGTCCATACCTCGCAGGATTAAAGCATTCAAAAGGGGTCCTACCCCGTATCAAAATTCATTTTTTTTTTGTATTTTGAAGGTTTTTTTTAATAGTATCACCCCGAGCAAGGCGGTAACGCCACTGATGTGCAGGAGGCTATATAATAGTGAAAAGATTGGAAAAGAGAAAATCGGAAACCACGTCCTAAACAGGGAACAAGGGATGAGCCTCTTAACCTGTTCAATAGACGGGTGGATTGTGAACCGGGCGATAGATAGATCTATCTACACCAATTGGAAAAAAAAAAGTGAGAAGACTGGAAAAAGGAAAGCCGGAAACCATATCCTAAACAGGGAACAAGGGATGAGCCTCTTAACCTGTTCAATAGACGTGGGTGTAGTGTAAGCCGGGCGATAGATAGATCTATCTACTCCAATTGAAAAAAAAAAGTGAGAGTATTGGAAAAGAGAAAGCCAGAAACCACATCCTAAACAGGGAACAAGGGATGAGCCTCTTAACCTGTTCAATAGACGTGGGTGGAGTGTGAGCCGGGCGATAGATAGATCTATCTACTCTACACATTATTTTGTCCGACTCCTGTATATCCTTCTTCACTTCATGGTTGGTTGTTTCTTTCTTGTCGTTTTAACTGGTGTTTTCATTTATTTAGTTCTTATTAAACGTCTCCTCTTTCTCTCTTATATTTTATATTCTTTCTTTCTTTCTTTCTTTCTTTCTTTCTTCCTATCTACTTTTTATTGTTGTCTTTGTTTCATCAGTGTCCTCTCCGTCGTTCTTTTTGGTTATTTATTGCCAATTAGTTATTATTGCTTATCTATTCATGATTTTCTTTTTATTCATCTCGTCGCTTAACACCTTTTATTTAACCCATCTTTTAATTTGCGCTTCATTCTTTCTTTCATTCTTTCTTTCTTTCTTTCTTTCTTAATTTTGTTCTCTCTTTTTATTTATCTCCTCGCTTAGCAATTGCTGCTTTTCTTTGTTTTAATTTTTTCGTCTGTAGATTCTCTTTTCTTTCTATTTATTTTGGCTCTTAACCGTTTTCTTTTTATTTAGATCCTCATTTAATCTATCTATCTATCTATCTATCTATCTATCTATCTATCTATCTATCTATCTATCTCAGTTCATTATCTATCTATCTATCTATCTATCTATCTATCTATCTATCTATCTATCTATCTCAGTCTGTTCAGATCTATCTATCTATCTATCTATCTATCTATCTATCTATCTATCTATGTCTGTTCAGATCTATCTATCTATCTATCTATCTATCTATCTATCTATCTATCTCAGTTCATTATCTATCTATCTATCTATCTATCTATCTATCTATCTATCTATCTAGTCTGTTCAGATCTATCATATCTATCTATCTATCTATCTATCTATCTATCTATCTATCTATGTCTGTTCAGATCTATCTATCTATCTATCTATCTATCTATCTATCTATCTATCTATCTATCTATCTCAACATCTATCTATCTATCTATCTATCTATCTATCTATCTATCTATCTATCTCAACATGTTTATCTATCTATCTATCTATCTATCTATCTATCTATCTATCTATCTATCTATCTATCTATCTCAGTTCCTTATCTATCTATCTATCTATCTATCTATCTATCTATCTATCTATCTATCTATCTCAGTCTGTTCAGATCTATCTATCTATCTATCTATCTATCTATCTATCTATCTATCTATCTATCTATCTATCTATCTATCTATCTATCTCAGTTCATATCTATCTATCTATCTATCTATCTATCTATCTATCTGTCTCAGTCTGTTCAGATCTATCTATCTATCTATCTATCTATCTATCTATCTATCTATCTATCTCAGTCTGATTCAGATCTATCTATCTATCTATCTATCTATCTATCTATCTATCTATCTATCTATGTCTGTTCAGATCTATCTATCTATCTATCTATCTATCTATCTATCTATCTATCTATCTATCTCAGTTCATTATCTATCTATCTATCTATCTATCTATCTGTCTCAGTCTGTTCAGTTCATCTATCTATCTATCTATCTATCTATCTATCTATCTATCTATCTATCTCAGTCTGTTCGTTCATCTATCTATCTATCTATCTATCTATCTATCTATCTATCTATCTATCTATCTGTCTCAGTCTGTTCAGATCTATCTATCTATCTATCTATCTATCTATCTATCTATCTATCTCAGTCTGTTCAGATCTATCTATCTATCTATCTATCTATCTATCTATCTATCTATCTATCTATCTATCTATCTATTTAAGTCTGTTTAGATCTATCTATCTATCTATCTATCTATCTATCTATCTATCTATCTATCTATCTATCTATCTATCTATCTATCTATCTCAGTCTGTTCAGATCTATCTATCTATCTATCTATCTATCTATCTATCTATCTATCTATCTCAGTCTGTTCAGATCTATCTATCTATCTATCTATCTATCTATCTATCTATCTATCTATCTATCTGTCTCAGTCTGTTCAGATGTATCTATCTATCTATCTATCTATCTATCTATCTATCTATCTATCTATCTATCTCAGTCTGTTCAGATCTATCTATCTCAGTCTGTCAGTCTATCTATCTATCTATCTATCTATCTATCTATCTATCTATCTATCTATCTAATCGCAGCAATTAGATTAGCACCCGTACACACAACCTGAGTGCTAAGCAACTTGCCTGCCCACCTGTCTGTTTACTTTTCTATATAAACATATATACTTACATAAGTGCCGGATTTCGAAGCATGCATCACCTGACCAACCGGCAATCCTGCTCTCCCCGTCTCATGGACTATCCACTCATCTTTTCAAGGGTATACATTTCCAGTCTCTCACCCCCTTTTGCCGACTATTTTGTTTACTTTACGTCTGAAAGTCGCGCCTATTAAAATACCACCGTTTAGATTAGGATATTTACCGATAAGCATCTAAGTTTTAATTCTTTGTATTTTCACCCCAATAAAGAAAAAACAATAACAGTAATAAATGAAGAGAAGATACAGTTAGTAATGCAGTAGGCAAGAGAAAAGTGGTTATTTTACAAGGTTTGTTGTCCCTTTGTCTCCAGAACTGACCACTAAAATAGATAAAAATAATAGTAACAGCATAACTTACGATTAGATAATTAAAGAGAAGTTTAGATAGCGTTGATATTTCTAAGCTTAGTTTAATTAGGCGCCAAATGACGATCGATAATTAATCTTCCATTAAAAATCAATGACAATTTCTATTTCTTCCTTTCTTTCTTTTTCATCTAACCTCTTAACCATTGCTTCTTTCTTTCTTTCTTTCTTATCTCGTCTCTTAACCATTGGTTCTTTCATTCTTTCTTTTTTAGGACTTCTTTCTTTCTTTCTTTCTTTCTTTCTTATCTCGTCTCTTAACCATTGGTTCTTTCATTCTTTCGTTTTTAGGACTTGAATTTAATCTCTTAACCACCTCGTCATTTTTATTTTTTCTTTCTTTCTTTCTTTCTTTCTTTCTTTCTTATCTCGTCTCTTAACCATTGGTTCTTTTATTCTTTCTTTTTTAGACTTTCTTTCTTTCTGAAAATTGTTAAAACTTATAAAGTTGTTCATGAAATCCACATACATTAGCATGTTTTGCGTCATTTGCCTAAACTATGTAGTTACTCAGATCTTTACATGTCAAAGGATATCAAATGTTTTGAAACCATATATATATATATATATATATATATATATATATATATTTTAAATCAGATACTTTAATCCAAGTGAAAAAAGCAGGAAGGTAAATTCCAAAAACCCGATCCTAATTAATATTAAAAATGTTTATTTTAATATTAAAAAATGATACAGGAAGAGAGCTCCATGTAATAAAATATTACAGAGCAAATATAAATTAATAAAGGATTAAAATCCCCACCACAGGCTGAGGTGATGTGTTATCCCCCGTGGGGATTTTCACATCGAAATGGTCATTCAACATCATTGAATTAATCCTTTATTAATATATATATATATATATATATATATATATAATAAATACGCAAAAATGAAAATAACACTGATGTCTCATTTTGACAAATATATTTACTAAAATTACACAAAAATATTTTGAAATACTAAAGAGTAACTTTATTCAATTATTCAATAAACTCACCATTGGCTTTAACTACAGTCTCTAGACGAATTCGGAATCTCCTGAAACTCTTCTAGACGATCTACCTGTTTAAGTTGGCTAATACTACTATAATTCTTACCTTTAGTTCATCGTTGTTGTTGCAAGGAGATTTTTCAGACTGTACTCCACTCATAATAATCAATGGAGTTTCAGTCTAGGGAGTTAGGTGGCAAGATGTAAGGAGTGATGTGATCGCAAAAATTGTCTGACAGCCATAACTGAGTTCTTCTCCTTGTGTGGCAAGGTGCAGAGTCCTGTCAGCAGAAATAGAGTCTTCCAGCAGCCACCCTTTGACCCAAGGAAGCACGACCTTCTTAAGGCATTTGATGTAGGTTTCCGTGTTGAGTCAGACTGAATAGAAATATGACTTTGCTATCACTCCAAACACCTAAGTAATCACCATTAGACTCATTCAACTCTTTCTGAATCCTCTGCACTGTCACCAGATTGGCACCTAAACACACTGAAATATTTGTATTGGAGCTCCCGGCGAGAATGCCAAGCAGTACAGCATGCCGTTTCCAAATTTCTGGCGGAGTGAATTGCGTCATGTTGCTCTTTTTCTTTTAAAAGACGGTAACCAACTGACCCTACTATATTGTTTCGTCGCCAAAATAAAAATCAAACAACGTCCATGCGCTAAAATAAAATAAAATGGTGACAATTTACCCATCGCACCTTATATATATATATATATATATATATATATATATAAGTTGAATATATGCATCAAAATCGGACAAGATGAATAGAATAAGTAAAGAACAAGGAGGAAAAAAGTATTTATAATCTAACATGTTTCATTTTAACAAGCTTTTTCAGAGATTTATTAAAAAACTAGCAGTATAGCTCGGCGTTGCTCGGCTGCAATGAAAGCTTTAAAACTAATCCAGGGTCATGGAGCTCAGAGTCAGCCTAAAGAATATTTGTGTGAAGTTTTGGTGAGAATCGGATAAAAATTGTGTATTTGTATAAAGGACAAACAGAGAGATAAACAGACACACACGCACAAACATCTTACCTTATATATATATATATATATATATATATATATATATATATATATATATATATATATATATATATATTGTTGATTTTCTGCACTATTGTAAGAACTGCAACCTTGAAACTTCTGAATATCGTTTCTTATGTCTTTGTCTATGAGTGTATCAAATTTGATTAAAATCAGACCACTCTCTCTATAACCCGATATTTTCAATTATCGATTTTCGATATTTATCGGGGGTAACTCGACACAAACCCTAGCTAAGAACACTCGCAGACGCTTATAGTAGAACTGTGTAAATTTTCAAGAAAATCGGTTCAGCCGTTTCGGAGTCTATAAGTAACGGACACACACACAGATACATACACACACACACAGAGACAAAGTTCCATTTATAAATAAGTTTAGATCCCTGAAGAAGGTTGTTAAAGGGAAACATGTTAGATTAAAGACACTTTTTTCATATATATATATTTGTTTTATTTATTTCAAAACATGTCTGGTATCAGTAATAGAGTGTCTGTAGAAAAAAATAAACAGTGTGGCCATAAATCAGCACTGTATAGTGACTGGCAGTTTCATGTCTCTTGTACCTCTTTATAAATTGTTTTTGCTATCTCTTCTAAAACTTCTTCAACTTACCGAAAGTCGTTAGGTAGGTTATGCGTTGTTTTCCTCCAGCTCTCTTGCTTTAATCTACCTTATGAATATCGAATTTCCCAAACTCTCTTCCCTTTTTATATGCACTATCTCAACTGCCTATTTTTGATGTTAAGTATAAATGGATGTTTTGTTTATATTCTTTCTAAAATTATTCCTTGCTCATATGTTCATATTCGTCATAATTTGCAGTCGATATTCTCAACATCCTTCTATAGAACCTCCTTTCTGGTGCTTCTGGTGTTTCTTCTCCATCTGTGGAGAGATTGTCGAGCATTCAATAGACGGATAATTTCGTAACAGCGCAGTCGTTGCTTGTACAACTACATTATTGGTTAATATCGTGTACTCACGTGTAGAAAATATAAGTTTCAATGTCAGAGAAGTGTTTAAAAGGCAGTAAATTAAAGATCGGAAAAGGGGGTAAAAAGAGAACAAAAACTTTAAAAATTGAATTCGTTTTTACTGCAGCATCAATAATAATAATAATAATAATAATGATAATAATGATAATGATAATAATAATAATAATAATAATACCAATAATAATAATAATAATCTCTTCCAGTGGATAAACAGGGAGCCCGTCCTTCAGGAGGGAACCTACCTGAGGGTCGAAAAATCTGCCATAGGAACAAACTCCTACACAAAGAATGTATCTTCAGGTCCCCACAACCAGGATAATCCTAATGATGGTCCTGAAAATTCACCAGCTAGATCTACAACCGTATATTTAAAGAAAGAAAAAATAAAATGGTCTCGTGAGGAGTACAAAGTCGTTATGACTGCATTTCATGAAGCGTTACTCAAACCTAAAAAAAACATGACTCGCCAAACATATGACATTTGGCGTGAAAAAGTTGGTCAAGCAAATAGAAAGTATATTGACGAAAATAAATTGGCCAATGTACGTAGGTATATTATTCGTAATAACCGACTGTCAGAGGCTGAGATTCACGAAATTAAAAGAATTGTAACAAGAAGAGTCGAATCAACAAAATATGAAAAGGAACCGGAACCAGAAATAAAAAGTAATAACATCAAACAAATCACAGGTCATAATGTAGAAACCGTGAAACACGCAAATCACTGCGAAGATAATGATGTAAGTCTAAAAGTGCTGGAAAGGTGCGATCTGAGTCTGAGTCAGTTAAAAGACAAAAATAAAATGAGTTCAGAACACATCGAAGATAATTATTTGACGGAAAATAAGAACAATATACAGGAAGCCAAGATAGAAATAAAAAACCAGCTAAGTCAAATACAAAGTATTACAATGGAGGAACGTGAACAGCTCCCAAAATTCCAACCAACAAAACAAAACCTCCGAACTATTAAATTGTACAATGCAGCACTGAAATCAATACTGGATGAAGACCCGAATACAAATCTTAACGAAGTAATATATGCATCAGCAACAGCAGCAACAAGAAAATTAAACATCAAAATAAAAACAAGGCAGTCACGCAGACGTGAAGATCCACCTTGGAAAAGAAAAATCGAAAAAGAAATCGAACAACTAAGAAGTGAACTGTCAGTACTGGATGAACTGAATAGAGGAATAAATGTAAGAACTAGGAAAAGAAGAAGAGCCGAAAAAAAATATAACATCAGGAATGAAAATGACGTCTTATCAAATAAAGAAAAAATAAAGCAAAAAATCCAACTGAAGGCTCAAAGAATAAGACGCTATGAAAAAAGAGCAAGATTTTACAGACAAAACAAGACCTTTCAGACTGATACAAAGAGATTTTACAGGGAAATAGGTAAAAAAAGAATTGAAGTGACAGTACCCCACAGAATGGAAGAAGTCACACAGTTCTGGGAAAAGATATGGGCTTGCCCTAAAGAACCTAGCAAGGAAGTACATTGGATTACGCAGGAGATAGAACGAATGAAAAATAAACCCGAACAGACATGGTCTGGAATTACAGAAGATGATGTTAAATTTGCAGTAAAAAAAGCACACAATTGGAAAACTCCAGGTATAGATAAAATTCCTAACTTTTGGCTATATTATTTAAATGCAGCACATAAAAAAATAGCCAAAGAACTCCAGGAAATGGTTGACGATCCCACTAAAATTCTTGCATGGATGACAAAAGGAATTACATTTCTTCTACCCAAGAATGGTGACACAAACAACCCGAAAAACTACAGACCAATTACATGTCTTCCGACAACATATAAACTACTAACATCTATTTTAACAAAACAAACGTATTTATTCTTAGAAAGAAATGACATGATACCGCTTGAACAAAAAGGGTGCAAACGTGGCTGTTATGGTTGTAAAGACCAATTGCTGATTAACAAAATGATCCTGGAAAACTGTTACAGTACAAAAAAAAAATCTTAGTACTGCCTGGATAGATTATCGTAAGGCATTCGATAGTGTGCCACATTCCTGGATTGTAAAGACTTTAAATATATACAATATATCACACCCGTCATCATCAATTTCATCAAACAGTGCATGTCTATCTGGAAAACAACCCTTTACCTCAATCATATAAATGGAACCTATAAGTCTGATGAAATAAACATCAAAAGAGGTATATTCTTTGTCTCCATTACTATTCTGCATATCATTAATAGCACTAACCAGTCAACTTAAGACAGAATGTGGTTATAAAATAGGCCAAAAGAAAATAAGCCATCTATTTTACATGGATGACTTAAAGTTATATGCTAAGAATGATAATGAGCTGGAAGGTCTTCTGCAAATTTCAGCGAAGGCATTGGAATGAAATTCAATTTGAATAAATGTGCTAAAGCTACAGTTTTACGTGGATCAATACAAGAAACATCCTCAATTAGCTTAGACCCTGCTGTAACAATAAAAGAATTGAAACCATTTGAAGTTTATAAATACCTAGGTGTAAATGAGAGTGAAAGCATTCACCATAAAAAAATGAAAGAAATAGTGCGTAAAGAGTACTATAGAAGGCTACGAATGATATTAAAAACTGAATTGAATTCTCAGGATAGAGTTATGGCCATTAATAGCCTTGCAATCCCAGTTGTTCAATATAGTTTCAGCATCTTAAACTGGATTCTAAACGACATCAGGCGAATGGATTCTAAAACAAGAAAGCTTCTTTCTAAGCATAAGATTCATCATCCAAAGGCTGATGTAGACCGTCTATACATACCTCGTAAAGAAGGTGGAAGAGGTCTTATTTCGCTGGAATTGTCATACAAGACAACAACTATTGGCTTACTAACATACATAGAAACAACAAAGGATTGGATGATACAATTAGTAAGGCAACATGAAGAAAGAAAGAAAAAATATTCAATAATAAAAGAAGGCAGTAAATACAAACAAGATTTACAGTTAGTAGATTCTGTAGAAAAGCAAAACAGAAGCCAAGAACCAACTATTGCGGCAAAAAATATGAAAATGAAAGCCAAAGATAAAGCTCTTGAACAGATGAAACAGCGCTGGCAAGACAAACCTCTGCATGGCCAATATCCAGAACGTGCCAATAAATCCAATGTTGATAAAGTTAATACTCATCGATGGTTACGTGCATCTGGATTAAAGTCTGAAACTGAAGGCTTTATTCTTGCTGCACAAGACCAAAGTCTTTTCACGAGAAACTTTCAGGCAAATATTATGCATAATAATATGGATCCAAAATGCAGGTTTTGTGATAAACACCAAGAAACAATAGACCACCAAATCTATGTAACGCTAGGGATGATAGGGAAGATAGAAAAAACATGAAATGGGGCCATAACAACACTCCACGACCTGCCTTAGGTCTCCCCGCAGACTTGGTTGGTAGTGAGACCAAAGCAGAAATCGAAATATGATGAAAAATGACACAATAATAATAAATTGGTCAAACAGTGAATGCCACAGTTCCAATAGCCAGTGAATAAGAATTGAAAGAACATGAAAATCGAGATAAATATCGAACAGTCTGTGAGCACGACAGTGCCTATTGTTATTAGAGCACTTGGATCATTCTGAAATAGCCTTAAAAGGAGAGTGACAGAGATGCAAATGGAAACCATTCAAAGAAGTCGTGGAGTAGTGAGATTTGCAGTAACGAGATCTCAAGGGAAAAACACCAGTTATTATGAATGTAAAAACGCACTGATCACTACTAAGGATCTGCCGTTAAAAGTTCAATCCAAAATCTGTTATAGTAAAAGGAACAGATAACATTATCTGGGATTTTGAACTTCAAACGACTCACTCAATCCAGACTAAGATCTTGCCCCAAACCTGGCACGCTTTATGTTATGACCGAGGTTGAATAGTATATTCTCGGAAAACCTAGTACAAAGGTACTGGAGAGTACTTTCTCTCGCAGGCGTCCTGACTCACTCATTCAGTCACTCTGTGGCTAATACTCAGTGACATTTCACTCAGAGTTGGTAGCCATATTATAAAGTTGTTTATTTGTAGGTAGGTCCCTACAGTACCCCTTCCCAAGAAGGGGTACTGTAGGGACCTATAAAAAGAGTAGGGACCTGTAAAAGAGTTTATTATTTTCCTGAAATTTAATAGCTTTTTTTTGGTGGGGATTGATTGTTAAAGGCTCGGTAAATTATCTTTTTCTCCCCTAACTTCGTTGTTCGGTCGTATGTTGCGGGGGCTCGAGGTCATATGTTTCGTAAATGATGTCAATGGGTTCTTCCACTTCATCCTGTGTTAGTTAGAATCCATTTCATGCCCTTTCTTTAATTTGAATAATGTGTCTTTTGTGGGTATGTCTTGGTCCCTATATTATATACACCATCTCGCCGACCCTTCTAGTAATCGTTCTCTCCTCCCTCTTTTGGAAACTTTTAAAGAAGATTTTCTGACCCTGCAGAAATTGTATTTTGGTACTTTTTCGGACTTACATATTTTTGACTGTTACGGAATTAATTTGTCAATTTTTTGGCAAACATGGTTTCTGCCAGTGAGCCAGGTGATGGTTTAATCGGGTTTGGCCTTATGTGATAAACTGCTGTAATGCTATGTCGGTAGAAGTTCCTT
The DNA here is from genome assembly GCA_037127315.1 of Ascarosepion bandense. NCBI lineage: Eukaryota > Metazoa > Mollusca > Cephalopoda > Sepiida > Sepiidae > Ascarosepion > Ascarosepion bandense. The sequence goes on from JBBBDQ010001011.1 coordinate 1,930,651, forward strand.
GAGCTTTTTTAAATGTTTTTTTTTAATGTCCACGAACCTCTCTGCCTGTCCATTTGATCTAGGATGGTATATGTTGCGTAGTTATGTGCTTGACTTGGAAGATGTCGCAAAAATTCTTAAATTCTGCTGACGTAAACTGTGTACCATTGTCGCTGATAACGCCCTCCACTACTCCAAATCTCGCAAATAGTTCATGTAGGAAAGTGATTGTTATAGCCGTTGTCGGCTTCTTGCATGTTAAGACCTCCGGTCACTTGGAGTAATTATCAACAACGATTAAGTAATAATAATCGTCAATCAGCCCAGCAAAGTCAATATGTATACGTGACCAAGGCTGGTCCGTTTTTGGCCAGAGTTTGAAAGTGGTAGGTAGTGCTTTGGCCGCCAAGGCGCATCCTCTGCATGTGTTAATTATTTCCATTATGTCTTTGTCCATCGCAGGCCATGAGACTTTTCATACGGTTTCTGCTGGAGTGTCCCCATTGGAAGTATTTTGAAATTCGCTTCTGTAATTTTTTGGAATTACTACACTTTCGCTGTATAATAAGACATTGTCTCATAGTGAGTAAACGTCCGACACGCTATTATCTTTTGTTGCGATTTAACGTTTTATCTAGCAAATAAAATCATCTTCTAGAGCTTCCTTTTTGATTTCCGACAATGTTACGGGTAGATCCCGGACGGTATTTGCTATTATTGATTTTATTTCATAGTCTGAAGGAAGAGCTGCTATAACCGAGTCTTCAAGTGGTTGACTTTGATTAGCGATTAGTCTGGATAGACTTGTAAATGATATGCCCGTGATACTTTCTTTCATTCACATAAAAATCACATTTCGATTTTTTATCTTGAACCCGAAATCCTGAATTCACTCAAAAACTTTGTGGAATTCACTCAAAAACTTTTACAGGTCCCTACTCTGTTTGCGATGTTCCTCGGTAGATTTGCTTGCTATTACAATGTCATCCAGGTAGGCACAGGCGAAGTCAAGACCACCCAGCATGGTATCCATGACCTGCTGGAATACTGTAGGTGCAACCTTGACCCCGAATGCCGATCTATCAAACTTGTATAAACCCCTGTGGGTGTTAACATATAGAAGTTTTGCGCATTCAACAGGGATTTGAAGGTATGCATCGCTTAAGTCCAATTTGGAAAATATTTCCCAACCATTCAGTTTATTAAATATCTCCTCCGGTGTGGAGAGAGGGTAATGGTAATCTTTTAGAGCCGCATTGAGGCCCGTTGAGAAATTCGCACAGACGCGAATTTGGTTGGACTTTTTCTTACATATACATTGGGGTCAGCTCATTCGCTAAAGCTCACTTTGGACAGTGTACCGGCATTTTCTAGTCGGTCTAATTCTTCGTTTATTTTTTCTTCTAATGAGACATTTCTTTTTCTTTTGAAAACGGGTTGAACGTTTTCTTTCAGCTCGAATCTGGCTTTTGTGTTCGTACATTTTCCTAGCCCCGTCGAGAAAACTTCAGGAATTTTTTCTTTTAATTCGTCTTTCAGGTGTTGCGGATCCGTTGTCATATTTTCCACCTTTTGGCAAAAATTGTCGATTGGTTGGTCGCACAACTTAAACCGTTCCATCCAATCAGTTCCAAATAAATTCTCAGAGTTTTTTTTTTATGAACGAAAATTTTTAATTTCTTTGTGATGCTATTTAGTGTTACAGGCAGCGTTAGCTCACCTTCAAATTTGATTTTGTTTTCTGTTACTGCACGAGTTGTCTTGTTTGCCTTTTTAATCGTTGGTTTAAATTTCCTCCAAGTGTGAAGATTAGTAATTGAGAGATCCGAGGCAGAATCTAGTTGCAGCGTAACTGTTTTGTTTAGAATGTTGACTACGACGTATTTTCGTAGATTCTTATCTACTTTTTCATTTGATCTAGTTTTACTGACTCTGTTTCTGTTGTTCCTTTTGTTTCTACAATGCACCCCTTTGTGGCCAATTTTGCCACAATTATTACATGTCTTGTTTCAGTAGAAGCAGTCTGCCGCCCAATGTTGTTCACCACAATGCCTGCATGGGCTTGTGGGTAATTTTTGTTTCTGTAAGGGTCGTCTACTTTTCGATTGTCGATGGGCACTCTCTTTGCTTTCTCTACCTTTTTCAGGGGAGTAATTTTTTGGCTTGTACTTAATTCTCCTAATATACGATATGCTTGATTTCTCGATGTTTTTGAAATCGTTTTTAACACTGATTACTTGCCGGCAATCTTCAGCCAGATTTGCAGTGTGAGACCTGGTTCACTTTCTAGACTTGATAGAACTCCCCGTCTTATCTCCGAGTTTTTGCGGAGACTAAACCTTGGGCAAATATTAAGCATTTGAAATCATCGGCTGACAATTCTGCCAATCGAAAATTGTCACAGTGCTTATTTACAATGGACGCAAATGTAAGGTAATGCTCGTCATCCCGTTTTGACAAGTTAAAACACTTCCATCTTTTGTGGAATACTGTTGTATTAGAGCTAAATAACTCAGACAAAAGTTTTATTGCTTCATCGAACTCTAATTTACTTGTTTTCTTCGGAAGTATGTAATCGACGAACTTGCTATGTTTCACTGTTTCAAACTTTCTCGAAAGTAGGCGAACTTTTTTAGCGTTCGACCGATTCTCACAGTCTACCGTAAAAAGATCTTCATATCTTCTATAGAAAGGTTCAGATCTTTTATCTTCGTCAGGAAGACAATCGAATGTCTCCATAGAATTCCAAATTGTGTTGTGTGAAAATGCAGTGTTGTTTTCACTAAATCCCTTTTTGCTTAATGTTTTAGAAGTAATTCTTCTTGTTGTTTTCGGAATTCAAGGAAAGGCTGTTACTCCTCTCTCTGCTGTTGTTGTACTTTTTGTTGTATTAACAATTTTTCTGCCAACATTAGTTGCCGTTGTAGTATTTGTTGCTCAGTCTTCTGTTGATGATCAATTGTGCCTTCATCATATGACAATGATTGCTTTAAAGTCCTCCATAATGTCTTCAAATACGTGTTTTCAGAAAAAAAAAAAACGGAATTTAGACAATTTTTCTTCTTTAAGTCGGGGGAAGTAAATAAAAAGTAATTCCTTTCCTTAATATTTCTTAGCTCTGGCTGGTGATAACTAATACAGTCTGGGTGTTTCTATTTATTTTCTTTCTAAGAAAATAAAATAAAATTCATAAACAACCACGTTGCAAAACAGAAAATATATTTTTTCTTCCTTTATTTTCTGTGTAGTCGAGGGAAGCGAAGAACAATGAAATGCTTTTGATTATAGCAAAAAGGGCGAAGAAAAACATCTTACTTACAGTTTTCACTAGTAAGTATTTTCGAGTGGTTGATTAAAAAAATGTTATTATTTTTTTTCTATGCTTTATCCTTTTTTCAAATATATCCGATGTCAGAATCTCTGTGTTTTTTCGTATCTACGTTGGCTGTTTATTCGGTTGGTGCGTCCGTTTCTTTTAGTTATCAGTTGTGTTATTAACGTACAGCTGTTGAAAGTGTAACATTCTTGTGAAAATATGAGATTTCCGTTGCCTGCTGATTTTCTATAAGTCGTACGATACCTTTGTCAGATTTTGTATGTGTTACAAGCACCTGATGTAAGGGTTTCTCTTTGGTTCGAACTTCTTTGTCAGCAGACCTGAGTTTAACACACTGGGATCTTTAGACGTCGTTAGTGTTATAGCGTGACCTTTTTTGTTGAATGTTTTAGGTAAAGGTTTCTCTTTGTGACTCGAATATTCTTCGTCGCCAGTGTTACGGCGTAACCTTTGTTGTGGAATTTTTTAGGTAAAGGTTTCTCTTTGTGATTCGAATATTCTTCGTGGCCAGTGTTATGACCGAAGTGCCATAGAATGATAACACGGACTCGGATATAAGGTTGAATAGTATATTCTCGGTAAACGTAGTACAAAGGTAAACGTTGACTAGAGAATACTTCCTCTCGTGGGCGTCCTGACTCACACATTCGCTCACTCTGTGGCTACTAGTCATTAACCTTTCACTCAGAATTGGTAGCCTTATTATAAAGGTGTGGACGATTCCATTTGTAGGTAGGTCCCCGCAATATTTTATATTAACGATCTGCTTGTAACCCTAAAAGATTACTGCATGTGTCATCACCAAAACGGAAGTTGGCAATAATAGCAATTACAAATACATTAATCGCACGCTGCGTGAAATAGATACACTGTTAGTATCTGCTAGTCAGTATAATTAATCTCTAATAGTGCCCACGTATCGCCCGGTTCACACTCCACCCACGTCTATTGAACAGGTTAAGAGGCTCATCCCTTGTTCCTTGTTTAAGATGTGGTTTCCGGCTTTCTCTTTTCCAATCTTTTCACTATTACGTAGCCCCCTGCACATCAGTGGCATTACCGCCTTGCTCGGGGTGATACGATTAAAAAAAAAAAGAAAAAAAAGAGATGCTGAAGTCGTCTGGAGGCCTTTGGTGAACCAATGATGATTTTATTGAATAAACTTACTCTTTAGTATTTCAAGATATTTTTGTGCAATTTTGGTAAATGCTCATGTTAAAATGAAATGTGACTTATTTTCATATTTGCATAATGTAGACGGCAATTTATCAATAGTACCCTGTATGTAGGTATGTACGTATAAGGGTACATGGATAAGTGGTTAGAAAATTCGCTTTCCGACTATTTCTGAAATTCAAGTACTTACTATCATATCAGTTATTATCTTCAACAGAAACATGAACTTCAGACAGTTTATCGAAAATATAACCTATTATTTAAAAATTGGAAAAAAATTAACCTTCACCAACAAATTCAGCAGTTATTTTCTTATCAGAACTATCACAGTGAGTTTTCTATCTGCCGTACATTCGTAATCACCATTAGACTCACCCAACTTTTTTCCGAATCCTCTTTACTGACCTCTGATTGACATACAAATACTCGGAAATGTTCGTAAAAAATATATATATATAAGAGAATAGGAACACCTCATTCCTGCATACAGGTAGGTATTCAACACCCCATCTTTTTTTTTAAGATTAGCTCTTTCCCGAGTCAGTATTTTTTTTTCTTAGGGTTGATGTCAATCTTTTCTGTATCATTTCTCATCCTTTTAATACGCATTTTCCGGACCTGTATTTCAGAAGCTTTCTGCGGGATGATCACGTCGAATATATCAAAGGGAACACCATTCGCTGAATTGTTTGTTCTCTTGAACTTCATGCCTATTTTTTATTTAGCTATGCATGAATTCTGGTCCCATAATCAGATATATTTTTCCGATTCTTTGGACAATAGTACCGACTTCCTAATACGTCTTATATTTTAGCCGATAAATGCCTTAAAAACCTTCTGACCAATCTTATAAAAGTCTTTTTCAGTTTTTTTCCCCATATATGCATATATTTTTTTCTATTGGGAATCAGTTTATCAAATACTTATCGTATCTGGCTTACGGCCCATCACGTTGAATACACAGGTTCTCGCTCGATCAGCGAAGTTAAGCAACGTTGAGCTTGATCAGTATTTAGATGGGTGACCGCTTGGGAATACCAGGTGCTGTAAGCGTGTAGTAACGGATGTGCGTTGTGGTGCAGTGGAAATCGGCTCGGAAAGAGAAATCGGTGAGCCGAGTTCGAATTCCAGCTAAATACCCTGCATTCACTTAAGCACTGGTACCCTTGGGAAAGGTATTAATCCATCCCTTCCCTCCAGTTATGGGTTAAATAACAAGGGTAGGACTTGGGGACCCTGCCTTTAGAAAACAAATCTCAATGAATCTTGATACTCGAAAAGAAAAAAAGTATTACTAGACACAAAAACTTATATAAAACAACAATAAATTGTTGAAAGAAAAAGGTATTACCAGCAATAAATAAAAAAATTTAGTTGGCAATAAATGACCCACCGAGGTTGATATGCCATAAAAACAAAACAACCAGCCAACAACTTATCGTATCTTACACGCAAACATAATCTCTGTCGGCGTCATGGCTGAAGATGCGTTTTATTCAGTGTAATTCTATACACCTGCAGAAATTCTTGTCATGCTGCATCTGTGGAGCCATTGTTGGCTTTTTTAAAGCTCTTTTAAAGGTATCCATGAAACGATCTCCCTAGCCGTTGCTTCATGGATGGTAAGGTGCAATTGTAATGTGATTTAGTACAAACATCTTGGGGAATTCCTTGAACTCTCTCGATGTAAATTGCGTTCCATTATCAGACACAATTGAATCTGGCACTCCAAACCTCGCGAACAGTTCGTGTTAAAACATTATTACTACTTGCGGAGTTGGTCTGTTACATCTAACTATCTCTAGGCATTTCGAAAAGCTGTCTGTGACAATAAGATAGTATGATTCATTAATTGAACCAGTAAAATCAATATGAAGACGTGATCATGGAAGTTAAGTTTTCGGCGATGGATTAAAATTAATTACTGGTGCTTTAGCCACCCGAAACAGAGCTTTTGCACGACTTTATCAAAATTTCAATTTCTCTATCCATGCTACGCCAGTAAACATATCTTCTCATTACTCTCTTCATACTGGATATACCGGGGTGTTCTGCATAGAATTCTTTCAGGATTATTTTTTGTAGTACTAGAAGTATATCTACTCTTTCACCGTACATGAGAACGTTGTCACATATTGAATAAACTGTGAATGTGTTTGGTGCTTTATGAATCAGTTAAGTGCCATACGTGATGCATGTTTGGACGATCATGTCTCTTTCGATTCATGTCTGACTAGTTAGAAAATTTTCCCGCAATAGCTTGCAGTCTATTTCTGCAGTAGACCGGTTGCAAACTAAGGCTATAGAAACCACTATGTTCTGCTATTCAACTCATAGAAAGGTGGATTCATGCCTTTGCCAATGGTATTTGCGCGTAATATATCGAACCCGACTGGAATTTGAATTCTGGTTTTCGATTTCTTATTTCTTATGAGCCGTTATCAATTACAACACAACGCACATCCTTTTTCTCCTTATACCACATTAGAAAATAGCTGACTCCACCTGCTGTAATCTTTGTTTACAAGTGTACGATCAGATAAAAACATCCAGCAGCAAGGCCTCTGATTGGGGGGTTGTGAGGAGCATGGAATCACCTCTTAATTGCTGTTGTTCCCAGGTTCACCCTGACCCGGGGTGGTAGCACCTGTTAGGGTCCCAGCTATGGGCAAATAGTTTGACCTCCAAACTGATGTCAACACACTGAAAGTATAAAAATATACTTTTATAGAAAAATATATGTTTTTGAATTAAAAATATTACCAACAATAGATTTTTTAAGAAAAAAGTTTGTTACCATAAAACATTTTCGAAGGAAAAAAAATAATAAAAAATTTTTTCAACAAAATCTGACAAAATCAACCTTCTCACTATAATTGAACATTAAAAAATATCTTGAAACCCTACCTTTTTGGCATTAAATAGCCCACAGAGGTTCATATGCCGTTAAACAAAACTCAAACTCAAATTCAAATAAGAAAAAATAGTGTATTATTGCTATATTTGGCCTGGGGCTTCTCAGTCTCCACTCAAGATATTCCATTGTGGACAATGCATTATTTTCCACTCAACAATTCCATTCCTACAGACTCAGCATTACAAGCCTGTCGCTATTCTATTGCTATTTATATGGAAAATAATTTGACAAGCTACATTCCTTAACTTTACTAGTTCAAACTTCTCCAGCTTAGTCTCGACATACCATATGCACAGCGGCAAACTATCTTTTCTCCCTTTCTATTCCACTTAAAAGAAAGACGTTCCGTTTGAGCCGCTACTTTGTGAAACAGACTTCTAAGAGGATGCTTCCCCGATGACTACAATCTTATACTCTTCAACTCTAGAATCAACTATTATTTGTCCTACACATTCCCATAATCTGCACTAACGCCCATAAAACAACCCATTTCAGTACCTTTGAGTTGGCCCTTAAGACCTGTAAAAAGAAAAACACTCGTGCTATGGCTGCAGTAACTGGGAAACCCTACGACCCTAGGATAGTTGGCTTATGGACATATCACGCAGAAACACTGGTTGTCGTACGATAACCGAAGTTAAGCAACAATGAGCCTGGTTAGCACCTAGATGGGTAACTAATTGGGAATAACCACAATAAGCTTGGGTGCGCAGCTGGTGTAATGGAAAATGACTCGGAATTGGAAATCGACTGTTCGGTTTTCTAGTTGGGTTAGTTATATTCACTTATGCGCAAATACCCTTGGGAAAGATATGAATACGCCTATTCCCCCCAGCTACGGGTTAATTAGCAAAACTTGTATCACTAAATTATTATTATTCCCCTCACCAGAATGTTTCTTACAATCTAAAAGGGTCCTGGGTATGACGGTAAACTGCATCCGGCAGCAAGGACTCTGATTGCGAGGTTGTGAGGAGTAATGGAACCCCCTCTTAATTGCTGTTGTTCCCAAGTCCACCCTGACCCCTAGTGGTAGCATCTGTTAAGATCCCAGCTATGGGCAAATAGTTAACCCCCAAACTGGGGTCAAAAGACTATGAAAGTATAAAAAATAAACTATTATAGAAAAATGTACATTTTTGAAAGAAAAATATTACCAACAATCACATTTTTGAAGGAAAAAAATATTACCACATTTTTGAAAGAAAAAAATTATTACGAGCAATACATTTTTGAATACAAAACTAGAAGACAGCTTCAGTTTTCTGAAATAAAAGAAAATAGAAATAAAAAAGAATAATTAAAATCTGACTAAATTAACTTTCTCACCATAACCGAACATTAAAAAAAAAAAATCTTAAAATCCCACCTTTTTGGCATTAAATAACCCACAGAAGTTGATATGCCATAAAAAAAAACCCACACACTCACACACAACCTAAATATATTTTCTGGCTTTTACTAATCTGTACATGGTTGATAAGCCGTATAAAATGACTCAATCAAACATCTCTTGGTAAAGTTATGAATCTACCTTTTCTCCCCAACTATGGATTAATTAAAAGATCTGTATCAATAAAATAATTATATTAAAAACTGACCACAATCTAAAGATATTTTCTGGCTTTAAATAACCAGAAAAAGGTTGATAAGTCGTCAAAAACAAATCAATCAATTAATGATAGTAGTGGTATTAATACTGATATCATTTGTAGATATCGTAAATAGCATAACAGAATGAAGAGCAGTGTAATTTAAACGAAAATCCAATCTCTTGTGCTGGTAACATCTTTCATAGCCTGACTGAGGGATTGAAATCGCGACCATTTGGTAATTAGACACATTGAATAAAACGTTCTGATGTTTTACAACTAAGATGAGGACACTATTTCATATGTATTAATTACGAGTGGGAGCTTACGGCCATATCACGTTGAAACATTGGTTCTGGTATGATCACCAAAGTTAAGCAACATCCAGCCTGCCCGGTATTTAAATGGGTGACTAACTGGGATTGCCAGGTCCTGTAAACTTGGATAGTAGATAGACTAATTGGAGTAGATAGACTTAATTGGAGTAGATAGACTAAACTATCGCCCGGTTCACACTCCACCCACGTCTATTGAATAGGTGAAGAAGCTCATTCCTTGTTCCCTGTTTAGGATGTGGTTTCCGGTTTTCTCTTTTCCAATCTTTTCACTCTTTTTTTTTTCAATTGGAGTAGATAGACTAAACTATCGCCCGGTTCACACTCCACCCACATCTATTGAACAGGTGAAGAGACTCATCCCTTGTTCCTTGTTTTGGATGTGGTTTCCGGTTTTCTCTTTTCCAATCTTTTCACTCTTTTTTTTTTCAATTGGAGTAGATAGACTAAACTATCGCTAGGTTCACACTCCACCCACGTCTATTGAACAGGTGAAGAGACTCATCCCTTGTTCCTTGTTTAGGATGTGGTCTCTGGCTTTTCTTTTCCAATCTTTTCACTCCTACGTAGCCCCCTGCGCATCAGTGGCGTTACCGTCTTGCTTGGGCGTGATATGATTAAAAATAAAATGGATGGTGTAATGGATAATCACTCGGGTTGAGAAATCGGAAAGTATAGTTTGAATTCCAGTTAGGTCCGTTAAATCCACTTAAATACTTTGGGGCACCCAGGTACCACGAGCAAAACACACTGTTCCACGTTCTTCCATGAATCTGGGGAAGGACCACATTCAATGAAGGAACTTTATAGTCTATGAAAAAATATTTACGGAATGGGAATCGATAGATTTGTATCCCGACAAGCTAAATTAGCTAAATTTTGATTCTGAACTTTCATTAGATCACACTTGTTTTTTTCTTCAGATAATTAAAAAAAAATATTATTTTTGTATAAGAGTAATGAAATTTCTTCATTAGGCTTTGAATACTGCTGCCACATCTGGTCGGGTGCACCTGCTATTCACCGCGGGTTTCTTGACAAAATCCAACGGAAATTCTGTAATGGGATACCGACTTGGCAGCTCGGCCGCAGTCGCTGTCTCACCGGCGTGACGTGGCTTCCCTGTGCCACTTCTATAAATACTTTGACGGCTTCTGCTCCAATGAACTTAGATCACTAGTGCCCTCTAGATTTGAATTTACACGAATTACTAGATTAGTAACTAGATCCCACCCTTTTACAGTGAAACCGATAAAATGTAACCGCAATTTCTACTCTAACAGCTTCTTTTTACGCATTCCCACCTGTGAAATTCCCTTCCATATACTTGATTCCCCGACAGCTTCAATCTTCAGGAATTTAAATGTAAGGTCAATAGACATCTCCTATCACACTAACTCGCATCCATTCTCTCAAGCTCTTTTTTCATCTACTCCACCCACATCCTCGGTATCCTCATCGTCTATTACCCTCCTACTGACATTTCCTATAACTAACACCTCTTTCTCATCACTTTCTTCTATGTAATCCCCCTGCACAACAGTGGCAGTAGAATGCCTTGCTGGGGAGTGAGATGATTAAAAATAAAAAAGCCTTGGACTTTCCTAATAAATAATGTTAGCAATTATTTGTCTCAGAAACTCATAAAGAAATTGTTTCATTTCGTTCTAAAGGGGAACGAAAAGCTTCATCCTGAAATGAACGTGATACAGTGTGAAGTTCTAAGATGTAATTGAAAGAAAGATGACACGTGAGAAATCGGAAAACAAAAGTCAAAAACGAAAAGAAATGATGAAAATGAAAGAAAGTAGACAAGAAGCTAAAACCTAATTAATCAATTAAAGAATGTAAATTTGAAAAAGAAAAACGATTGTAATTAGTGGATGAAAAAGTGATAAAAATAAAAAGCAAATCAAAGAAAATCTGGAGAAGACGTTAAGAAGTAAAGATGGGGTGTGAGGAAAAAAGTGAAATGGAAAGAGAGAGAGAGAGTGTGTGTAAGGGAGAGAGAGGAAGAGTGAGAGAGAAAGGAAGAAGTAATTAGGGGTAATAAAAAATGAAGATGAAGAAACAGATGTTCAGAGAGAGAGAGAGAGAGAGAGAGAGAGAGAGAGATTTCTAAATGGAAAACAGATGAAGAGGGAGAAAAGATTAGAATTTGATAGATAGATAAAAGTGAAAATGAAGAGAGGAAAAAGAGAAAGGGGAAAAAGAGAGAAAGATAGAGAGAGAACAAGAGAGCGGTGGTTAGAGATAATGAAAAATAGAGATGAAGAAATAGATGCTAACAATTGAAAAAGAGAGAGAAAGGATAAGAGAAAGAGAGAGGAAAATAGAGATAAAATGGCGAATAAGAAATGATACATAGATGAAGAAGAAAAAATGAGAGTTAATAGATAGATAGATAGATAGATAGATAGATAGATAGATAGATAGAAACAGACTGATAGATGGGATAGATAGATAGATAGATAGATAGATAGATAGATAGATAGATAGATAGATAGAAACAGACTGGGATATGGGATAGATAGATAGATAGATAGATAGATAGATAGATAGATAGAAAGAAACAAACAGACTGGGATAGATAGATAGATAGATAGATAGATAGATAGATAGATAGATAGATAGAAACAGACTGGGATGATAGATGGGATAGATAGATAGATAGATAGATAGATAGATAGATAGATAGATAGATAGATAGAAACAAACAAACAAACAGACTGGGATAGATAGATAGATAGATAGATAGATAGATAGATAGATAGATAGATAGATAGATAGATAGATAGATAGAAACAGACTGGGATAGATAGATAGATAGATAGATAGAAAGAAAGAAACAAACAAACAGACTGGGATAGATAGATAGATAGATAGATAGATAGATAGATAGATAGATAGATAGATAGATAGATAGATAGATGTGGACGAAAACAGTGGTGGTGAGTTAGGTAGTGAGTAAGAAAGAGTGATATAGGGAGGCGCGTACGTAACGGCGGCGCTAAATCTGTGACTCGTGGATGTAGGTCACTATGCTCCCATCGGTCACACTGTGGCATAGATATTTTCAATATGGCGACTTTATGTTTTTGCATGTGAATGTATGTGGAAGGGAGGTAGTAGTGTCCGGTCTGAGAAGCTGGATAGATGGTGGGGAGAGTATTTTTCTATCACCGAGGTTTAGGGAAGATGGAGTCTGATTGTAGACGAGGTGATGGTGTAGATAGGAGGACATTTTTCACGCACGCACACACACACACACACACACACATATATTCTCATGTATTACGTGTATCACGTTTATGTACAGATATGCATACGGAGGCACGGAGGCATAATCCTGTACATTAGACGAATACCACAGCATACACATTTTTATATATAAACATACAAGCTGGAAAGCAAATACGCTCGAACAATCACATACGCAATTATACTCAGATATAAACTCAAATACACTCACAACTGTGGTCCTTGGCATGACGGTAAACTGCATTTGGCAGCAAAGCCTCTGATTAGGAGGTTTTGAGGAGCATAGAACCACCTCTTAATTGCTGTTTCTCTCTTGTCCACTCTAACCCGGAGTGGTAGCACCTGTTAGGGTCCCTGTTATGGGCAAATAGTTAACCTCCAAATTGGGGTCAACACTCTATGAAAGTATAAAAATACACTTTTGTATAAATATATACATAAAAATAGACTTTTATAAAAAAATATACATTTTTGAAGGAATAATATTACCAACAATACATTTTTGAAGAAAAAATTATTACCATAAGAAAATCATTTTTGAAGGAAAAAAATATTCTCCAGCAAAATATTTTTGAGTACAAAACTAAAAGGCATTTTCAGTTTTCTAAAATAAAAAAGAATAAAAACAAAAAAATATTATTCAAATCTGATTAAATCAACCTTCTCATTATAACCGAACATTAAAAAAAATAACTTAAAACCCCACCTTTTTGGCATTAAATAACCCACAGATGTGTTGATATGCCGTTAAACAAAACTCAAACGCAAAAGCGTAAGCACACACAATCACACGCACACATTTGCACTGAAAAACGCATACATTTTTTTTTTATAATCATACCACCCAAGGCAAGGCAGTTTACGGCCACTGGTACGCAGAGGTTTACATAGGAGGAAAGTTATGAGAAAGAGTGACTGGTTATTGGGGGTGTCAGGAAGTGGATAAGAGAAGGATGAGAATATTGATGAGAGTGGAATGGACGGAGAAAGGAACATGACAGAGAGAGGATGCAAGTTATTGAGATAGGAGATGACTTGACGTTACACTTAAACTCCTGGAGATTGTAGCTGTCGAGGAAGCAAGTAAACGGATGGGAATTCCACAGGCGGGAAGTGCGAGAAAAGAAGCTACTGGAGTAGAATTTGCGCTTACGATTTATTGGTTTTTATAGTAAAAGGGTGGGACCATGTTGCTAATTTTGTGGCTCGAGTAAATTCATATATAGGGGGCACCAGGGAGTTAAGTTCATCGGAGCAGAAGCCGTGAAAGTATTTGTAAAAGAGACACAGGAAAGCCACATTGCGCGGATGAGAAAGTGACTGTATCTGAGCTGCCAAGTCGAAATCGATCACGTTACAGATTCTCTGTTGGATTTTGTCAAGGACCCCTAGATGGATAGCAGGGGCACCCGACCAGATATGGCAGCAGTATTCAATGCACGGGCGGATGGTATATTTATATATGTACAGGATGATTTCATACGGAAATCCTTCCTAGCTCTACACAGAGAACCGACCTTCTTAGCAGCGGATTTAGCTATGGATTCTATATAGTCATTCCGCTTGAAGTCTGTTGTAAGAGTTAAGCCGAGGAGGTACAGTGTTTTGCTTTCAGGGAGACTAGCCTGGTCAATTCTAATGGTGGGTAGGAGCGATTGTCTGTGAGTACAGGCATTCTTTAGTTTAAGTTTGAATACGCACAAAATTCAAAGAAGGGTTTGTAATGTACTCGATCCTATTCTGGCATCTCGAGGTCCGTCACTTTCCCACCGACATGACCTGGATTCCCTCTGTCTTTCTGTATCGATTTTTATAGCAACTGCTAAGAGGGATGTGCGTTGTGGCGCAGTGGATATCGGCTCGAAACGAGAAATCGGGAAGCCGAGTTCGAATTCCAGTTGAATTCCTTGCATTCACTTACGCGCAAATACCCTTGGGAAAGGTATTAATCCGTCTATTCCCTCCAGTTATGGGTTAAATAATAGAACAGATTGGGTTCTATAGCCTTATTCGGAAACCAGTCTACCACAGAATGTAATGGCAACCTACTGCGGGATAATCTTCTGCCCAGTCAGCCATGTCTCTTTCGAGACATGATCGCCCAAGCGTGTATCACGTATGGCACTTAACTGACTGATCTAGATGCAATCGTAAGTTTTGTCCTAATAGTTTCTTCTCTCGTACTTCTCGCCTGTGGAACTCTCTCTCGATTTTTCGTTTTAATTTAAATGTAACACCGACGGCCATCTTTTCTCTTCCTGAATCCTGTTCTTGTCTCGTGCATCTCTGTAACGTGATCGATCCCGGCTTGGCAGCTCAGATACAGTCACTTTCTCATCCGCGCAATGTGGCTTTCCTGTGTCTCTTCTACAAATACTTTCACGGCTTCTGCTCCGATGAACTTAACTCCCTGGTGCCCCCTATATATGAATTTACTCGAGCCACAAAATTATTAGCTTTCTTTGTGTTAAATAATTAAAAAGATTATTGTCAATATGCATTTTTTTTCTTTAATAATTTCTTTTTCAACGTCGCACAAAAATGTGTAAATAACTCTACATGCATATACATGTATGAGCATATACGTATCCTCGTGTTCAGGTTGACATTGAGTAAATACGTGCGTGTCTGTGTGTGTCTGTAAATCAGTAAAACTGAGAGACAGTAAGTGAAAAAATATATGTGACGCAAACATCTCAAATGCATCGTTCATCTGACTGACAAGGTTTCCAGTTCTGACAAACGGAAATCTAAACTTATTTATAAATGGAACCTTGTGTGTGTGTGTGTGTGTGTGTGTGTGTGTGTGTGTGTGTGTGTGTGTGCCCGTTACCTATAGACTCCGAAATGGCTGAACCGATTTTCTTAAAAATTTACACAGTTGTACTATAAGCGTATGCGAGTGTTCTTAGCTAGGTTTTGTGTCGAGGTACCCCCAATAAATATCGAAAATTGAAAAAATCGGGTTATAGAAGGAGTGGTCTGATTTTAATCAAATTTGATAGACTCATAGACAAAGACATAAGAAACGTCATTCAGAAGTTTCAAGGTTGCAGTTCTTACAATAGTGCAGAAAATCAATAATATATATATATATATATATATATATATATATATATATATATTACTGATTTTTATTGCCTTTTATATATATATATATATATATATATATATATATATATAAAAGGCAAGATGTTTGTGTGTGTGTCTGTTTTTCTGTCTGTATGTCCTTTATACAAATCCACAATTTTTATCTAATTCTCACCAAATTCACACAAATATTCTTTTGGTTGAGTCTGAGCTCCAGGACCATGGATTAGTTTTAAAGCTTTCATTACACCCGAGCAACGCCGGACTATACTGCTAGTCCTAAATATTGAATGTCGATACAAATTGTTTGTAGTCAAACGGTAAAAAAATGGGAAAAATATACACATCCAAGCGTTAAATCAGTAACAAAAGTAACTTTACTGGGATTGATCTGTATCAGTATCTGGACTGTGGTGGAGTATATATACCAGGCTCGTGATGTTGTCCTGGACATCCCCAAGGTTTTTTCATAGGGTTTGGCCCGCTGACCTTCTACGCAAGCTACTGGGTTATGGTATCACCCGACGCTTGCTTGATCTAATTCAATCTTTTCTATCTAACTGCTTAATGAAGATCATTCTGAATGGGCATGACTCCACATCCTGCTGTACAAACGCTGGTGTCCCTCAGGGCTCTATCCTCGGCCCGACGCTCTTCTGTTCATAAATGATCTCCCAGACGTGATCAAGTGCCAAGTAGGCATCTATGCAGATGGCACCACAATTTAGGGTAAGAAATCCGGCGAGGCGGACAAACGTAACCTCGCTGCTGATCTTGAAAGGGGTCTACACTCAGTGGTGGAATGGGGTAAGAAGTGATTTGTAATTTTCAATGTATCTAAGACGAAGCTGCTTTCTGTCAATCATCACAGGTAACCTCCTCCTAACCCCCATAAGCATGGACCGAGCGAGTCTCCCTGAGAGCAATACAATCATTTAATGATTTTTTAAAATTTAATCATTTTACCCCAAGTAAGTAGGGACCGCCACTATTAAACAGGGGAATACTGTGAGAAAAACAAAAAAAAAAAAAAGAAGAAAAAAAGAAGAAAAATGATAGGGTACAGGAAGTGTTGAAGAAAGAATAAAAGATGGATTGAATTCAAGGGGATAGAAGATGGCAATTGACGTTGCATTTAAACTTTTAGAAGTGTATCTATCAGGGAAGCAAGTAAACGGGATGGGGGAGTTCAACAAACGGGAAGTGCGAGAAAAGAAACTGTTGGAGTAGAAGAAGCGGTTACTATTTCAACGGCAAAATGGTCGAACCTAGATGTCAATCTAGTAGCATGCTTAAATACACGTGAACGGGGAACCAGGGAATAAAAGCTCGTAAGAGAAGCTGACATGAAAATATTTGTAGAAAAGACAGAGGGAAGCCGTATTACATCTGTGAGAAAGTGACTAAAGACGAGATGCCAAGTCAGGATTGCTTACATTTCAGATCACTTTTGAAAGGAACAAGATTTGATGATATCAAGGCAATCCAAAAAAAAGAAAAAAAAATGAGATGAGACAGCTGCTCTCTAAAAAAGTTCCAGAAATGATTTCGTCAATGAACACGACGCTGGATAAAGTGTGTGGCTTCAGAAGGAAATTATTTCGTATGAGATTAAATGCCGAATTGATATGTGTTGTAGCTTTCTTTTTATAGCACTAGTCCCGATATTTTTTTGATTAAACACCGTATATGTTATCTCACGACTACGAGTGTTTTATTTATTAGCCAAACGTGTTGGTGTGGGCATCTGTGTTTTTATTTATCTATTTATTCCTCTTCAAAAATCAAATCACACTTGAATGGAACAATATTTCTCGATGTCGATGAAATCCAAAACGATGAAGGTACTCGCTATACCAAAAACAGAGTCCGGGAATGCTTTTGTAGTGAACAAAACAAATACTAGATTTAAAAATTCAAATCTGACTCATTGTTAAAAATAAACGAATTTTCTCGAATTCACAAACTTAATGCGAAATGTTTGTCGTTCAATGGAAAGGCCAGAATCACATCCGGGAGTGAATTCCCAAACGAAATAAAAGACGAGCAAGGCCGACCGTCGCTTCAGCGAGTGTTAAGATGAGAAGCGTAATTAACACATACCCTTAACGTTCATCAATGAAAATGACACTGGATAAATTGTGTGGCTTTAGAAGGAGACTACTTCGTAGGAGATTACATGCCGAATTAATATGCATTGTAGTTTTCTTTTTAGAGCACTAAGTCCAGATACTTTTTGATAAGAAATCGCATATAGCAAGGGATGAGAAAATGATGACCGCAGGAAGAAGGAAGGACACCACAAGCTGATATAAATGGGAAGATAATTTTTCTCATTTAAAATTAAAAACAGATAGTAATGATCTCAGGATGTGCGTTGCGGTGGATTTCGGCTCAGAACGAGAAATAGGAAAGCCGGGTTCAAATTCCTGTTATTTAACCCATAACTAGAGGGAAGTGATGAATTAATACCTTTCCCAAGGGTATTTTCGTGTAAGTGAATGCAAGGAATTCAACTAGTATTCGAACTCGGCTCCCCGATTTGTCGTTCCGAGTCGATATCCACTGCACCTCAAAGACTGATAGTTTTTGTCTAAATTGATGAACCCAAATTATCTGAACTCTCAGGGAGACTCGCTCGGTCCATGCTCTGCCTATATATTTTGGTATTTCTTCTCAACCGGGTTGCTGTGATCTTATTTTGCTTTTTCATTTTTGTTGTTCTCGTTATCTATTTTTTTTTTCACAAAGATTGATTTTTCAGATTATTATTTATTTCATTTGGATGTCAAGATAATTAATATTTCATCTTCTTGTTTGCAATGATAAAAAAAATGAGGTTTCCTCTACAGGTCCATAACACTTCGTCTGAGATCATTCAATCATTTAATTGCCATATGTGATACACGCTTGGGGGATCATGTCTCTTTCAAAACATGACTGACCGAGCAATGTATCGAAAATTAATTTCTGCGGTAGACTGGTTGCCATCCAATCAGTCTACCGCAGAAATTAATGGCAACCTACTGCAGGATAATCTTCTGTCCAGTCAGTCATGTCTCTTTCGAGACATGATCGCCCAAAGCGTGTATCACGTATGGCACTTAACTGACTGACTGACTTTTAACTAATAGACCATGGCGATCCTTGCATAATGCCAAGTCATAAGGTAACACACGCACAGAACTAGAGGCCTATTTCAAATCTCGTCATTCCACTGACAGAGAAGATTGTTATTTCGATTTGAGTTTGCAGAATGTTGGTTCACTGTATCATCTAAACTTATTTATAAATGGAACTGTGTGTGTGTGTGTGTGTGTGTGTGTGTCTGTGTCCGTTAACTATAGACTCCAAAACGGCTGAACCGATTTTCTTGAAAATTTACACAGTTGTACTATAAGCGTCTGCGAGTGTTCTTAGCTAGGTTTTGTGTCGATGTACCCCCGATAAATATCGAAAATCGATAATCGAACAAATGGAGTGGTCCGATTTTAATCAAATTTGATACACTCATAGACAAAGACATAAGAAACGATATTCAGAAGTTTCAAGGTTGCAGTTCTTACAACAGTGCAGAAAATCAATAATATATATATATATATATAAGGCAAGGTGTTTGTGTGTGTGTCTGTTTATCTGTCTGTATGTCCTTTATACAAATCCACAATTTTTATCCGATTTTCCCCAAATTCACACAAATATTCTTTTGGTTGAGTCTGAACTCCAGGACCATGGATTAGTTTCAAAGCGTTCATTACACCCGAGCAACGCCGGGATACACTGCTAGTATATATATATATATATATATATATATATATATATATATATATATACTAGATGCGATTGGTAAATTGTCGCAATTGAGATCCAGGACCATGGATTAGTTTTAATGCTTTCATTACACCCGGGCCACGCCGGGCTATACTGCTAGTTTATTATAATCTGGTGATGATTTAAAATGTATGGGAGAGTGATCATAAATTACCTTGGTTACAGTGTAAACATAACCGCTCCACCACCAGTGTGAACTAATGAGAAACAAAGTCCAGTGATCCTAACCTGCAGGGAACCTACTACCTCGTCTCATGATAACGCTCCAGTTCACCATTATCATCTTTTGAGTTTGCTGAAGCTTCTCGTCAATGGAGGAGGTTAATGCGTGTCCTTTTAAGTGCATTATACTTGTCACTTTTAAACTTCTTAGTTCATTCATGCACACTTTTTCTCTGCACTGCTGCCATATTGGGTAAATAGCCTACGATGAATTTCAGCCAGACACACTTTCGAACAGCAGAAATCAGGCCACTATTCTTTGTTCCTCCTTGGTGAAATCTGCTAGATTTATTTACACTGTAACGGGAGCCATAAAATTGGCGCGATTAAGCTCAAACTTCAATCACAGTTGTGCACTGTCGCCATATTATGCTAAAAGGCCCCGATGCAGTTGCTTTAAGAGATTTTTGTCTTTTAAATTTGTAATAGATTTAGCATATTTAATTGAAGTATGCGATTTATTTATTTTATTTTAATTCGGACTTCCTATTTTATGTTCTCATTGCAAAAACAAGCATTCTTTGTGCAAAATTCATTAAAAAGTGTAATTTAGAACATTTGGTATTGTTGGATGTGCGTTTGTGGTACAGTGGATGTCGGCTCGGCAACGAGAAACCGGAGAGCCGAGTTCGAAATCCAGTTGAATCCATTGTATTCACTTACGCGCAAATACCCTTGGGAAAGGTATTAATCCGTCTCTTCCTTCCAGTTATGGGTTAAATAGCAGGACAGATTGGGTTCTATAGCCTTGTTCGGCAACCAGTCTACCGCAGAAAGCAATGGCAACCTACTGCGGGATAATCTTCTGCCGAGTCAGTCATGTCTCTTTCGAGACATGATCGCCCAAGCGTGTATCACGTATGACACTTAACTGACTGAGTGGTCTTGTTACTTTACTTACATTACCCCTTGCAAGGCAGGAGAGCCACTCAGATATAAGAAGTTACTGGGTGAAGAAGAATCAGAAAATGTGAAACGTTATTATGGAACGAGAAAAATAAAAGAATAATAATAAAGAGGACAGTAGATCACGACTGACATTGCTTTTTTGAAGATCAAAGTAGGCTATAAAGCATGGAATCGGAAGAGAGTTCCACATGTGAGAAGTGCGAGGAAAAAGAAACTGTTAGCATAAAACTAACGTATACATCTACCCAATTGAGCTGCGAATTGATGCGACCTCGCTGCCTATCTTGTCAGTCAGCTGAATTCCATACGTGACACACACTTTGGACGATCATGTCTCAAAAGAGACATGATTGACTGGGCAGAAGATTATCTGACATTAGTTTGCCATTACTTTCTGCAGTAGACTGGTTACCAGCCAAGGTTATAGAACCCAATCTGTCTTATTATTTAATCTATAACTGGGGAGGAAGACGGATTAATACCTTTCCCAAGGGTATTTGTGCGTAAGTGAATGCAAGAAATTCAACTGGAATTCTAATCTCGGCTTCCCTGATTTGTCGTTCCAAGTCGATATCAACTGAACCACAAACTGTGTTTAAATTCGTTAAGTCTAAATGTCATAGCGAAGAGGCGCCAGATCAGGACTAATAATATTACTGATTCCTCTTTCGATTTTATCAAGAATCTATAAATATACAGCAGGATCACCGGACCATATGTAACAGCAATATTCAAATCATGGACAAATGGTAGACTTATAAATATGTAAGATAGATTCAGAAGAGAAAAGTTGTCTAGCACGACACAGTAAACCAACTTTGTTAGCAGAAGACCTAGCAATGGATTCAATATAACCTTTCCACTTCTCAGCCGTGAATGTTAGCACGGAATGGCGAAACGAGTCTGTCTGATGGAGGTTAACATCAGCCATGATGATGGGAGTCAGGAAGGGGTCTTTCAGGTGATTAAAATTTCAATTAATCAGGAAATCAGGTCTTTCAGGTGATTAAAATTTCAATTAAAGTTAATATTCTTCTCTATTAAATTTTTATACATAAAAGCAAATTCACTAATGATAAACTTTATTTATTTTTGCTTAATATGCATTTAGGTTACTAACAAATAAAATAAATATGTTGAATTTTATCAGGCTTCTCATACTGAAATGCTACATTTTAATTTTATTTGAGTGAGAGAAATAATTTATTAATCTAAAAAATAATGAATTAATTTTATTTTTCTGGTTTTCCTCATATCAAAAAAGATAATTTTAATATTGCTGTATATTTCATTTTTAACAGACATTTTATCTCTTTTCTCGTCAATTTTATTTTTTTAATATATATTTAAAAATGTTTTTATTTGTTACAAAAACATTCGATATTTTTTCTGTAATACTGTAATTTATAGCAATAACATTCTGAAGAAATATTAAATAATGTATTTTTAATCTTTAGTTAAATAGTAGCAAGCATGATATTGTATACTACAAAATTAATGAAAAATCATTTATTAAGAATAATTTTGTAAATATACTTAATGTCATAATTAAATTCAGTGGTCTTAATCCGATATGTTTAGATATTGTAAATGAGGAGTCGGTTACGTGCAATACGTGATAGCGCTTGGGCGATCATGTCTCAAAAGAAGAATTTCCAGCAGTAGGTTACCGTTAATTTCTGCGGTAGGCTGGTTGCTAACCAAAACTATAGAACCCAATATGTTTTGCTATTTAACCTATAGCTGTAGGAAGAAAAGACAGATTGATACTTTACCCAAGGGTATTTGCGCATAAGTGAATGAAACGAATTCAACCGGAATTCGAACTCGGCTCTCCAATTTCTCGTTCCGAGCGGATATCTAATACACCACAACAAACATTAATTGTACAAATCGCTAATCCCGACCATGCAGCTAAACCACGCATTTCAAGAGTTAGTTACTTTATTTCTAAACTATAAAATAAACAGAATAATGGAAAGGTTACTCTCATATATATATATATATATATAGTTAATTTTTAAACGAGTTATTTCGCTTCCTTGATTTCTACCATGAGTAGTGTCTTCAGGCGATTTTTAATATATATATATATATGTTTATATTATATTTATATATATATATACATTTTATATATATATATATATATATATATATATATTATATATTTATATATTTTATATATTTTAATTCAGTTCATATTTTTTATTCCAGAATTCATAGTTCAGATACGGTTTTTGTTTTCTGAAAAACTGTTTAGATGTGGAATAATTCTTTCAAAATTTTGATGCATATATCGTTTCATAAACCGCATAGATCTTAGTAAAGAAAAAGATGACCCCCGCAAAAAACAAAAAAAAACAAAAAAAAAAACAGATTTTCTATAGCAGTGAACTGCTTCCAACCCAAGTCAGTTAAGTGCCATTCGTGATACACGCTTTGGGTGATCATGTCCCGAAAGAGACGTGACTGAATGGGCAGAAAATTATCCCGCAGTAGGTTGCCATTGCTTTCTGCGGTAGACTGGTTGCCGACCAAGGCTATAGGACCCAATATGTCTTATTATTTAACCCATAACTGGACCGAAGCTAAAATCATCGCTCCCAGTAAAACGACGAGTGTTAATATAGGCCTCCATTTCTGGCTGAGGTATGCGTTATGGCAACGCCTTGAATAAATGCCACCATGTAATAGACACAACGATATACTAATACACGAGACACTAATGTAATTATGTTTAAATCATTGCTCATCCTAACGCCAGATATTCATTGTCTCCAACGTAATTGTATCTTTTATAAAATGTTATCTCCGTGTGGATGTGCATTGTGGTGCAGTGGATATCAACTGGGAACGACAAATCGGGGAGCCGAGTTCGAATTCCAGTTGAATTCCTTGCATTCACTTGCACACAAATACCCTTGGGAAAGGTATTAATCCATCTCTTCCCTCCGGTTATGGGTTAAATAATAGAACAGATTGGGTTCTATAGCCTTGTTCGGCAACCAGTCTACCGCAGAAAGCAATGGCAACCTACTGCGGGATAATCTTCTGCCCACTCAGTCATGCCTTTTTCGAGACATGATTGCCCAAGCGTGTTCCACGTATGGCACTTATCTGAATCTCCTAAAAGGTATACTTAACAGAGGACAGCGACAAGTTTCTTGTGATTTATGGCGACATTTTGAAGTATTCTTTCTTTACTTACATTATTTACAGTTTTTAAGTGCCTGTCGATCCGGCTGATGTCCAAATAGTTTCGAATTGGACCCTCCATTTCATGTACGCGGGTAGACTCTAGTTAGTTTTAAATTCTAGGGATATCTCATCGTGTTTGTTTTTTAACTTCTTAGTTATTGCTTGTCCGACTTCCATTAACTCGAAGGATTCCAGGATTTTTTAAATTCTTTTATAAGCGTTTCACCCCGAGCAAGGCATGTCACTGCCACTACTGCGTAGGGGGCTACATAGAGTGGAGAAAGGATGATTAAATATATGAAATGTCAGAAGGTGGGTGATAGGCGGGTAAGGATACAGAGAATGGGGGTTGGGTAGATGAGAGTGTTCTGAGAATAAATGGAAATTAGTGTGATAGGAGGTGTCTATTGACCCTACATTTAAACACCTGGAGATTGTAGCTGTCGGGATTGTAGCTGAAGGGAGTTCCACAGGCGGGAAGCACGAGAAAAGAAGCTGTTGGAGTAGAATTTACGGTTACATCTTATTTGTTTAACTGTAAAAGGGTGGGACCTAGTTGCTAATCTAGTATCTCGTGTAAATTCATGCTTAGGCGGCACCAGAGATCTAAGCTCATCGGAGCAGAAGCCATGAAAGTACTTGTAGAAGAGGCACAGGGAAGCCACATCACGCCGGTGAGAGAGTGGTTGCAGCCGGTCTGCCAAGTCAGTATTAACCACGTTACAGATCCTCCTTTGTATTTTGTCAAGAAGCCCAAGGAGAGCAGCAGGGGCACCCAACCAGATATGGCAGCAATATTCTATACACGGCGGATGGTAGATTTGTATATGTGCAGAATAGATTCAGGTGGGAAAAACTTCCGGGCCCTGCACAGAGAGCCGACTTTCATAGCAGCAGATTTGGCAATGGATTCTATATCGTCATTCCATTTGAGGTCCGCCGAAAGGGTAAGGCCAAGGAGGCGTAGTATTTTACTCTCTGGGAGGCCAGCCTGTCCCATGCTAATGGGAGGTAGATGCGATTGTCTGTGGTGGTTAGTTGATAACAGCTTCGTTTTAGAGGCATTGAAATTTACCAGCCATTTCCTACCCCAGGCCACTACGGATTGGAGGTCCCTTTCAAGTACGGCAGCGAGGTTCACCTTGTCGTCCACACCTGGGTTTTGATCGATGCGAGAATAGATTGTTGTGTCATCGGCATACATGCCAACTTGGGATCTAATGATTGAATTCAAAATTAATATGCCACCAAATTCATGAACGAATGAATTAATCGTATAGCCTTTTTTCATGCAGAATGCTCCTGAAAGTAGAACTTGGGACCTTAAACCTAAAGCTTTTATTTCCTGCTATGCTGTTTCAGCTGAATTGCTGTTAATATTAGTCCTTGCATTGCCACTTCTCTTAATGATGCTGCCTTGCTGTCAAACTTTTCCCTCTGCTTCCGCTTCGCTTTTATTGCTGCTGTTGAAGCCTGTCCGGTAGGTTCGGCGTTGTAAGAGGAATGACAATAAATATGGGTACATTAGCTCAACTGTAAATGATGTATATGACGATAACTCTTTGATATGTTCCGGAAAGGGATATAGATATCATTCGAGGTAGTTTAGACAAATGTAACCGGGTATAACAATCTAGTAAGTAGACTTAATGGACGGTACTCGTCGTATGCAGTATCCTGAGACGTAGGCGTAGTCAATAACCGTAGACCAATAGTCGTAGTCGAGCTATGGATGTAGACCTCTACTGGAGAACCGATAGACCTCTAGATCTCTGGCCTTAGTTTATTTTTATGGCTGAAACCAGACAATCACATTCCAGTGAGGGGGAACCAAGTTGTATACGTATTCATTACATATTCATTACATCACTCTTCATCCCAGAAATTCTTTCCTGTTTTACTGTTGAACTATCTAGATGCAACCCTCAGTTCTATGATAATAGTAGTCTTTTTTCTTGTAATTCTTCCCTGTGTAAATGTCTTCTGGCTTCATGCTTCCTTGCCATCTACAATCTTCAAGAATTTAAATGGAACGTCAATCACCATCTTTCTGAATGCTGTTTTTTATTGTAGTAGTGGCATTATCACCTTCCTCTGTATCTCTTTCCTTCATTAATCCAAGATTTTTTTTTTAATCATATCACCCCCAAGCAAGGCAAAAACACCACTGATGCGCAGGGGGCTACGTAAGAGTGAAACGATTGGAAAAGAGAAAAACCGGAAACCACAACCTAAACTGGAAACAAGGGATGAGCCTCTTCACCTGTTCAATAGACGTGGATGGAGTGTGAACCGGGCGATAGTTTAGTCTATCTACTCCAATTGAAAAAAAAATAAAATAAAATAAAAAAAGGGTGAAAAGATTGGAAAAGAGAAAAACCGGAAACCACAACCTAAACAGGAAACAAGGGGATGTGGTGTTTTTTATTTTTCTATTTAAATGTTTATTTACACCATTGACCACTCATGTTGAAACACTGATTGCTGTATGATAACCAAAGTTAAGCAATGTCAAGTTTGGTCAGTACCTAGATAGACTACCATTTGGGAATATCAGATGCTGTAAGTTTGGATGTACAGGTGATATAATGGATAATGGCTCAGAATTGTTAATTAGAGAGCTGAGTTCCAATTCCACCAAAGTTAAGCAACGTTGAGAATGGTCACTACCTCACTTTAAGCTTGGATTTGCAGGTGGTGTAATGAATAAGGGCTCAGAATTGTTAATCGGAGAGCCGAGTTCCAATTCCAGTTGGGTTCATTAAATTCACATACATGTAGGTAAACTTGGAAAAAGTATGAGTCTACCACCTCTCCTCCATCTTGGGGCAAAACAATTTTTTTTATTCGTCTTTATATATAGGCAATTTAATTTAGCCTGAATTAAGGCGCACACCCATTTTCTTTAACGATGTCGCACAACCATTTTCCTTTCTCTTTTAATCCCGTAGACACTCCGCTGAGGTATATAGAGCCACACCTCTCAGCAACACTAGGTTTCCATAGCAGTTAAGGTTTTACGGGATGAAATAGCTAGCCCCATTTCCAACCGGTTTTGTGTTTGCTTTTCGCTTTCAGTGCTCGATGTTTCTAAGCGGCCCTTCTTCTATATATTGACTGGGCATGACACCACTTAACTTCGGTGATCAAATAACACTGACATTTCAGCGTAATTTGACCGTAAATTGCTCAACCATTTACTTACATAAATGTGCGTTGTGGCATAATGGATATTGGATTGAGAATGATTGGTTGGTTGTTTTGTTTTTATGGTAAATTAACCTCGGCGGGTCATTTATTGACAAATCCAACAAAACTTTATCTATTTATTGCTGGTAATAACTTTTTCTTTCAACAATTTATTGTTGTTTATATAACTTTTTGTGTGTAGTAATACATTTTTACATTTTTCTTTTCGAATATCAAGATTCATTGGGATTTGTATTTAAGAACAGGGTCCCCAAGTCCTACCCTTGTTATGTAACCCATAACTGGAGAGAAGGGACGGATTAAGACATTTACCAAGGGTACCAGTGCTTAAGTGAATGCAGGGTATTCAACTGGAATTCGAACTCTGCTCACCGATTTCTCTTTCCGAGCCGACTTCCACTGCACCACAACGCACATCCGTCACTATACGCTTACAGCACCTGGTATTCCCAAGCTGTCACCCATCTAAGTACTGACCAGGCTCAACATTGCTTAACTTCGGTGATCGAGCGAGAACCGGTGTATTCAACGTAATAGGCCGTAAGCCCTACTTGGAATGAGAAATCGTAAAAAAAGAAAAAAAACGGTACGAATCCATTATTCTTCCTTCATCCATGAGTTGAATAGCAAGACAGATTGGGTTCTATAGTCTTGGTTGGCAATCAGTCTACCGCAGAGAGTATTAGAAACCTCCGGAGGAAAATTTTGAAGCGATCTCTTCTAACTGGGCTTAATGATTTCTCAATTCGAGCATCGATCCATTGCATCACAATGCACATCCTCTGTATATATTGCGAGAACATTTAATAGTGAGTAAACTGAAAGGCGAAAAACCAAAATAAAAAATCATCAAGAGGTCATAAAACTAGTGTAGTTAATAACAATATCAAAAAGCATAACGAAAGCTTAAATCTTCTGTTCTTGATTATTACAAAACTGAAAATGTTCGGGATAATTGTTTATCCATGCAAAGATAATAACAGCGTGAGACAAAAATTTACTAATTGTTTCTTCCATATTGACGTCATTATGCAGTCATCCGCAGACAGCCCTGTTTCGAAATTATCACAGCTCATCAGATTGCTTCTAGCCAGGATTAAAACCCGACCAATTTGGCATCAGTCGGAAATTCTACTTCTAAGTTATCGGTGCACAATGGAAGAAGCTAGATTTTAAGGTGTTATACACACAATGTAAACAAACGTCCGTAGCAAAGAGTGTTCCATTCCTTGCTGAAGAACGATCCGTAATATCTATGGAATGTGTTGCTCAAAAGTTTTAGGAAACGGTATAAATATTGTTAAATCTTAAATTTTACTAGGATTAGCAAAATCAGCAAGACACTATTTACTCGTGTTAGTTGATGATTTCTAACATGCCTTGAGCCACCATAAAACCAACTTGACAATGGCATGTTTATGTGCAGTCTGAAATAAGAGTATTAAGACTTTTTTTAATTGCATGTAAATACAAAAACATATTCAAATCTTTCCTCCTCATATAAATCTGTATGCTTTCATCGGGTTAGTTTTTTTATTATAATGGATGCTCGTATTTAAATAGACACTCCGTTTATTTATTAAACAGTATATTTATTTTCTTTTCGCCCACCGGTCTCAATATTTGAGAAAGTTTGTGTTGTGAGAAAGATTCTAGAGCATGATGACGGTTTCTTCTACCAAGCAGGACGCAGTTTTTGAATCCTGCCGGAGAGTTCATATTTTTCCTTAATAAGTTTTCTTGAATATTCATCAGTGGACAAAAATTAAATCAATATACTATTCAATAAATAAAAGGAGCATCTTCTTAAATATGAGCATTTGTTGGTTCCCATCTAGTTGGAATGATTGCAAAAACATCCTCTCCCCAAATCTATAGGCTAAGCAGACAGATGGCTTCTGGGATTTCTTCCTAGTCAATAAGAGAAGCCACTTATTGGTTTCATCCACCATATTTCTGTTATTTCTTGTCTTAAAGTCAGAACATTGTGATCAGTTTTCTGTATCCCCTGTGTGTGTTAATCAGTCAGTTAGGTGCCATGTGATATACGCTTGGGCATATATCCCCCTCGAGATATGACTGACTAGGCAGAAGATTTTCCCGCATTTGCCATTACTTTCTGCGATAGACTGGTTGCAAGCAAAGGCTATAGAACCCAATATGTCCTGTTATTTGACTCATAGCTAGATTAAGTAGAAATGTATTAAATTATTACGTAGTAATTAGTGGGGGATCAGTTTATTACTTCATAAAATATAAAACTGATCCCCCACTTTATACCCAGTAGAAGCCTTAATCATGTTTCCAACTATTATATTCAGACAGTCATTTAAGTGATACACGCTTGGGCGATCATGTCCCTCTCGAAACATGACTGACTAGGCAGAAAATTTTCAAGCAGTAGGTTGCCATTACATTCTGCGGTAGACTAGGTTACCGACCCAGGCTAAAGAACCCAATTTGTCCTGTTATTTAACCCATAACTGGAGGAAAAAGGCGGATAAATACTTTTCCAAAGGATATTTGCGCGTAAGTGAATGCAACGAATTCAACTGGAATTCGACCTCCGCTCCTCGATTTCTCGTTCTGAGAAATTTGCCTCCTTATTGTTGCTTTGCCTACTTTTGCCTTGCATATATTGTTCGCTTATTATTTTTGCGCTGATTTCTTTCTTTTATTATTGTTTATTGTAAACTTTGTAAAATCTGTTTGTTCGCCATGTCTGCTAATGACATTTAACAATGCAGTGGTTCTTAACCGGAGACCGCAATGGCAAAATGGGGTGCTGGTAAATTTTATGGGGCTACAGAAAAAATTGCGGATTTGGGGCTACAATTTGAAACAAAGGGGCTATGAATCTGTTACCTTCTATATTTTACTTGTAACTAGCAGTATAGCCCGGCGTTGCTCGGGTGTAATGAAAGCTTTAAAACTAATCCATGGTCCTGGAGCTCAGACTCAGCCTAAAGAATATTTGTGTGAAGTTTGGTGAGAATCGGATAAAAATTGTAGATTTGTATAAAGGACATACAAACAAATAAGCAGACACACACACACACAAACACCTTGCCTTTTATATATATATATATATATATATATATATATATTATCGATTTTCTGCACTATTGTAAGAACTGCAACCTTGAAACTTCTGAATCTCGTTTCTTATGTCTTTGTCTATGAGTGTATCAAATTTGATTAAAATCGGACCATTCCTTCTATAACAAGATTTTTTCGATTTTCGATATTTATCGGGGGTACCTCGACACAAAACCTAGCTAAGAACACTCGCAGACGCTTATAGTACAACTGTGTAAATTTTCAAGAAAATCGGTTCAGCCGTTTCGGAGTCTATAGGTAACAGACACACACACACCGACACACACGCGCACACAGAGACAAAGTTCCATTTATAAGTTTAGATTAGATTAGATTAGATGTACTTAAATTATGTATTTCTCTATACGTTTTAGATGAGGTAGTATTTACATTATTTACACCGTTCGGGCTGTTGTTTTCAAGGACGCATGACCCAGTGCATATAGGTTGGTTAGTTCCAGTGTCTTGAACCAAAGAGTTGTGAGTTCAGTACCTGGCTACAACAGTTGTTAACAAATAACTTGAGTTAAAGGAAGAGAACTACATGGCATCCGAAAGTGGCATTGCACGTGGAATAAGAATGATATGCATCAGTGATTGAAATAAAGGATTCGGTTCAAAATTCTTAGCACCTGGAGAAGGCTGGACCGTACAACGTTCGAAACATCGTAAAATGGCATCAAATTATGTAACTGAAATATATTTTTGACTTTTCTTTACACATGAACACCAGGCTCATGAATCAAATTAATGATTAAATAAATTATAACGTTAAGCTCTTTCCGCTTTACCCGTGTATTATTAAATAATTTCCAAGCTCCTACAGAAGGTAGCAGAAGAAAGAAACTAGAAAGGGCTAGAAATAAACTGCACGAAAACCCAATGCATGGTCATCAGTAAAAAGGGCAGCCCAAAATGCCAAATACAGGTCGGGGATACCAGAATCAAGTAGGTACAAAAATTTAAATACCTGGGAAGCGTTATAACAGAAGACAGTAAGTGCGACACAGAGACCCGAAGGCGAATTGGCATGGCGAAGGAAGCATTCCAGAAGTTGAGTAAAGTATTAAGAAACAGGGCAATTTCGCTAGAAACTAGGAAGAGAGTACTGGGTAGCTACGTGCTGTCCGTCCTTCAATATGGCAGTGAATGCTGGACAATATCGTCAAAGATGAAGAAAAAAACTCGAAGCAACTGAAATGTAGTCCTACAGAAGGATGCTGCGAATATCATGGATCGAGCATGTCAGTAATGATGGGGTTTTAGAAAGGATGGAAACGAAAAGCAAGTTAATGCTGAGCATCAGGAAGAGACAGCTGAAGTTCTTGGGACACCAATGATGAAGGAAGGCATTGAGAATCTGATACTCACAGGGTAGACAGAGGAGAAAGAGAGACAGGGGAAAGCAACGGATAACATATTTGAAGGACCTAATCAGGTGGATGACGGAACGAGGATTGCATGGTGTAACAGGAGAAGGCGTGCTCAGAGCCACCAGGGATAAGGAAAAGTGGAAGGCCATGATCGCCAACGTCCTGAAGGGACAAGGCACATAGAAGAAAAAAGTGTGCATTTATGAAATTTAAAAATATGAATTAAGATTTATGAATAGATAAAAGCTGTGTTCTACTGCTGTGTGATAGTTCCTAAAAATAACGTTTAAAGTGATAAAATGTGATAAAAATCTAAACTTATTTATAAATGGAACTTTGTCTGTGTGTCTCTGTGTCAGTATGTGTCCGTTACCTATAGACTCCGAAACGGCTGAACCGATTTTCTTAAAAATTTACACAGTTGTACTAAAAGCGTCTGCGAGTGTTCTTAGTTAGGTTTTGTGTCGAGGTACCCCCAATAAATATTGATAATTGAAAAAATCGGGTTATAGAAGGAGTGGTCCGATTTTAATCAAATTTGATACACTCATAGACAAAGACATAAGAAACGATATTCAGAAGTTTCAAGGTTGCCGTTCTTACAATAGTGCAGAAAATCGATAATATATATATATATATATATATATATATATATATATAAGAAAAGATGTTTGTGTGTGTGTCTGTTTATCTGCCTGCATGTCTGTATTTTTTCAGCCCTTTTATTTTAGTTTGTGCTTCGGGTTTGGCTCTAAGTAGGTATAATTGTAGTTCTTAGTCTCAGCCATCATACCATTTACTCAGAGGACTTATTTAACCTTCAAAATTCAGTTTATGACGAAAAAACTTATTTGATATCGATACCAGGAAATCAAAATTTGACTTACATCCATTCATTTTTCTTTCAGTTTACGGTTTCGTTATAACTGAAAACAACTATTGCTTTTAGTCTTTCGTGCCAACGTCCAAAGAGTCTGAGCTCCAGGACCATGGATTAGTTTTAAAGCTTTCATTGTACCCGAGCAACGCCGCGCTATACTGCTAGTATAAATTACAAATTAGTATTCTTGCTTTCCTGACGGCTACAACCTCCAGAAATTTAAATGCAAAGTTAATACTCATCTACTAACCACTGGCCTCTAGCTCTCTCCCCTCCCCTGTATAACCTTCCCTTTCTCTCCTCCTATGTATCTGTCATCGCACCTTCTTTCTCAGCTTTCTATTGTTCCTTTCTAACTAGCTTGTACTCCTCACTCTTTTCTAATTAATCTTTTTACATTTATGTAACCCCCTGCACATCAGTGGCGTTTCCGCCTTGCTCGGGGTGAAATGATTAAAAAAAAAAAAAAGAAGAATACCAACCTATGTTGGTGTGTGTGTGTGTGTGTGTAACCGTTATTCAGAAGTTTCAAAGTTGCAATTCTTATAATAGTGCAGAAAATCGATAATATATATATATATATATATATATATATATATATATATATATATATATACCAGGAATTCAAAATTTGACTTACATCCATTCATTTTTCTTTCAGTCTAAGGTTTCGCTTTAACTGGAAACGTTTTAGTCTTTCGTGCCAACGTCCAAAGACTCTGAGCTCCAGAACCGTGGATTAGTTTTAAAGCTTTCATTACACCAGGGCAACGCCGGGCTATACTGCTACTTAATAAATAAGAAACCTATTAGTAAGCTTTAGAAATTAGATCTATGTGTAAAAAAATAAGTTGATTTTTATTTATTTTTTGTTGTAATGTTCAACACAATTTGTTTTCTATTTTGGAAACACACAGCAAACAAGGAAGGCATGAGTAAACCAGTACAAAAATCCCTTCAAATAGATTCAATTGAACCAACAGTCACATGAACAAAACTTAAAATATAAAACAAAAGTCCTCAAAACTTAGGAAAAAAAAGGACCCGTAAATGTCTCTTGTATACGCTAATGCCTATATGCATAGATGTATATAATCATACGGCTTTTTCTATGTAATGATGTGTGAAGCTGTCAGAATGGATATCTGGGCATGCGTGTTTGTGCGCATATTCATGTATGACAGATAAAGAGGATGAAAGTGAAGAGACGTTTTCTTTTGTTTGTAGTCTCTGACCCTTAGACATATATACTCGCTGAACAAATAAAAAAAAGTCTCGTCCGTTTTCACTCGATCCAAGTTTACAAGTGATTGGCCAAACGTCTCAAGAGAGTAAACTTTTGTCACGTGCTTTCTACGAGTGATTCCTGAGTAAACGTTTCGTTTTTCTATTTTGCTTTTTAGGATTTTGGAAGGAACAGAGATTGACGAAAAACAAATTCAACTTTAGCAAGTCATACAAGAAAAAGCTAGTTATGCATTAGCCATTTTTTATGCGAATCTTTTGCATTTATAAATAAACTAGCAGTATAGCCCGGCGTTTCTCGGGTGTAATGAAAGCTTTAAAACTAATCTATGGTCCCGGAGCTCAGACTCTTTGAACGTTGGCACGAAAGACTAAGAAGCCATAAATGTTTCCAGTTAAAGCGAACCGTAGACTGAAAGACAAACGAATGGATGTAAGTCAAATTTTGATTTCCTGGTATCAATATCAAATAAGTTTTTCGTCGTAAACTGAAATTTGATGGCCAAATAAGTCCTCTGAGTAAATGGTATGATGGCTGAGACTAAGACTTCGGGTTTGGCTCTACTTACTTAGAGCCAAATCCGAAGCAAAAACTGAAATAAAAGGGCTGAAAAAAAAATACAGACATACAGGCAGATATACAGACACACACACACACACAAACATCTTGCCTTTTATCTATGTTATCGATTTTCTGCACTTTTGTAAGAACTGCAACCTTGAAACTTCGGAATATCGTTTCTTATGTCTTTGTCTATGAGTGTGTCAAATTTGATTAAATCGGACCACTCCATCTGTAACCCGATTTTTTCGATTATCGATTTTCGATATTTATCGGGGAGTACCTCGACACAAATCCTAGCTAAGAACACTGGCAGACGCTTATAGTACAACTGTGTAAGTTTTCAAGAAAATCGGTTCAGCCGTTTCGGAGTCTATAGGTAACGGACACACACACAGACATACACACACTGACAAAGTTCCATTTACAACTAAGTTTAGATATGAATGTGCGTTTAGTGTAACTGAAGAATAAATGAGCGACTCGAGTGTAAAGAGATCATTACGTTTATTTTCGCATAAATACTCTTGGGAAAAGTGAGAATTCATTGCCATTTCAGGTATGGATTAAATAGTAGGATTGACAGAACTATTTTGCCTTTAGTTGGCAATTAGTTTAGAAGAAGTAAAAAAAAGAGCGTTAAAAGGAGTGGGTCTAGAGACATCACTGCTTCTATGGCCACAACACATATGGTTTCCATTCGATCCAAATCGATTAAGGGATTCAGAGCATAATTGCACCTCCTGATGACATAACTACTAAGTACATGATCACAGTTCCTTTTAATCATTTCACCCCACCAACCAAGGCGAGAATGCCACGAGTACAAAGGAGGATATAGAGATTGAAAGTGAGAGAAAAGACTGAGTATTAGGAGGACTGAGGAAAGGACAAAAGATGGACAAAATTCATGAAAACAGAATATGGCGATTGCATTTAAATTTTTGAAAATTCTATTTATCCGGATAGAAAGTATTCAGGAGGGAGTTCCACGGGTGGGATGTAAGAGAAAAGAAACTATTGAGATAGAAGTGGCGGTCGCTTTTAACTACTTCAACATTTAACGGCTGGGTCATAGATGCTAATCCGTCAGTCATTCAGTTAAGTGCCATACGTGATACACGCTTTGGGCGATCATGTCTCGAAAGAGACATGACTGACTGGGCAGAAGATTATCCCGTAGTAGGTTGTCATTACTTTCTGCGGCAGACTGGTTGCCAGCCAAGGCTAGAGAACCCAATCTGTCTTATTATTTGACCCATAACTGGCGGGAAGAGACGGATTGATACCTTTCCCAAGGGTATTTGCGCGTAAGTGAATGCAAGTAATTCAACTGGAATTCGAACTCGGCTCTCCGATTTGTCGTTCCGAGTCGATATCCACTGCACCACAACGCACATCAGTTATGCAAGCAACAGCGATGTTTTATAGAAACAAAGATCAAAGAAGACATTTACACTTAAAATTTAAAAAAAAAAACGAAATTTCTAGGAAAAATTGAGGAAAGAAGGCTTGAAAAATTTGATACTTACAGGGCATATTGAAGACAAAAGAGTGAGAAAAAATCAACGTATAGCTTAACAATCGAGTTTAACTGGGGGGAAGAGACGGAATAACACCTTTTCCAAGAGTATTTGCGTGTGAGTGAAAGCAAGGAATTCAACTGGAATTCGAACTTAAATTCATGTAATCAGGGCACCAGGAAAAAAGTTTGTTAGAATAGTTGTCATGGAAATATTTATAGAAAAGACATAGAAGCCATGCCGTATCGGTGAGAAAGTGATTCAAGGCAAGATGTCATAGCAAGATCGATTACATTACAGATCCATTTTGGAATTTGATAAGAACTTCTAGATAAATAGCAGAGGCACCAGACCAGATATGGAAGTAGAATCCGATGAACGGGTGAATGATAGATTTATAAATGGGCAAAAAAGATTTTGACAAGAAAAAAATTTTTGGTTATAATACAGTGACCCAAATTTCATTGCAGTAGGTGCACCAACTGATTCGATGTCGTCGATCCCCTTTAAGTCAGTTGGAAAAGTGAGACCAAGAAGGAGCAGTGTGCTGTTCCCAAGAAAAAGAAAAAAATGACTAAGTCTTAACTTCTTCTTCTTCTTCTTCTTCTTCTTCTTCTTCTTCTTCTTCTTTGTGCCATGAATCTTTATGACGTAGGCGATCGTGTCCTTCCACGTTTCCCTATCCCTGGTGGCTCTTAGCACGCTTTCTCTTGTTACCCAACCCAAACCTCGTTCTCCCATCCACCTGCTCAAACCCTTCAAATACATTACCCGCTACTTTCCCCTGTCTCTCTTTCTCCTCTGTCTGCCATGTGAGTATCAGATTCTCAAAGCCTTCCTTCTTCATTGGTGTCCCAAGAACTTCAGCTGTCTCTTCCTAATGCTCAGTATTAACTTGCTTTTTTTCCCATCCTTTCTAAAACCCCATCATTACTGACATGCTCGATCCATGTTATTCGCAGCATCCTTCTGTAGGACTACATTTGATGCTATTGTCCAGCATTCACTGCCATATTGAAAGATAGACATCACATAGCAATCCAGTACTCTATTCTTCGTTTCTAGCGAAATTTTCCTGTCTCTTGATACTCTGCTCAGCTTCTGAATGCGTCCTTGGCTATTCCAATTCGCCTTTGGATCTCAGTGTCGAATTTTCTGTCTTCTGTTAGAACACTTCCCAAGTACTTAAATTTTTATTCTTGCTTGATTTTCTTCTTCTTCTATGTACCTTGTCCTTTCAGGACGTAGGCGATCATGGCCTTCCACGTCTCCCTATCTCTGGTGGCTCTTAGCACGCTTTCTCCTGTAACTTCTCTCAGTCCCTGTTCTGTCATCCACCTGCTCAGGACTTTCAAATAGGTTATCCTCTGCTTTCCTCTGTATCTTTTTCCCTCTATCTGCCATGTTAGTATCAGGTTCTTCAAGCCCTCCTTCCTCATTGCATGTCCCAGGAACTTCTGTTGTCTCTTCCTGATGCTCAATATTAATTTCCTTTTTGTTTTTATTCTTTCCAACATCTCGTCATTGCTCACATACTCGGTCCACGATATCCGCAGCATCCTTCTGTAGAACCACATTTCATCTGCTTTAAGTTTTTTCTTCGGCTACTATCACTAAATAAAATATCTAGATAGAATTACAAATGGTAGATACCTACTGCTGAAAGATAATTAAAACAGTTTTGGGTCAGACTTTTCAGTTAAGTTATATCTCAGAAAGTAAATTCATCTAAGTCATTTGGAGAGTGAATCGTCAGCCATAGAAATTGTTTTTTTATTAGCATGCAATCTTTAGCAAATGTTCTATTATATATTGAGATTTTGGGTCATGAGAGAGGGTAGTAATTTATACCCAGAGTCATGAAAGAATGGCCATTGGCCAACTCCGTAGCAGTAGAGTAAAAAAAAAAAAAAAAAAAAATTAAAAAATCCTCCTGGCTGTTAAATAACGAGATTAAATTCTAATAAAAATTATGAATAATTTAAGCGTAAATTTTAAACAAAGAATTAAAATTTTAAATCTGAAAAGGGAGAGAAATAACAATAACAGCAATCAGAGAAGAAATTAAATGGTAGATTAACGGAAGAGTGAGATACTTCTGGGAGAAGAGAAAAAGGAAAAAAGTTCAAATGACCAATTTAAACAAGGATTAAAATGGCAGGTACCTACTGCTGAAAGATTCACCCTGTTAAGTTACATTTCAGAATGAAATATATATTTAGATTATTTATCTGAAAACTTCAAGCTATAAGTAATGACTCTCACAACCGTTTGAGGGAGAGACGTGGTCTTGAGAGACGTGGTCTTGAGAGACGTGGTCTTCAGAGACGTGGTCTTGAGAGACGGGACCATTAAGAATAGAATTAAAACAGTTAATCTATTTATATACGAAATGATTTGTTGAAACATTTTTTTATTGATACTCGTATTTAAGTAGATATTCTGTTTATAATTAAACAGTATTATATATTTATTTCTACCGGCCTGATTATTTACGATAAATCTTTGTTACAAAAATGTGTATCATTCGGCAGGAATATGAACCTGCGACACCTATCCACATAGGGGAGACCACCATTTGATCTGGGTGTGTCTTAGACCTCTCGACCACCAATGACGATCAGTCTAAACGAGGTCAAATTAAGCCTATAATATTGTTTGGTTATAAAAAGAATATCTACATAAATACGAATAACAATAAAAAATAATGCTCAAACAAATCATTTCAAATTGTCGGTTGTTTATAACCAGTTTCGTTAATCTTCATTAATTTCCGTAACACACACACACACACACACACACACACACACACACACACACACACATATATATATATTCTGATCAGAGTACTATTAAACAACATTTCTCTGAAAAACATAAACATGTAGGTAATATCAGACAGATTTTGGTCAACAATACGGTGATCCTTACTCATACACACAGTAAGAGGAACCTGCAGATATTGGAGGCCATGTACATCAAATCAAAACAACCAACACTCAATAAAATCAACTTGAAAACAGGAAATAACATATTACATTGCATTTGACTACATGGTTTTGTTGTCATTTCGCGCTATCCCGCGGTGTGACGTCATAAAACCGCATCGCAAACTTAAGAACTGCGTTTATTATTTTTGGTAACTATTGCCGTTGCCAAGCGGAGTTTTATGTCAACACAAAATAAAATCGTCGGTGATGGTGGATTTTATAATATTTCAGTTTAAACTACCTCTCTGAAGATGGCTCATGTGAGCCGAAAGCTTAGAAGAAAACCAATAAATAATTATCCAAATGTTGGAGAATTTTTGTCTTTATTTTCAACTGAAATTAAAGCAAAAATACGACGTTTAGAACGGCTCATGATTAAACATAATAGACATTCATTGTCTCTTATATTTAATAGCATATGTCTAGAAAATATATATATATATATATATATATATATATATATATATATATATATATATCGCTCATTCAGTAATGAATTAGAGCACTCTGGCCATTGGCGTATGATATATCATACGCTAAATGTCTGCCTCATTCTACCGAGTGCCCATAACTCGGAGGTAGAATCGCCGACTAACGCCAATTTAGTCGGGTTTCAATCCTGCGTTAAAAGCAATCGGATGTCTAACCGTACGTATGAGCTGTGAGACAGTGAAACAGAACTGTCTTCGTATGACTATATATATATATATATATATATATATATATATATATATGACATAATGATTATCCACGTATACTGTCTTAATATGTATAGGAAAAACTACATTTTTAGACTTACAACATTTTAGTAGTTTTTCCTCTATATATATATATATATATATATATATATATATATATATCATGAAGTCCTCAAGGACGAAACGCATCACGTGGAAACGTTTTTCTAATTTGTCATACATCCGCCCCCTCCCGGGTGAGATTGATAAATTGTCATCTAAATTACGCAAAAATAAAAATAACACTGACATCTCATTTTAACAGATATATTTGCCAAAATTACACAAAAATATATTGAAATAGTAAAAATAAATTTATTCAATAAAATCACCATTGGCTTCAACCACGGCCTCCAAATGACTTCGAATCACATGCATCTCTTCTGGATGGTTTCCTTGTTGGTGAATACTATCACAACTGGGTTCTCCTGCTTCTGTGACAGGATTTAGTGCCATGTTGCCAGACATAGGGTCTCCAAGCAGCCACCTTCTTGACCTAAGGTAGCACTACCTCCTCAAGAAACTTGATTTCGGCCTCCGTGTCGAGTCTGAGTTCCTGAGGAAAGATGAATGAAAGTATAACGTCGCCATCACTAATGATCACTTTAAACACCTTCGTAATCACAATTTGACTCGACGTAGTCCTTTGCATCTGCCTTCACGCAAATATCGAGATATTGGGGAAAGCATGAATCTATCACTCGCCAGCTATAGGTTAAACAGTAGGATAAAACTTGATTCTCAATGCTAACCACTTTAGGTGTAGAAGGACTTTGTGTTCAAAATTATGACAAAGGCAATGGGAAACCACTTTATTATTTTTCGCAAGAAGCCAAGGTAATTCCCAGATAATATAGAAGCTGTGGAGAGACATGATCACCTCCCGTCCCGAATGAACATGACATAAAAAATGAATTTATGAATATTTATCACTTTTGTTCTTTATATTCGTGTTTGCATATGTACGTGTATCTGTACACACAGCTGGGTGTCTGTTTATATAAACAATATTTTTACTCACATTTCAATACATTCGCAATTGACAAAAAGATATGCCGCCATATTGCCTCACATACAAAAATCCACACGCGTATAAGCGCGCACACATTCGCACACAATGTTCTTATATTCATTGACCATTATTAAAAATTTTCTTTAAAAATATGGAGTTTTCTATTAGAAATTCACGTAAGCCTTATTATTATTGATTTGTATATTGGGTGTACTTCTGAGTGCGTTGCTAACAAGTGCCAGTGTTACTGACAGTATCGTCTTTACGCTGATCAAGCTCGTCCCATTGGAGATATCTCTCAAAGAAATCGTTTCACTACACGGAAATGATCGCATTCAAACGATCAATAATGCCAACAGGGTCGTCTACAATTAAACTACACCTTATTCTCTTTTTTTTTCTTTTCTGTAGTTTATTCACTCATTCTTTCTTTTTTTCTTTTTCTTTTTATCTTCTTTTTGCTTTCAACATTTTCTATGTCATTCGTTCTTCATTTTTCAATCGTTTTTTTTTAAAGATCTTTATTTCAATTCTTTTTTTTTTCAACACATTTTTTTGTTTCGTTCGTTTTATTTTCTATTTCTTCTTTTGGATTTTTAAATTTTTCATTCCACATTTATTTTTTATTCGTTCTTGGTTTCATTACCTCTTTCTTTCTTTCTTTCTTTCTTTCTTTGTTTATTTTCCCTTTCTTTAATTTCTGTATACGCCTTTCTTTCAATATATTTTTCATTCACTCTTTCTTTTTTACTTTTTCAATTTTCTTTCTTTATTTCAAAATTTTTCTTTCACTTTTTAATTCCTTCTTTATTTCTCTTTCTTTTCTTTAAATACTTTTCTATTCATACGTATTTCATTACATTTTTTTGATAGTTTTTTTTATAGTTTTTCTTTCTTTCTCACATTTTTCATTTCTTTTTCTTTTCTTAGCTTTAGTTCATTCTTAATTTTGACATTTGTATCTTCATTCTGGTCCTGGGTATGACGGTAAACTGCATCCGGCAGCAAGACCTCTGATTTGGAGGTTGTGAGGAGCATGGAGCCACCTCTTAATTGCTGTTGTTCTCAGGTCGACCCTGACCAGGAGTGGTAGCATTTGTTAGGGTCCCAGCTATGGGCAAATAGTTAAACCCCCCACCAAACTGGGGATAACACATTATGAAAGTATAAAAATACGCTTTTATAGAAATATATACATAAAACTAGACTTTTATAGAAAAATATACATTTTTGAAGGAAAAATTCTTACCATAACATATTTTTTAAGGAAAAAAAAATATTCTCAGCAAAACATTTTTGAATACAAAACTAGAAGACATTTTCAGTTTCCTAAAATAAAATAAAAAAAGAATAAAAACAAAAAACGTTTCAATGAAATCTGACTAAATCGACCTTTCCACTATAACTGAACATTATAAAATACCTTAAAGTCTCACCTTTTTGGCATTAAATAACCCACAGATTTGTTAAACAAAACTCAAACTAGAATGAAGTATCTTCATTCGTTTTCCACTTCTTTTTTCCTTTCTTAATTTTCTTACTCTTTGTTATTTCTTTCAATATTTTTCTTTTTTCTCTTTTTGCCATTCTTTATAAGATTTTTAAAAAAAATTTAATTCACTGTTTTTAAACACCTTTTGTTTCGTTGTTTATATATTTTAGCATTTCATTTTTCTTTCTCTCTTACTCTTTTTCATTATGCTCGTTTTATACTTTTCCCTTCTTATAATTGAAATTTTTCTTTTCACTTTCATTCTTTCTCGAATATCATCTCTTTCCTTTTGCTTTTCTAAATTCTAAATATATGGTGGCACATATCACAGTCAGCAACAGAGAGGTATGCATTTTCGGCCTGTTTGGAATTACAAAAATGTATATGAAAACGAGGCTTTAACACAAGAACATAAGTCTTCCTATAAAGTATATGAAAACGAGGCTTTAACACAAGAACATGTTTTTCTATAAAGTATATGAAAACGAGGCTTTAACACAAAAACATGTCTTTCTATAAAGTATATGAAAACGAGGCTTTAACAGAAGAACATAAGTCTTTCTGTAAAGTATATGAAAACGACGCTTTAACACAAGAACATAAGCCTTGATAAATCTTGAATAGTTTCTTGTTGTTTATCAATGAAGGATCATGACTCGTTTATAAGCGCATTGCTATTAAGTTTCTGCAACATTATATGAAACCAATGCCAAGCAGAATATTAAGAAATCATTAGGATATCAGAATTTCTTAGATGAAGTATTTTCCGTGTTAGTCTCGAATATTTTTCTTCCGTCCTTATTGTTGCCTTACTAATCACAGTGTAGGACGTTAAATTCTACAAGCAAAATGAATCAGAAATAAATGAGTAACCTCCGACGAGTTTTAACCTCGAATTCAACATCCGGGAAACCGGATTCGCGCACTTTGATTTAACGGTTGTAGAAATAATATCTAAACTTTTTTATAAATGGAACTGTGTGTGTGTGTGTGTCTGTGTGTGTCCGTCCCCGTTACCTATAGACTCCGAAACGGCTGAACTAATTTTCTTGAAAATTTACACAGTTGTACTATAAGCGTCTGCGAGTGTACTTAGCTAGGTTTTGTGTTGAGGTACCCCCGATAAATATCGAAAATCGATAATCGAAAAAATCGAGTTATAGAAGGAGTGGTCCGATTTTAATCAAATTTGATACACTCATAGACAAAGATAAAGAAACGATATTAAGAAGTTTCAATGTTGCAGTTCTTACAATAGTGCAGGAAATCGATAATATATATATATATATATATATATATATATATATAAAAGGCAAGATGTTTGTGTGTGTGTGTGTGTCTGTTTATCTTCTTGTATGTTCTTATTTTTTTTCAGCCCTTTTATTTTAGTTTTTGCTTCGGATTTGGCTCTAAGTAGGTAAAATTGTAGTTCTTAGTCTCAGCCATGATACCATTTACTCAGAGGACTTATTTAGCCATCAAAATTCAGTTTACGACAAAAAAAAACTTATTTGATCTCGATACCAGGAAATCAAAATTTGACTTACATCCATTCATTTTTCTTTCAGTCTACGATTTCGCTTTAACTGAAAAAACTATTGCTTTTTAGTCTTTCGTGCCAACGTCCAAAGAGTCTGAACTCCAGAGCCATGGATTAGTTTTAAAGCTTTCATTATACCCGAGTAACGCCGGGCTATACTGCTAGTCAA
Source organism: Ascarosepion bandense (assembly GCA_037127315.1). Taxonomy (NCBI): domain Eukaryota; kingdom Metazoa; phylum Mollusca; class Cephalopoda; order Sepiida; family Sepiidae; genus Ascarosepion; species Ascarosepion bandense. The sequence continues at coordinate 1,974,330 of JBBBDQ010001011.1, forward strand.
TACTAATTGTTAAAGTGTTGCGTTTTGTGTCGCCATTGGATTTAGTTCTTACTTACTTCTCGCAAGTGGGGGTGCTTTGCTTTTACAAATACTAGAATTCGAGATTTGACGTCTAATCAGAATTTTACTTCCAAAGAGGATTTTTTTTGGTCATTTAATTCCTATGACTCCCCCACTACGATATAGGTGATCATGGCTCGCCACAGAATCAAATTTTCATTTGCGTATTATCATAAAATGATCTGATAACGTGTTGGTTTCCCATTGGTTTCCCGGTTTTGAATTCAGAGTAGTCCTGTTTTAAAGGCTCCAGAAGCCAGTTTACTCTGCTATTTGATCCAAAGCTGCGGTAGGAGAAAGAAGATGCCTGTATGCTTTTCCTAGGGGCTTTAGTACGAATATGAATGCAGCAGACTGAGCTAGATTTTGAACTTGGCTCGCCGATTCCGCTTTCTGCGCCGATAATCGTTTCACTACCTGCGCATTACCTCAAGTTGGACACTTTCGTGTTCACACAACTAGAGATAAGCACAATACGCGTTTTAATAATCTTCTTTTAGCGTATCATCTCTGTACACTAGAACCACGATTCGGGACATGAGAACATCGCATGTGCTTATCTGCGTGGGCGTCTTAAATAAAGTTTGTAACATATGTTGGCATTTTTGTTTTCTTTTGTGTTTTTAATTATTAATCAGTGACACGTGCGCGTAGGAGTACATTTATCAATGAAGATGAAATAGTACAAATGTACTATATATACCTTCAGAAGCTCATATGTCTGTGTGATTTTAGTTGAAACCTGCCTTTTTTTTTGTTTTTAATAAATCATGATTTCAAGATAATTATTTTCGTTCGTCTACGCTTCTCATTAAATATATAAGGCCAGGCTGATCGTTTCCGATTTTTTTTCTGTCCACTAGAGTGGCTAGTAGCTAGCTAAGCCCTGTAGAACCCACTAATCAGGACATTTGTGCTTCTTCAAAACCAACGGTGTAAACCTACCGTTTCTATTGCATCTAATATTAAAACATCTTATAGTTTCTGGAAGGGTTCGCTTACTTCTTATTAACAATTACGAATACATGGAATATCACACGCTAAAAGTCTGCCTCCTTCTACCGAGCGCCCATCGCTCAGTGGCAAAATTGCCGACTGACGCCATTTCGGTCGGATTTCAATCCTGGGTAAAAAGCAATCTGATGTCTAATCGTATTGATGAGCTGTGAAACAGATCTGTCTGCGGATGAACCTGTATGTATGTATATATAATTTGTTAGTGTTTGGTCATAATTAAATTATACCAGTACACAGTTGTATTAAAAAGTGTTCAATACAATTATATTGTAGAACTTTTGAATATTTTTTTATTTGGAAATGAGTTATTTCTGCAATCTATGTTTCAACCTTTAAGTATCTGTAGACAATTTGCAATAATAGATTTTACCGTTTTTCAAACGCTCGAACTTTTTTGTGAAACTAGAAAAACCTTACAGTACCAAACAGACTAAGCATGTATGAAAATTAAAATTGAAATATGGAAATGACCCTGATATAACTTGAAGCATAGTGAAAATGGCCAAACCGTACAACGGTGGCAATCCATGCAGATTGTACCAGGAGAAAAAATGAACTAGTATGTTATTCCCAGAAAAGAAAAAAATGACTAATTGAAAGATCAGAAATTATGTCCAAATGCAATCATACCCATAATTACTTACTAGGATCATACAAACATGAATAAAAGTGTTCTAAGTATCTTAAATAACTCCTCCTTAATTTGGAAAAGTATTCGGTTGTTTGAAAATTCCAGCCAAGCGTTCATAAAATTGTGCCATTTTCAGTTTTCGATTTTTAAGTAGCGTAGTAAAAAATTGTTTTGGTGTCTGTATTTTGAGATGAGTTCTGATCGTTTATTTAGTACTTCGTTTTGGTCTGCAAAGTCGAGCAAAAACATAATGAACATGGCTTGATAATTGCGTTTCTCATGAAACAGACTTAAGTCAATACACAGAAAATTCAGTGTCCAGTTTTACATTTACATACGCTACGTCACTGGTATTCAGCACTTTAACCCATGAGTATAAGATACCATAAAACTATATATATATATATATATATTTGTGTATTTAGGCACCAAATGTTCTTTTAAACATGCCAGATTAAATAAATTGCAAACAATATGTTTGCTTATTTTTAACGAGTAGTATAGCCCGGAGTTGCTCGGGTGTAATGAAAGCTTTAAAACTAATCCATGGTCTTGGAGTTCAGACTCTTTGGACGTTGGCACGAAAGACTAAAAAGCAATAGTTGTTTCCAGTTAAAGCAAAACCGTAGACTGAAAGGAAAATGAATGGATGTATGTTAAACTTTGATTTCCTGGTATCGATATCAAATAAGATTTTCGTCGTAAACTGAATTTTGAAGGCTAAATAAGTCCACTGAGTAAATGGTATCATGGCTGAGACTAAGAACTACAATTATACCTACTTAGAGCCAAACCCGAAGTAGAAACTAAAATAAAAGAGCTGAAAAAAATACAGACATGCAGGCAGATAAACAGACACACACACAAACATCTTGCCTTTTATATATATATATATATATATATATATATATATATATATATATATATATATATATATATATTATCGATTTTCTGCACTATTGTAAGAACTGCAACCATGAAACTTCTGAATATCGTTTCTGATGTCTTTGTTTATGAGTGTATCAAATTTGATTAAAATCGGATCACTCCTTCTATAACCCGATTTTTTCGATTATCGATTTTCGATATTTATTGGGGGTACCTCGAAACAAAACCTAGCTAAGAACACTCGCAGACGCTTATAGTACAACTGTGTAAACTTTCAAGAAAATCGGTTCAGCCGTTTTGGAGTCTATAGGTAACGGACACACATACACGCACACACACACACAGACAAAGTTCCATTCATAAATAAGTTTAGATAAAATCTGTTCATACTCACGGATAATCTTTCGCGTATTACAAAAGATGTCAGAAATGAGCTTTAGCGTTGACAGATGTTATTTTCATTCATTTCTTAAGGTAACCGTTATATTTGAAGCAGGAAAAATGTACAGTAATTTTTAGCAACACAGTTATATTTGTTTCCATAACTCACACTCCTGAAGAAAGAGTTTTCAAGTACTTGGGTACCTTAAGAAATGAATGAAAATAATATCTGTCAACGTTAAAGCTCATTTCTGACATCGTTTGATTGTTGTTGTGGGATCTCCCCTTTCCATATGATAATGGACTAGACTGAGCATACATATACTCCTGCCATAGAGAGAACAGCAGTTGCTGCCATAGAGTTGAGAGTAATCGTGGAGATCCGTGTGAATTATCGGAGAGTACCGGAACTGATACGTAAGTTACCGGGAAATACCGACGTTACCCAGAGACTACCGCATCAGAAGTCAGACTAGTTTTGAGCTCCACTCAGCTAGAATAATATACACGGGTATACTATTTCCAACGACTTCACTTCAAGATTTTTATATATTATTTCTTACTAATAGTATTCCTGGATTTACTAACCTGCGTTCAAGTTTGTATATTACGTTCAATATAACCTACTTTTCTACCTCCATATTTGTTTTGTTGTTCATTATTTTGTGCGGTTCCTCACCCGGAATCCACAACAATTGTAATACGCAAAAGATTGTCCATGTGTATGAACGGATTTTATGAAAAAATAAGCAAACATATTGTTTGCAATTTATTTAATCTGATTTATATATATATATATATATATATATATATATATATATATATATATATAAGAAAAATTTAAACAGACACGTTATTTCATGGTAAATTGGAAGTAAGGGCCTATTTCAGGCGAACCATCATCAGCTTCCGTCTTTATTGTACAGAAAATTTGACACGAATGAAATTCACAAACAATTTATGTAAAATCTTCTGTACAATAAAGATGAAAGCTGATGATGGTTCGCCCGAAATAAGCCTTCTCTTCCGATTTACCATGAAATAACGTGTCTGCATAAATTTTTCTTTTATTTGCTTTATATGTATTTATATACATATATATTTAGAGTTCTCTTAGAGAGTTATCTTACCACTGTCTGTACAGGATACTCCTTTGGATTCTTCTATATCTACACCGCATGCTTGTGATACTCAAGCAGGAATAGATACAAATAATTGTTAAATGTACTAACCACATTTTTAACAACAGGAGAGAACTTTGCACAGAGAGAAAAACGTAACAAATAATGATAACATACTTTATTTGATTGATTGATTTGTTTTTGACGGATTTTCAACCTTTTCCATGTTATTTAAATCCAGAAAATATTTTTAGATTGTAAGAGATTTTTAGGGATAATTGTAATTGTAATTGTTGGGACGCCCGCGCCTATTCGGCTATAATGAACTATTTCATTACTATGTAAAGTAATGGTGGCATCTACGTAAGAGAGTGTGCCGAGCAGCCGATCGACAAGTCAGTCGTAGACTTCCGGTGACGACCCGGAAGTACCCATTGCTCATACTACGTCTTACGACGGTTGAGACGATTAAACCTTTATTCTTGTATTTTTTTTTTTTTTTTAAAAAAGCCGCATTCACCCTAGTCGGGGTTGAGCGGGTTTCCTCCCTGACGGAGCAAGTCTCATTGGGATTTGTTTAAGGGCAGGGTCCCAAGTCCTACCCCGTTATTTAACCCATAACTGGAGGGAACGGACGGATTAATACCTTTCCCAAGGGTACTAGTGCGCAAGTGAGTGCAGTGTGCTCGACTGAAATTGGAACTCGGCTCACCGATTTCCCCCTCCAAGCCGACATCCACCGCACCACAACGCACATCCGTGAACGCTAACAGCACCTGGTATTCCCAAGTGGTCACCCACGTAAGTACTGACCAGGCTCAACTTCGGTGATCGAGCGGGAACCGGTGTATTCAACGTGACATGACCGTTACTTTTATTCTTGTATTGGATACTAATAACCTTTGTAAATACTATTTTCACGGAATACAACAATTAACCTATTCCTGTTGTTGAGTTATTTATTCTTATTCACGACATAACAGTGATTTTATTATTATGTCTTACTAATTAACCTATACGTAGGGGTGAAGTGGAGGATTCATACCTTTTCTAGGGTACTTGCACGTAAGTGAATATAACCAGCCTGATTGAAATTTGAACTGAGCTCTCCGATTTTAAATTCTGTGTTATTATCAGTTTCAGCACCCGCACACCCAAGCTTAGAGAACCTGATATTTCCAAGATGTCAAGCAACTAGTACTCACGAAATTCGATAAAAGATAAACGTTATGTTTTTGATTACTTAATTTGTTTTAAAATATTTCTATTAATTACGTATAATCGATTTTTTATTAGGGGAAATTTCAATAATATAAGCTTATTTTTTTTTTAGATAACATCGCTGCCGATGGTTTGTTTATATATGTAGACTGTGTGGATATAGGAATCAATACTGCGTAGTGAACGTTAGTTTCACACATAAATTCAATTTTCAAAATATCTATCTATCTATCTATCTCTCTATCTATCTATCTATCTATCTGGTCTTGTCTGAAGATTCAATTAATGGGTAAATCAGTTTGACTAGACATCCCGGCTGGAAGCAAGTTGATGTCTAGTCAAACTGATGAGCTGTGATACAGCGAAACAGGCTTGTATGTGAATCACTAATAAATTATACTCTCATTACGATTGAGCTTTCTAGAGAGGAAAATTTTAGAACCAGTTACCTCTTCTGCGAATTACGCATTACTATTCAGTAATAAATCAAGTTGCTCTCCCGGTGGCTGGCGTGTGTATACACCGCATATATATAAAACGCTAAACTTTCCTCATTTATCAGCTAGAAGAAGTTCATCACTATTGTGGAGTAGTTTTCGCACAGAAGGCTATGTCGGTTGCTAATCGACTTAACGCACCCAGAATGTTAGGAACTTGGTAATCGTCCACTGAAATCTTAGTATTCGACTAACTGCCGACTAATATCAACTACCTAGTAGTTCTACTGAACTCCAATAGAACTCTAAAGAACACCTATGAACTTCCCAAGAACTTCTCAGAACTTCTCCCGTTAATTTTCTGTTATTGGATGGAGAATCCATTATCTGAGGAATAAGTGTGTTTCCCCATAACAGGCACTTAACTGAGCAGTATTATTTCACTGATGCTGACTTTCGTCAAGGCATTACTGTAATGTCCTCACTCTTCAGAGGTTTTTTGCATTTCTGCTGCTGTTTTCCAATCTTTTTCGTATTTATGTGAAGTATTTACGATGTAATTTGATATCTTTCAAACAAGTGAGTGTTTGTTTTTACTTGGTGAAGAAATAACATTCATCAGGCAAAAAATCACTCACACACAAGAAATTAAATTACACCAACCTTCATATAAATACGAAAATAAAAATGGAAACCAGCTGCAAATAAAGTAAATGATTTTGAAGAGTGAATACATTACAATAATGCCTCCACGAAACTTCGAAATAACTCTCTTCAGCTAAGTGAAAAGCTTCTCAACATTATATATATATATATATATACCTTATTGCTATAAATATTAATTTTAGTTGGTACGCGTGTTGGAAATTGCTCCTGTATTTGAAAGGTGCCGCTGTTAATGTGGTAACGGGGCAGTGTGCTCTGTTAAGATGTTCTCCGGTGGCCAAACTAGTAGCAGCACATTTAATCTCTAGGAACAGTTTCCCAAGTAGAGAAAGGTATACAGGTTAAAGGTATCCTGTCAGGAGGCACATTTTCTTTGGTAGTCCTTTTTCATTTAGGCCGGTTGTTATTAGTTTCACGGTTTAAAAAAATAAGAAAGAGATATAGCAACTCAGTCACGTGTATCCACTAAAAATAATGTTCATAGTAATAAGAAATAATGTCGCATTAAAAGATTTATTGAAAAGTTATGTATGTATGTATGTATGTATGTATGTATGTATGTATGTATCTATCTATCTATCTATCTATCTATCTATCTACAATGTTCTCAATACTTTTTTATTTAACTAAGTTTGTGCCTATCTATCTATCTATCTATCTATCTATCTATCTATCTATCTATCTATCTATCTCAGTCTGTTCATTATCTATCTATCTATCTATCTATCTATCTATCTATCTATCTATCTATCTATCTATCTATCTCAGTCTGTTCATTATCTATCTATCTATCTATCTATCTATCTATCTATCTATCTATCTATCTAAGTCTGTTCATTATCTATCTATCTATCTATCTATCTATCTATCTATCTATCTATCTATCTCAGTCTGTTCATTATCTATCTATCTATCTATCTATCTATCTATCTATCTATCTATCTATCTATCTATCTATCTATCTATCGCAGTCTGTCCAGATCTATCTATCTATCTATCTTAGATTTACTCCACTTCCTCTATTTATTTAAGGTTTTTGGTATTTCTCTCTCTCTCTCCCCCCCCCCTCTCTCTCTCTCTCTATATATATATATATATATATATTAGCAGATTTCACTGAACCTGACAGACACGTTATTATCATTAAATTTTTTATATAATTTGTCATGTGTTCTTCTGATTTTTTCTTTTCAGAGCTCAATTTATATAAGAATTGCCCAAAGGTTTTGTATTTTTGAGCGCTTTCGGCTATATTTTTAGTCATTATTAAAAATGAATTTTGTTTTACTTTTAAATACATGTGTGCAAAATTTATATATATAGTCATGTGTATGTTATGTTACACCTATGGAGATCTATCAGAGCCTATCCATGACATAGTTGTTGACAATACATATATAATAGTATTGCCCGGTTCATACTCCACCCTCGTCTATTGAACAGGTTAAGAGGCTCTTCCCTTGTTCCCTGTTTAGGATGTGGTTTCCGGCTTTATCTTTTCCAATCTTTTCTCTATTACGCAGCCCCCTGCACATCAGTGGCATTACCGCCTTGCTCGGGGTGATACGATTAAAAAAATCATCCACACACAAAAAAAAGTTTAAAAATAATGGTAGCATTACTAATAAAAAAAGAGATATCCTATACTTAATGACATTAATTCTGAACACGGTAACAATGTGCTTATCGTGTTCGGAACTTAACATACACATGTCGCTATAGATATAAACTTTGCATATATTTATTTACAAGCAAAACAAAATTCATTTTTGATAATGGCTAAATGTATAGACAAAAGTGCTCGAAAATAAAACATTTTCAATAAAATACTGTTATTTTCAATAAAACCTGCATAAAAGAGAGACTGTTGTCAAAATGAACAATATATATATTGCCAAAATAAACAATACACACACACACACACACACACACACACACACACGCATATATATATATATATATATATATATATATATGGGAGACACGTAACACTATAATTTTTTTTTACTAGGGTAGTGGATTTTCGAAACCTACTGCGAGTTGGTACCGGAAGTAAACTAGCTACTGATGTCACCAACGAGCTACACTGCGTGTAAATCTACATGAAATGCGGGTACATATGGGTGAGCGTTGTGCATTCCCTGGGCTTCATTTGTTACGATTCATTAAAATTGCGATTAGACGAGGCAGGTGTTAAAGTGATTCTTTTATTAGCATACACCATTCAGTTGATTAAAAATTTTAATCTGTTCTCTGCTGTGTTAATGTCTAAAGCTGTTTTTCACGCCTTCTGCCTTTACCATGTCTTTTCAACTCTTTCTTTCTTTCTTTCCATGTCCATCATATCTATCTATCTATCTATCTATCTATCTATCTATCTATCTATCTATCTATCTATCTCAGTCTGTTCATATCTATCTATCTATCTATCTATCTATCTATCTATCTATCTATCTATCTATCTATCTATCTGTCTCAGTCTGTTCATTATCTATCTATCTATCTACCTATCTCAGTCTGTTCATTATCTATCTATCTATCTATCTATCTATCTATCTATCTATCTCTCTATCTATCTATCTATCTATCTATCTCAGTCTGTTCATTATCTATCTATCTATCTATCTATCTATCTATCTATCTATCTCAGTCTGTTCATTATCTATCTATCTATCTATCTATCTATCTATCTCAGTCTGTTCATTATCTATCTATCTATCTATCTATCTATCTATCTATCTATCTATCTCAGTCTGTTCATTATCTATCTATCTATCTATCTATCTATCTATCTATCTCAGTCTGTTCATTATCTATCTATCTATCTATCTATCTATCTATCTATCTATCTATCTATCTATCTCAGTCTGTTCATTATCTTATCTATCTATCTATCTATCTATCTATCTATCTATCTATCTATCTATCTATCTATCTATCTCAGTCTGTTCATTATCTATCTATCTATCTATCTATCTATCTATCTATCTATCTATCTATCTCAGTCTGTTCATTATCTATCTATCTATCTATCTATCTATCTATCTATCTTACGCTCTTAATAGCTATCTATCTTAACAAAAAGAAAAGTAAACACAATATTTAAAAATATTTCGACGGTATATCTGTCTTCTTCAAATTAGCTTTCTGTGGTAGACTGGTTGCCCACCAAGGCTATAGAACCCAATCTATCCTGTTATTTAAACCATAACTGGAAGGAATAGATGTATTAATACCTTTCCCAGGGATATTTGCGCGTAACTGAATGCAATGAATTCAACTGGAATTTGAACTCGGCTCCCCGTATTAGTTAGTAAGAGAAATAAATCAAATATTTTTAGCATAAATTTTATGAAAATCTCATATCATTCTTTTCACCAACCCTGGCGTTGCAAGTTAGTAGTGTGCATATGTAATGATCTTCCTGAGTTTTAAAGGCCGAAAAATCGATGGTTTCTTGATATTTTTTCGAAAGCGCGTAAAGTGTTCATCGAAATTACTGACGTTTGTGAATAAATGTTACGCCAGCTCCGTCAATATCACATTTTTTTCGCGCATAATATTTGTGCCTATTAAATCTTAATTTTACCGTTGTGCAGCCCACATAAATCATGTCATGTCTGGCACATTGTACAGCGTATATCAGTCAGTCAGTTAAGTGCCATACGTGATACACGCTTGGGCGATCATGTCTCGAAAGAGACATGACTGACTGGGCAGAAGATTATCCCGCAGTAGGTTGCCATTGCTTTCTGCAGTAGACTGGTTGCCAACCAAGGCTATAGAACCCAATCTGTCCTGCTATTTAACCCATAACTGGAAGGAAGAGACGGATTAATACCTTTCCAAAGGGTATTTGCGCGTAAGTGAATACAATGGATTCAACAGCATATATCAAATGGTAATAAAATTGCTATTATTATCATTATTATTATTATTCGACAAATTTCTGTCTTAGAAAATTTCTCTTCTTTCTTAAAAATAAATGTGGTTACTACATTTAACGTTATATCCGATCCTGCTTAAACCTCACCGAAGGAAAATATCTGTCAGGCATGAGTGTATCTGGTTCAAGCTTACAACAAACTTGCAAAGAATCTTTTTAACGTAATTCCAACAGCAGAGTATCGAGTTTATATATATATATATATATATATATATATATATATATATATATATATATAAAAGTAAATTATTTTAGCATAAGTCATGAATGTTGTTTTTTTATGTCTGCATTAAATTGAAGACAATTTTTTTTTCATCTGTTATCATAAGAATTTGATATTAATGATTCTGCAGTGATTCCGTCTTTCAAAAGAGATATATAGAAAGAGAATTTACCTTTCTCAACTATTATGAAATATTTATTATTCATTCAAAGTAAAAAAAGGGGCAATGTCAATTTTAGTGGGTGGGGGATCCACACGTTTTTGCATATTGAATATACCAAAAATTGAAAAGTTCTGGAGACCCTATCATGATTTATTATCTGTGCGCATAATCTTAACAATACAAGATATACAGATGACAATGTTTTAATGGCTGACAAGAAAAGAAAACTGCAAGACCTTTCAGACAGTTTTTTTTAATCATTTCACCCCAAGTAAGGCATTCCACTGCCACTATTGCGCATGGGGTTATATAGGGTAAGGTAAAGAGAAAGAGTGGTTAGGAAATGTTAGAAGGAGGGTGATAGATGGGTAAGGATACCGAGGCTGATGGTTGGGTAGATGGGAAGAGTGTTTGAAAGAATGGATGCGCGTTAGTCTGTTAGGGGGTGTCTATTGACCTTACATTTAAACTCCTGGGGATTGTAGCCGTCGGGGAAGCAATCATGTAGAAGGGAATTCCACAGTCGGAAAGTGCGAGAAAAGAAGCTGTTGGAGTAGAAATTGCGGTTACATTTTATCGGTTTCACTGTAAAAGGGTGTGACCTCGTTGGTATAAGAAAGTGAGAAAAATAGAATAATCAACTGAAAGAATATTGGAATCAGCAAGAGGAACATGTCAGCAACGACGAATTTTTAGAGAAAACGCAAACAAAAAGAAAATTTCTCTTTAATATCAGGAAGAGACAGAAATATTTTAATGAGGAAAGGGAGCTTGGAAAATCTGGTACACAAAGAACGGATTGCGGGCAAGAGAAACAGAGGGAAACAACGTATAACATATAAATGTGAGTTTGAGTATATGGATGGCGGAACAAATTTTAGTAGAAATAGCAAAAAGACAAAATATATTAAGAACTAAAAAGACAGGAATTGTGGAGAGCCATGATCTCCTACATCCTGAAGAAACAAGACACATCTAGAAGAAAAATGAGTAGATAGTGCATGGGTGACAGATTCCAAATAACCAAAATTCTGCACTTAATAATTTATAGTCATTCATTGTAAGGAAATAATATGAACAAAGCAAAGGACAACTCAAGAAGACGTCTGTAAACTGACAGAGAGGCTCTTATGGTCAAATGATAGGTGTTCATGAAGATAACTTATTCTCCTAAATGCTGCATCTTTTGCGGACATAGGTCATTGTTGTGACGTAGCTCGAACACGTGACATACGGTTCACAATATATAAAGGACAAATATCGACTAGTGGTGTCGGCAGCTGACGGCTAGCACGGTCGTTGTCTACTCAGCTCACTATTTGTTGCCACCTTACACGGACGTGTACTACTGTATCTACCGAGAATAAACGTATTACTTACTTATATCTGTGTATTGTCATTCCTCCACGATACAACAGTTATCATGAATCTCCAACACATCCTATTTCATGTGGCTCTTAATAATTTTTCTACCTTTGCTAAGACTACTGACATCCATTTCCACAAGATCGTCAGATACGTGGCATCTCTCTTGCCCTTAATATGTTCGATGGGTGTTATAATGATAAACAAGAATAATTTTATGGAATAACTGCTGGTATAATTTCTGATAAACGATAATTTTTGAGAAGAAATTGTGGCAGAAATTTCTTCTCGATTACTTTTAAGGTTTCTAGCACCTTGAAGAGGTCGCAAAATAAATTCTGATGTTTGGTTATTTGATGAGATTTAGGCTTGGCCAAGAACTTTTCAGCAATCCAACACACACATATATTGGGTAAAATTACTTGTATTAGTAGAAAAGAGTGCTCAATATCGGAGATAGAGCACCTCAATGCAATGTTCAGAAAAAGTCAGATTTATCTGAAATTGTATCGAGGTGGAAAACTGAGTCACAGTAAACTGTTGATTCCCATGTGTTAATGTATCTTTGTCTAAACTTGTTTTTCGCTCTTTCTTCCCTTCTCTTTGTACTTTCAACTCGCTCTCCGTTTTTATCTATCTATCTATCTATCTATCTATCTATCTATCTATCTATCTATCTATCTATCTATCTATCTATCTCAGTCTGTTCAGATCTATCTATCTATCTATCTATCTATCTATCTATCTATCTATCTCAGTCTGTTCAGATCTATCTATCTATCTATCTATCTATCTATCTATCTATCTATCTATCTATCTATCTGTTTCAGTCTGTTCAGATCTATCTATCTATCTATCTATCTATCTATCTATCTATCTATGAACAAAGATGTCTCCAACAAAGTTCTCATCACATGGTTCAGGTAGAGTTTTGGGAATTACCGAGTTGAAGTTTCTGTTATAATATTCAAGCCTAATTCCTTTCGTATCGAGCGTTTGGTTGTATGTAAATCAAGATTGAAGTGTGAATGTCACACTGGCATCTGACTAAAATAAAATAAGAAAAAGCATTAAAGCTAATATTTCTATTTCCCGCACCAAAATAGCCATAAGTAAACAATCTACAAAACTCATGCATGAAGGACTCTGGAACAAGGAACTCAGTATTTATGCCAGAATGTTATCAGTAAGGCCAATACAAATGCAGAAAAACGTGTACCTGTATTTCAGAGACTACGCAAAGGCATTTGACAAAATACGCTACAAAGACTTGATAGAGATGCGCGACCACCTTGACATTTTCGGGAAAGACATTAGAATAACCAAGAACCTATACTGGCAGCAAACCACCTGCATACGGACAGGAAATCAGTTCAGTAGATATACAAAAATAGAAAGAAAAAAGTCAAGGATGTGTCTTCTCATCAGATCTATTCAACCTATACTTCTTCTTCTATGTGCCCTGTCCTTTCAGGACGTAGGCGATCATGGCTTTCCAGATCTCTCTATCCCTGGTGGTTCTTAGCGCTCTTTCTCCTGTTACACCACGCAACCCTCGTTCCGTCATCCACCTGGTCAGACTCTTCAAATATATTATCCACTGCTTTCCCCTGTCTCTTTTCCCCTCTATCTGGCCTGTTCGTATCAGGTTCTCCAAGCCATCCTTCCTCATTTCCTGTCCCAGGAACTATAGCTGTCTTTTCCTGATGCTCAGTACTAATTTCCTTTTCGCTTCCATCATTTCCAAAACCTCATCATTGCTTACATGCTCGATCCATGATATCCGCAGCATCCTACTGTAGAACCACATTTCAATTTCTTCAAGTTCTTTTCTTTATTTTTGATGGTATTTTCCAGCATTCACTGCCATATTGAAGAACTGGCATCACATAGCAATCCAGTACTTTTTTCTTCGTTTTTAGCGAAATTTTCCTGTTTCTTAATACTTTACTCAATTTCTGGAATGCTTCCTTTGTCGTGCCAATTCGCCTTCGGATCTCTGTGTCGCATTTTCCGTCTTCTGTTAGAACATTTCCCATGTATTTAAATTTTTTAAAAATTTTTGTCCGGGAAAAGATGTTTTATATATTCTTCCTATCGCTGGAGTATTTCCTTTTTCTCCAATATGAACGTTCCATACTTGGATTTTATTGATGGGAACAATGTTAACAATATAAGATAAGTAGATGATACAGTTCTGATAGCAGACACAGAAATAACACTAAAAGATCTCCTACAGAAAGTAGTTAAAGAAATCAGTAACAAAAGACTATATGTAAACTACAAGAAAACTGAATGTATGGTCATCAGTAAAAAGAGGAATCCAAAATGCTAACTACAGACTAAGGATACTAAATCATGCCAGTACAGAAATTGAAATACCTGAGAAATGTTCTAACAGAGGGTGAAAAGTGCAACACTGAGTACCGAAGGTGTGTTAGCATGGACAAGGAGACATTCCAAGAGCTGAGTAGAGTATTGAGAAACAGGAAAATTTCTTTGGAAACAAAGAGAATAAATAAAATTTCTTTGGAAACAAAGAAGAGAGTAAATAAAATTTCTTTGGAAACAAAGAGAATAAATAAAATTTCTTTGGAAACAAAGAAGAGAGTAAATAAAATTTCTTTGGAAACAAAGAGAATAAATAAAATTTCTTTGGAAACAAAGAAGAGAATAAATAAAATTTCTTTGGAAACAAAGAGAGTAAATAAAATTTCTTTGGAAACAAAGAGAATAAATAAAATTTCTTTGAAAACAAAGAAGAAAGTAAATAAAATTTCTTTGGAAACAAAGAGAATAAATAAAATTTCTTTGAAAACAAAGAAGAAAGTAAATAAAATTTCTTTGGAAACAAAGAGAATAAATAAAATTTCTTTGAAAACAAAGAAGAAAGTAAATAAAATTTCTTTGGAAACAAAGAGAATAAATAAAATTTCTTTGAAAACAAAGAAGAAAGTAAATAAAATTTCTTTGGAAACAAAGAGAATAAATAAAATTTCTTTGAAAACAAAGAAGAGAGTAAATAAAATTTCTTTGGAAACAAAGAGAATAAATAAAATTTCTTTGAAAACAAAGAAGAGAGTAAATAAAATTTCTTTGGAAACAAAGAGAATAAATAAAATTTCTTTGGAAACAAAGAAGAGAGTAAATAAAATTTCTTTGGAAACAAAGAGAATAAATAAAATTTCTTTGGAAACAAAGAAGAGAGTAAATAAAATTTCTTTGGAAACAAAAAGAGTAAATAAAATTTCTTTGGAAACAAAAAAGAGAGTAAAAATTGGTATGTGGTGTGTACCTTTCAGTATGGTAGCGAATGCTGGACAATCTCATCAAAGATTAAAGAGAGACTTGGAGCAACAGAAATGTGGTTATACAGAAGGATGCTGAGAATACCTCTTTCCTCATTATGTGCCCGAGAAATTTTCAACTTTCACTTTGTCATGTTTCAATCTTGTTCATTCTAAGCATAAGTGTCCTTTTTTTTCCTGTTTCTTTCGATGGAGAATAAGTGCTTTGCTGTTTACCAAGGTAAGACTGTTTCGACATAATGTTTTTTACCCGATTATGCTGCGGGCAAGTAACGTCTGCAGCTATTGTCCCTCCATGTTTCAGTAGCTCATAATGGACGAATCTATTTGTATTCCACTAGACTGAGCAAGAATTTTGTGACTTGATAAATGAGAACACACAATGTGGATGAGAGTGTTTGGAGGAGCCATAATGAATGCAAAAGGAGCAGGAGAAAGCAGCGGATAAGCTACCTAACGAGCTTGTCTAAATGGAAGGTAGAAAAAGAACAGGGATCCAAGAAAACAAGATTGATATTGTATCTAAATTTTTGAAGCTCGCAGTTTACAAAATTGGCATGGCGAAGAAAGCATTCCAGAAGTTTAGTAAAGTATTAAGAAACAGGACAATTTCACTAGAAACAAAGAGGAGAGTACCGGATTGCTATGAGATGTCGGTTCTTCAATATGGCAGCGAATGCTGGACAAAACCATGGAGATTAACATTGCTTAGAGCTACGAAGTACTGGGAATTTCGGTGCGCCATGATCTTCCTCGTTCTCAAAATTACACGACTTATAAACGAAACAGGAGTTTGGTATCTAAGAACATATAAATGTTAAGTTTTAAATACGTATTTTTATAGTCGTCAGTCATTTTATTCTCATTTTGTTTTGGTAAATATAAAAGAATAACGTACATGCGCAAAAACTAAAAGATTGATATGAATAAATCGGGTGGGGCGCTCTCCACCTTTCCACGGAAATGGATTATCCAAATCACTATATAAAATAGTAGTGATTATACCTTGAGGAAGGAAGTCGAGTGAGTGAGTCAGTCGGGTATTTCCGGTATTGCACCGGAAGTGTTCTACTATTCAATCTATTAAGTTTCTACGACGTTACTGTATACTAATTACCTTGTTCTGTATTCTACTACTCCTCACCTCCTGTAAATACTTCTCTTTCCTGTCAATACACCTACTTTTATACTATTACGTTGTTTTGTATTATTTCACATAATTCTGTTACCCGACGTAACAAAATCAAAAAGAAAAATCTGCAACTTTGAACTGGTATCTCGGCTTCAGTGGCTTTTCTACAACCGTAACGGCCATTCACTTAAATTTTTCTGTAAATATTTTGACGGCAATATTTCTCATAAGCTTTTTTCGCTGCTAAATCGAGTCCACTAGTGTGCGTTGTGGTGCAGTGGATATCGACTCGGAACGACAAATCGGGGTGCCGAGTTCGAAATCCGGTTTAATTCCTTGCATTTACTTACGCACAAATACCCTTGGGAAAGGTATTTATTCCGTCTCTTCCCTCCATTTATGGGTTAAATAATACGACAGATTGGGTTCTATAGCCAACCATTCTACCACAGAAAGCAATGGCAGCCTATTACGGGATAATCTTCTGCTTAATCAATCATGTCACTTTCGACACATGATCGCCCAAGCGTGTATAATGTATGGCAATTAACTGAATGACTAGTTTTGGCTGCTATGTCTCATAATTTCACCGTTGAAATTGATATTAGTAACAGTAAGTCACTTTCTCGCCGGCGCAATGTGGCTTCCCTGTGTCTCTTCTACAAATACTTTCAAGGTTTCTTCTCCGATAAACTTAGCTCACTGGTGCCCCCTATATATGAATTTACTTGAGCCACAAGATTAGCAACTAGGTTCCACCCTTTTACTGTGAAACAAATAAAATGTAAACGCAAATTCTATTCTAGCAGCTTCTTTTCTGGCACTTCCCGCCTCTTGAATTCCCATCCGTTTACTTGCTTTCCCGACAGCTACAATCTCCAAGAATTTAAATGTAAAATCAATAGTCATCTTCTATCTCACTAACCTGCATCCTCTCTCTCTCTCTCATACTCCTTTCTGCGTCCATTTCACTCTCATCAGTATTCTCATCCTTCTCTTACCCACTTTCTGACACCCTCTATAACCTGTCATTCTTTTCATAACATTTCTTCTATATAACCCCCGTGCATCAGGGTCAGTCAACTGCCTTGCTTGGAACGATATGATTATAAAAAAAGTTCTATGCTAATAGTCTATTCTTTCGAATTTCTCGTATGTGGAACTATCTTACGGGTTTCAACTTTTCTCCAAACTGCGATCTTCAAAACTTTAGATACAATATCAATCTTGTTTTCTTGGATCCTGTTCTGTTATTATCCTCTTTGTTTCTTTTCTCTTTGAATAAGTCCGTCCTGGTAGCTGTTTTTTTTTTTTTTTTTTTTTTTGCCTTACTTGGAGCGAAATGATTTAAAAACAATAAATATATTGGCGGCTGATCTTTGTTCTAACGTCTCAGTGGTGGGGAAATTGGCTAGTTAAATTCAGTACCTCGCAAACCAAACAAGGTTTCCAATCAGACCCTGAACTATAACCAATCATGATGAATGGATGTTACCCCATGGAGGCCACGTGACTTGAACGCCAACTGAGACGTAAGCTTAACGCAGATCTCAAGTGGAACTCGTCTATCAGCCAACTGCCATACGTGATACACGCTTGGTCGATCATGTCTCGAAAGACACATGACTGACTGGACAGAGGATTATCCCGCAGTACGTTGCGATTACTTCCTGAGGTAGACTGGTTGCCAACCAGGGCTACAGAACCCAATGTGTCCTGTTATGTAATCCAGAACTGAAGGGAAGAGACGGATTAATACCTTTCCCAGAGGTATTTGGCGTAAGTGAATGCAAGGAATTAGTACTCGAACTCGGCTCCCCGGCTTCTCATTCTAAGTCGATATCCTCTGGACCACAACGTACTCGTCTGGTCTGTTCCCTGTATCGCTCTAGTAAGCATCTGACTCTTCCTGCTATCCTCTACTTTTACAAGAGCCAGATCTAGCCACAAATGGAATACTGCTCAATCTTCGTTTTCCAGTCTTGATATAGTCCAAAAGCGTCTCCGCATCCTTGTGGAGGACAAATTATCACCTCCTCTACAACCCCGTTTATCACAGACAAAACGATACAAACCCTTCGCTGTTCTATCGCTATTTCCATGGAAAGTATTCAGACATACTATGCTACTTAGTTTCACCAATCCTAACCTTCATGGCTAAGACCCCTCATGCCGCGCATATTTGACCGAACAACCATCATTCTCTTCATATTCATTTGGTGAGATGATAGTTCCACTTGGGCAGCTTCTTCCCACCAACCACTGCCTTCTCGAACCGGCCCTCAAAAGGTTGCTTTCCCGATCATAACCTGTTCAATTCTGGGGCTAATTGTTATCTTTCCCCACATAGCCGCAAAAAGTTCTGACTCATACACTATAAACACTACATTAAGTGGCCCTCGTGCCTTGAACAGGTTTAACATCAATGCGAAAATAAGCAAATAAAAAATAAATGATGGCATGAATCAATGAAAGAAACTTAAAAAGGGAACGTGAGATATAGAGTTTAATTTCGACATCGTGAAAAAGAGAGCAATTTGCTCTATTGCTGTCCAATTGATCTTTCGTACAATACTAATACATGAGTATTTATTAACTCAGGAGAAGCGTCTAATATATTCCTTGAAATGTGCTTCTTTAATTGTAAAATGATTAATCCAAACAGATTTGTTTCTTTGATTGCTTCGAGATAAACTATCAAACAATCCCGGATACAACGTTATATTTTTAATATTTTTCTTCTATTTTTTGTGGGTTTCAACAGGATGCAACAGCTGTAATGCGATAGTTCTTTTTATATATAAACGAATAAAAAAAAAGGTATATTTTTTAAAGTCTGTGGTGCTCCGGTAATCACGATGTAGGCGTCAGTCACGTGATATCCGGTCATTTGTCCATACGATGTCGATAGTAGAGGCGTATAGTAGTTGTAAAGACAAGCAGACAGGCCCTTGATGTCTGCAACGTTTTTGAATATGACGTATATCTCCAAATTCTACTGAACGACCGGCACACGCCGCGTTTATGGGTGTGACTCTTTTTCGAGAGGAAAAATGTCCTGACATGTAAGTAATTATTTATATCTATTCTGTAATGCGTTATCTGATTTTAGAAGCATGAAAATTTGTAAGTTCGCATAGTGTACATATATTGAAGTCGACTACAATTTTTAATGCAGATGTCAATTTTGATTTTTTGTTTTGTCAATTTAAACTTAAGCAGTTCAAATGTACAAAAGAAAAAAGGGATACGCCAATTATATATTCTGAAGATTTGGGTGGTGACCGTTCTAGGTATCTAGAATATTTGCTGGGTTTACTTTGCGTTTCGGTACGAAGAGGATGACACGTCTTCTATTAGTTCATAAGTTTATGATCGGTTTCCTATTGTTGCCGAGTCCTTATTAAACTGAAGATCCATCCGTCTAGAATTCTGAACTATTCTAAACAAAATAATAAAATAATCTCACTTCTTATTTTTAAAGTTGAGCCTGTGTCTCAAGTACATTCTGTGAATGTATTTGAGACACAGGCTCAAATGAACTAACGAGTCTACCACTGTTTAACACTTGGCGTATGTTTAATCTGCCAATCTCTTTTTTTTCCATATATCTAAACTATAATTATAAATTACAAGTTTGGAAAGTGAAATTTTTATTGAAATACGTTGGAGAATTTCCAGGTTATCATCTGAAACCAAGAAGATAACTTTATGCTAAATGGTTATGATAGATGGGAAAAAGAAAGCGTCATTATGAATTGACAACTTCCTTTTTCCATATATCAAAACTATAATTATAAACTATGATTTTAGAAAGCAAGCCGTCACTGAAATATGTTGAAGAAAATTCAAGTTTTCATTTGAAACCGAGGAAACAAAATGGTCTTAACAAGGAAAAAAGATGGCGTCAGTTTAAACTGTCATCTAATGCGTTTTAGGCTCACTTGTTGCAAATGTATGCAATATGTAAAGAAATGGAGAATGAAATTTTAATGAAGGCCTTGTATTCAATGATCAACTAGATTTAATTTCACTCAGTTGCTTGACTCAGTGAAAGATCAAATTTTATTATTAACAGAATTTCTATGATCAGTTTAAAAAATGTCAGGAACGGTTTCAAAAACAGATAATATCAAATGGCGAATCTGTATAAAAATAAGTTATGATTAGATGTTGAACTATTCCTGAATATGCAAATTGAATGAAATCAATATTTAGTAAGGCCATAAAGTTACTGGTCAAACATACTTCCTAAAATCAAATGATGAAATATCATATTTGGAGAGAGGAGGAAGACTTATTAACAGAGTTAAAAATTATTCAGTAACTACTTGCAATTCATTGAACAAAATTAATTTGTTACAAAGCTACATTTCTCAAATATTCAGAAAGACTCAAACTGCTTTGAATATATTTAAAAAACCCAGCACGCTCAAGAGTTTAGTCGTTCGAGTCTTACATGGCAGGTGTGAGCATATTAACCGACAAGTCGTTCAGCTGAACAGGCTTGAACGTTCTATGATTATGTCCAAGTTTCGGTTTGAAAGTATTCTTCTAATGAAGACTGTCATTTTGTTTTTTGTTTTTAATTTATTCTGTTTTGGACGTCATGTGTTTTTTTTTTATCTTTTCATTTATTTTTTCCTACTTAATCAAACCATGCATCCACGTGACAAGTATTCTTTCATTAGAAAACCGAAAATATGACACTGAAACTTATTTAAACATTCAAAAATATCATAATGCTGCAATTACTTCATCTTTCAAAAACCTGAGTTTTATTCAAATCTTCAACACCAGAAAGTATCGGAGTCAGTGTTGTATTGCTGTTATACAGGGCCGGGGGGTACTACCCTCTGACCAATAAGCGCCTGATTGGGAACTCCAGACAGTGCTTTATGAAACCCGCTATTTTTATCAAACTTTGCTTTTTTCTACCTAAATTTACTAACGCTACAAATTAAACTAAGTACAACTGAATATTAAAGGATGAAAAATTTTCGCGGATTTTTATGTCATACTTGGGCACTTTTTCTTTTTTTTTTTTTTTTTTGTTCTCATCCGTGAATTGGTTTTGCTCAAGCTAAATCTCGGAAAACATAAAATTCATTATTTTTTTTATACATAATTTCGAATTTGTTAAATTATTCAACTTTATAAGAAAAAAAAATCTCAAGTTGAAGCTAAAAACTGCCCCAAAACATTGCTGATTTATTTAAGATGGAATGATCTATTATATGTACCTAATTTGTATTTAGGCTGCCTCTCCTGTACATTTTGTCTTCGATTTGCTCTGTGAGTATCAAATTCTCGAAGCACTTCTTCCTCATTGCGTGCCCAGGAAATTCCAGCTGTTTCTTTCAATACTGAGTATAAGAGTTTCTTTTTATCAACATCTTTAAAACTCTTCATTGCTTACTCATTCCATTCAGGGTATTCTCAGTATCCTTATTCATGTTTATTGTTTTGAGTTTTCTGTGAAGAATTTTTGTCAGCATTTACTGTCAAAAAAGAAGATTGATATCATATAGCAATTCAGTAATGTTTTCTTTCTTTCTAACAAAACCATATTGAAATTATGAAATGACTGAATGTTCAATTTAGTTATACTTAACTTGGCAGATATGACGAATATTAGCTCTTGTATGTTGCCATGTTTTTTACGAAATTGATTAAAACTATAAGCGGTATGAATTGGCAAAGCTGTTAGAAACCTGTTTAAGAAACTGGATTTAAAATCCCATCGTGACAACTGGTTCTGCTTTTAAATTGATTTCTTTATGAGTCTAAAATTATGTTTACTTTATAAAAGTGGCGAATACGAGATGGTATCAAAAATTATGTACTTTGACTTTTTTTTATAATCATATCACCCCAAGCAAGGCATTTTACTGCCACTGTTTTGCAGGTGGTTACATAGAAGGAAAGTTATGAGAAATAGTGACAGGTTATAGGGGGTGTCAGGGTAAGAGAAGGATGAGAATACTGATGAGAGTGGAGTGGACGGAGAAAGGAACATGAGAGAGAGAGAGAGAGAGGATGCAAGTTAGTGAGATAGGAGATGACTATTGACTTTACATTTAAATTCTTGGAGGTTATAGCTGTCGGGAAAGCAAGTAAACGGAAGGGAATTCAACAGGCGAGAAATGCGAGAAAAGAAGCTACTGGAGTAGAATTTGCGTTTACATTTTATTGATGTCACAGTAAAAGGGTGGGACATAGTTGCTAATCTTGTGGCTCGAGTAAATTCGTATATAGGGGGCATCAGTGATCTAAGTTCATCGGAGCAGAAGCCGTGAGAGTATATGTAGAAGAGACACAGGGAAGCCACATTGCGCCTGTGAGAAAGTGACTGTATCTGAGCTGCCAAGTCGGGATCGATCACGTTACAGATTCTACTGTTTAAAGAAAATGCGTGCGCTGCAAATTCTAAAAATGGCCAGTCTACTGTGTCAGTTTGTTTATAGTTTTGGGTTATCTTTTTCAGCTATTATTTCGAGGTTTTAAGCCGCTTTGTTGGCATAACACTGTTATTTTATCATGGTTGACAACAACGTACTATTATTTTACAGTACATCAGAATTGTGTACGCTCATTGATTAAAAGTCTAAGTCGGTCAATCAATCAAGTGTCATACGTGATGCACGCTTGGGCGATCATGTCTACAAAGAGACATGACTGACTAAGCAGAATATTATCCCGCAGTAGGTTGCCATTGCTTTCTGTGGTAAAATGGTTGATAATCGAAAAAGTTTAGAAATTATTAATCGGAGAGCTGAGTTCAAATACTCGTTGGATTCGTCTAATTCACTTCGTGTAAATACCCTTGAAAAAGATGTGATTTCATTTCTTCTCCTCTCGAACTAAGGTCTAATTAGTAAGACGTGTATCACTGTTGTAGAGTAATTTTCGCACTGAATATTATAATCATGCTATGTCGGTTGCAAATCGACTTACCGTACCCTAAATGTTAGGAACTTGGTTATCTTCCACTGAAAGCTGACTCCTTAGTATTCGGCTAACTGCCGACTAATATCAGCTGTCTTAGTAGTTCTACTGAACTCCAATAGAACTCTAAAGAACTCCCATGAACTTCCCGTTAACTCTTATTAATATAGGAGGGAGAGTCCATTATCTGAGGAATAGGTGTGTTTCCCCACAACAATCGATATATCATTTCTATCTTAAAAAAACAAAAATTCTAAAAATCTAAATTAATATTTTCTGGTTTAAAATAACCTGAAGTAGAAAACTAATGAATCAGTTAAGCTTCTACCATTCTTCTTTGTCTTTATTTTGTCATTTATTCATATAGTCAGTCAGTTAAGTGCCATACGTAATACACGCTTGGGCGATCATGTCTCAAAAGAGATATGACTGACTAAGCAGAATATTTTGAGACAGTTGAATTCTTTGCATTCACTTACACACAAATACCCCTGGGAAAGGTATTAATTCGTCTCTTCCCTCCAGTCATGAGTTAAATAACAGGACAGATTGGGTTCTGTAACCTTCGCTGGCAACCAGTTTACTGCAAAACTGGAATTTGAACTCGGCTCCCTGATTTCTAGTTTCGAGCTGATATTCACTGCACCACAACGTACATGTAGTCAGCTTATAGGCTATGTACTCGTGTTCAGGTATTGCGTAAGCTTTTGTATTGATGTATTAGAATGACTCTTTCCGATGGTCGATATCAAATTTCAAGTGAAAGTTGAAGCTTCCTATTCATTATATCTTAAAGTAATATTTATTCTCTCTCTCATAGTGTCTGTTCTACACCCATTTAAAAGCTGATTAGTTAGATCGCTTGCTGTTTTTCTCTGTCCCTACTTCTGTTGTCGAAAAAGACAATTTGAATGACAAAATATTATCTTGGAATACAAGCATCACGAATAACACCATATTGAACAGCTTATTCTTAAAGTGCCGCTCAGTTCCCCAAAGTAACGTAGGTAATTAAGTGGACGTAGTCGTTTTAGCTACACCTTCATAAGTCAATCTGCTGATGCACAGTACATTGGCTAGGCCAGCGATTTCCAAAGTGGCGGGAATTTCTCATGTCTAACAGCTAACAGAGAGAGAGAGAGAGAGAGAGAGAGAATGTGACATACGTTGCGCGCTTGCCAAACCTAACCCTGATATTGATAAACTGGTGCACAAGGAGCAGCATCACCCTTCTCACTAATTTAATTCTTAAGTAGAAGAACAAACAAAAGTCCTTTTATTTGTTACTAACCACTCTTTATAGATATGCTTAGTTGTTACTAACTGTTCTCTATCCACTTTACTCAGAAACTATAAGTTTATCAGTATATTTGTACATTTGAAAAATAAATTAGTAAATAGTCTCAGTGTGTTTTAACTGCTCTTTCTCTCATACATGAAGGGATGGTTGAACTGGGTGTAGGGGAAATGACAGTTTAGGAACCACTGGACTAGGCATTTCGTGTTGAACATTTCGACATGATATGGCGATTGGTGATTACATATTATGAATTATTTCAGAAGTATGTTGCATCTTCCTGGCAATATTAGCAGTGTAAAAATAATGGTGTAATAATATCCACCATTCATTAGTGGTTGAATTAACTAGAATTTAATGAAAGATCTAAAGCATTTGAGATTATTTAATGTGATTTACTTAACGAGATTAAATTATTTATTTGAATAAAGTATTTTTGGCAGTAACAAAAAGCAAACAAACAAAAGAAAAAATTAGAACAGGTGTTTTCAACCAAGTTCACTCAAATAGGTGTAGTAAGTAAATATATAAAGTTTATTGTTGTGAGAAGAACTGAATTAAAATCCAGTAACTGTTAAAAGTTAAATTCTTAAACATTTAAGTGAGTTTGCTGTGATGGTTTTCCGTAGCTTAATGATAAAACAAACTTTTTTATAAAAAGTATATTTACAGATCAAAAAGGGAATATAGGCAATATACCTTTCAAGTGGTGCAATTTTTAGTAAGGTTTTGCGTCTCTAGACCGGTAGACAATAATTTTGCTGTTTCAAAAACAAGAATGCCTAATCATTTAGAAAAAATACAAAAATAAATTAAACAGGCAGACACCTTGTTGCTCAAAGTTAACAAAACTTATTTAAATGAATTCTAGCTGCCCATATATATATATATATATGTGTGCGTGTGTGTGTGTGTGTGTGTATGAAAAGTGTATGTATATATTTATAAATATCAATATATATATATGCAATTTGTTATATATATTATATTATTTATGTATTATATATGTGCGGTATGGTACTTATTTGATAATATATATATATATATATATATATATATATATATATATATATTCAGAAATTATAACATGGATATGTTACAATATCACTACAAAAGTAGCTATTTTGTTTCGATACTTCTTGTGTCTTGTCAAATCGAAGTGTCGAATCAAAATAGCTGCTTTTGTAGTGATATTGTAACATATCCATGTTATAAATACTGAATAAATATTATTAGCTCTACTTTGTATTGAGCACTTTTTTAAAAATAGTGTTTCTTTAGACGAGGAATATTATTGCACCCATACTTTATATATATATATATATAACTTGTGAGAACTACAAACTACTACAAAATTTTACCTTTTCATTCGAAATTGAAAGAACAATGTCTCATCAGGTAGTTAACAATGATGGTAATAAACGTTTTTATTTTTGAATATTTTTTTAACAACAACACTAACAAAAAATATATTTTTATAAACGGGAGAAAGAAAGAGGGATGAAAAGATAAGAAAATAAGATGAGAAATCAAGAAAAGGAAAAGAAAGAGGAAAAGGAAAGATATGGAAGAAATAGAAAGTGAAGAGGAAAATAAGTGAAAAAACGTAAAATGGGAAGAGACAATGGAGACGGCTAAGAGAGAGAATTTTTAAATTTTTGCTGGAAACGGACTGCAAACAGATATTGACATCGGTTACAATGTTTCAGCTCAAAGCTTTTAACGTTTGTTTTGAAATAAATGAAGAAATCACCTACACAGACGGGAAAAATTATTTATAAAACTAAAAATAAAGGATATTCAAAAAACTTAGACGCAGTTATGAATTTATTGGACCTAATATAATAAATTAGAAAAAGGTAATAAAATAAAATAAGTTAAAATGAAGTACAATTAAAATGAAATGAAATAAAATAAAATGATATGAATAAAGTAAACGTAAAATAAATAAAAAAATATCATTAAAATAATAACAGCAATATTAATAGTAATGATAAATATAAAATATATTGCAAAATAAAAAGTAATAATAATAATAATAATAATAATAATAATAATAAATATGGAAATTGAAAACAACAACATATATGGTAATAAACTGAAAAAATATATATTTTTTGTGAGTTTATTACCATAAAATATATAAAATATATTACAAAATAAAAAGTAATAATAATAATAATAACAATAATAATAATAATAATAATAATAATAATAATAATAAATGTGGAAATTGAAAACAAGAGTTGTGCCAGTGATAGTAGGTGCACTTGGAATGATAAAAAATGGAACAAAAGAACACATTGAAAGAATCCCTGGGAACCCCAGCTTAAGAGATATACAAAAAATTGTCTTATTAAGTACAGCCCACACACTAAGGAAAACTTTATCTATGTAATGCTAGGGATGATAGGGAAGATAGAAAAACATGAAATGGAGTCATAACACGCCACGACCTGCCTTAGGTCTCCCCGCAGACTTGGTTGGTAGTGAGACCAAAGCAGAAATCGGAATATGATGAAAAATGACATAATAATAATAAAATAACAATAACAAATAATAAAAATAAATATACAAATTTAATTAATAAAAAATATAAATATAATAAAATAATACTTGGCTAAACATACTAACAGTAATTATCGAGTGCAATAAAAATACTTAAGGCAATAAATACTTAAAAAATACTTAAGGCAATAAATACTTAAAAAAATACTTAAGGCAATAAATACTTAAAAAATACTTAAGGCAATAAATACTTAAAAAATACTTAAGGCAATAAATACTTAAAAAATACTTAAGGCAATAAATACTTAAAAAAATACTTAAGGCAATAAATATATCACAAATTGTAATAGAAAATAAAGATAAAATAACATAATTAAAAAGATTACATTGAGGAAATTATGAAAAGTGTCAGGTTTATAATATAAAATGTTTACAATTGCCATAGTTTCATACCTTAGATTTAGTAATACTATCAATATTGTAATGTTAATTCTTTAAAATGTATACAATTTACTGTATTATCATGCCTTTGATTAAGTAATATGCCACTTTTCATGTACTTTTAAATTTCCATTTTTCTTGCAGACAGAGGAAACATGGTTCGTTCACCGATCTATAGATTCTAGCTTGTTTGAGAATTTTCCATTTAGCTTTAGGTGTTTTATTCTCTTCTTTTAACTTCCAAAAATATTTAGAAAGTGAGGTCATATTTCGTTTGCCCTTATTAGTAAAAGATGAGAGTTGATTGTAAAAATGCTTTTTAAAATAGTTCATTGTATCACCAATATAAACTTTAGTAACCCTTGGATTTTCTTCTGATGAGAGAGAGCGGGCACATATGGAAAAGGGATTTAGTTAAACATTTGTTATTACTCGGAATTTCTACAATTGCTTAGGTTTTTACTATGGAGCAAATTAAGATGAGTAGTAGAATTACTATTATTATTGTTATATAATTTTGATATTTTGCTGTTATGTAATTTAATCATTATTTCTAAATTATTAGTACAACTATAACTAAGTTTTAAAGTGTTCCGATTGAAAGTTGTACTTAGAAGATTTAAAAAGGAAAATGTTGAGCAATTAATTTAAAAATTTATGTCTTACTTTAAACTAATTAAGTGGAGAGTTATAACATTTGATTTTCCTGTTACTATTTTTCTTTCTAGAACAATTATATTCTTCCACAAAACTAATCTCAGAAGATCTAAACCCACTGTCCCTAAGAACTTTATCGTAAATTGTTTTATGTTTTTTGTCGATTGACGGACTTTATAAAAAAACAAAAAACAAAAAAACAAAAAACGAAATGGATATATTTGAAATAAAGTATATAAAATATGTATAAACAAAAAGTTGTTTATTGGAAAAAACGCTCATAAATATTTATAAGGACAAGTGAACAATAGTCAGTTAGTTAAGTGCCATGGGCGATCATGTCTTGAAAGAGACATGACTGACTGGGTAGAAGATTATCCCGCAGTAGGTTGCCATTGCTTTCTGCTACAGACTGGTTGCCAGCCAGGGCTATAGAACCCAATCTGTCCTATTACTTAACCAATAACTGGAGGGAAGAAATAGATTAATACCTTTCCCAAGAGTATTTGTGCGTAAGTAAATGCAAGGAATTCAACTAGAATTCGAACTCTGCATCCCGCTTTCTCGGTCCGAGTCGATATCTACTGCACCATAACGCACATTATAAGAATATTAAGCATTTAAAAACAATCATTTTTCTTACTCGATGATAAGCTTTTCATGTGATGGATATTGTTAAATTATTATATAATAACTTTCACTAAAACAAAATTAATTTTCCTCTTGTCTCTTTTATAATTATATATATATATATATATATATATATATATATATATATATATATAGTGTATGGAGGCAGCAGATAATTTTCTAAACATATACTGTCAAATATAAGAGACAACAATGCAATAATCCTCACTCATACACACAGTAAAAATAACCTTCAGATACTGGAGGCCATCTACATTAAATCCACACAACCTACACTTAATAAAATCACGTTTAAATCTGGTCATAGCACATTACGTTGCATTTAAATAGATGGTTCTGCTATCATTTCGAGCTCTCAAGTGGTGTGACGTCATAGAACCGCATTACAAATTTTCGAGCTGCGTTTGCTATTTTTGATAACTGTTATCGTTGCTTAGCAAAAATTTATGCCAACAAAAGATAAAATCGTCGCTGATGGTGGATGTTTTTATGTTAACGTCCTTTTACCTCTCTGAAGATGGCTCATGTGAGCAGAAAGCTTAGATCCAACTTAATAAAAAAATATCCAAATGTTGGAGAATTTTTGTCTTTATTTTCAACTGAAATTAAAGACACAATACGATGTTTAGAACGGCTTAATGATTAAACATAATAGACATTCAATGTATTTTATATTTAACAGTATATGTTTAGAATATATATATATATATATATATAATTTGAAAACCAGTTATATACGCAAGTTTGGTTTCAACTTTTCGTTAACTTCAGACGATTTGCTGTAACTGTTTTTCCAACATTTTCAAATGTACAACAGATATTTTTTTGAGTGTGCGACTGGAAGTTTAAAATAACTGAAATTTCAAAATAACGGAAGAGTTACATTTAAGTTTGTCTGATCCTAAGATATATTTATGGTGGGATTATATCTGAACATTACTTCTGATTTTTCATATATTATTATTTTTGTTCTGAAGATAATATTATGGCTTTTCTTCTTGGCATAATCTGCATATTCTGCTTAGTCAGTCATCTCTTTCGAGACATGATCACCTAAGCGTGTATCGCATATGATACCTAACTGACTGACTGATTGAATAGAAGACAAAGAAGAACGGTAGAGGCTTAGTTATTTCATTATTTTTTTTTACTTCACGTTATTTAAAACCAGAAAATATTAATTTAGACTTTTAGAATTTTGTTTTTTTGAGATAGAAATGATTTATTGATTGTTGTGGGTAAACACACCTATTCCTCAGATAATGGACTCTCCCTCCTACATTAATAAGAGTTAACGGGAAGTTCATGGGAGTTCTTTACAGTTCTATTGGAGTTCAGTAGAACTACTAAGCAGTTGATATTAGTCGGCAGTTAGCTGAATACTAAGCAGTCAGCTTTCAGTGAAAAATTACCAAGTTCCTAACATTTAGGGTGCGTTAAGTCGATTAGCAACCGGCATAGCACGATTATAACCTTCACTGCGAAAACTACTCTACAACAGTGATACACGTCTTACTAATTAGAATTTAGTTTGAGAGGAGAAGAAATGAAATCACATCTTTTTCAAGGGTATTTACACTAAGTGAATTAGACTAATCCAACGGGCATTTGAACTCAGCTCTCCGGTTAATCATTTCTAGACATTATCCATTATCCAAACAGTCACCCATTTAGGTACTGACCAAGCCGATGTTGCTTTCACCGTGATATTGTCGTAACCCAAACGTTGTAAGGTTTGTCTTTTTTTTTTAATTATTATACTCCATGTTATATCAGGGTCTTTGTAATTGTTTTCTTTTAATTCCCACACATGGTTAATCAGTTTGGTACAATTTTTAATGTTTTCCAGCTTGAATGTAGACTTGTGATTATTCCATGTTTTTAAAAATATCTTTTGTGGATCCCATGTTTTTCTTTATCCATCTGAAATTTTACTTCTGCTATAATAATAATAATCACAATTCACTTTATAATTCAGTGTATAATATTTGTGTTTATAGGGAATATTTTCAGAAACATATTTTTATATTTACTCTCGATATTATTTTCCTGGTAACAACAGCAGAGATTAATCCTTGCGGTACGTCAAGCGATTTTGTCCTTCTCTAATTTAATGTTAATTGTTGCGCTAAGGAACTTTTAACCCTCTTGCGGCTTATAGCAAGCCTAGATGTGCAGGTGTTATTGCTTCCGGCCATATCATTAAAACACTAGTTCCCGTACGAACACCGAAGTTAAGCAACGTCGAGTATGGTCAGTACCTAGTAATACCAGGTGCTGTAAGCTTGGGTGTGCGGGTGGTTTGGGTTACGACAATATCACGGTGAAAGCAACGTCGGCTTGGTCAGTACCTAAATGGGTGACTGTTTGGATAATGGATAATGTCTAGAAATCATTAATCGGAGAGCTGAGTTCAAATGCCCGTTGAATTAGTCTAATTCACTTAGTGTAAATACCCTTGAAAAAGATGTGATTTCATTTCTTCTCCTCTCAAACTAAATTCTAATTAGTAAGACGTGTATCACTGTTGTAGAGTAGTTTTCGCAGTGAAGGTTATAATCGTGCTATGTCGGTTGCTAATCGACTTAACGCACCCTAAATGTTAGGAACTTGGTAATTTTTCACTGAAAGCTGACTGCTTAGTATTCAGCTAAATGCCGACTAATATCAACTGCCTAGTAGTTCTACTGAACTCCAATAGAACTGTAAAGAACTCCCATGAACTTCCCGTTAACTCTTATTAATGTAGGAGGGAGAGTCCATTATCTGAGGAATAGGTGTGTTTACCCACAACAATCAATAAATCATTTCTATCTAAAAAAAACAATTCTAAAAGTCTAAATTAATATTTTCTATTTTTAAATAACGTGAAGTAAAAAAATAATGAAATAAGCCTCTACCGTTCTTCTTTGTTTTCTATTCAATCAGTCAGTCAGTTAGGTATCATATGCGATACACGCTTAGGTGATCATGTCTCGAAAGAGACATGACTGACTATGCAGAATATTATCCCGCAGTAGGTTGCCATTGCTTTCTACGATAAACTGGTTGGAACCCAATCTGTCCTGTTATTTAACTCATGACTGGAGGGAAGAGAGAGATTAATTCCTTTGCTAAGGGTATTTATGCTTAAGTGAATGCAAAGGATTCAACTGGAATTCGAACTCGGTTCCCCGATTTCTCGTTCCGAGCCGATATTCACTGCACCACAATGCACATGTAGTCAGCTAATAGGCTATGTACTCATGTTCAGGTATTGGGTGAGCTTTTGTATCGCTGTATTAGAATGACTCTTTCCGATGATCGATATCAAAGTTCAAGCGAAAGTTGAAGGTTTTTAGAGGAGGCAATTTCAACTTTGGAAATAAGATCTCATTATTCTGATCTAGTCAGTCAGTCAGTGCCATACGTGATACACGCTTGGGCGATCATGTCTCGAAAGAGACATGACTGACTGGACAGAAGATTGTCCCGCAATAGGTTACCATTACTTTCTGCGGTAGATTGGTTGCCACCCAAGGCTATAAAGCCCAATCTGTCCTGTTATTTAACCCATAACTGGAGGGAAGAGAAGGATTAATACCTTTCCCAAGATTATTTACGCGTAAGAGAATGCAAAAAATTTGACTGGAATTCAAACTCGGATCCCCGATTTCTCTTTCCGAGCAGATATCCACTGCACCAAAGCGCACATCCAATTAATCTATTCACCTAAGCCCACTGAATATCCTTTATTTAGTAATTTTGTGCGTGTCAAACTATCCCCGAATTCTTTTCTCATTATATACTAACAGTATAGCCCCTCGTTGCTTGGCTGTAATGAAAGCTTTAAAACTAATCCATGGTCCTGGAGCTCAGACTCTTTGGACGTTGACACGAAAGACTAAAAAGCAATAGTTTTTTTCCAGTTAAAGCGAAACCGTAGACTGAAAGAAAAATGAATGGATGTAAGTCAAGTTTTGATTTCCTGGTATCGATATTAAATTTTCTGCACTATTGTAAGAACTGCAACCTTGAAACTTCTGAATATCGTTTCTGATGTCTTTGTCTATTAGTGTATCAAATTTGATTAAAATCGGATCACTAATTCTAGAACCCGATTTTTTCGATTATTCATTTTCTATATTTATTGGGGATACCTCGACGCAAAACATAGCTAAGAACATTCGCAGACGCTTATAGTACAACTGTGTAAATTTTCAAGAAAATCGGTTCAGCCGTTTCGGAGTCTATAGTTAATGGACACACACACAGAGACAAAGTTCCATTTATAAATAAGTTTAGATAACAAAACTTTCGGCACTGTCTCTTTTTTCTAGATTTCTAGCTGCAGACCATTATAATATTGTATGTGAATTCGCTTTGTTGATGTAATATTTACCAGAATATTTTCTCCGTCAAAAATTTGTCTCTCAGAAAGCATTCGGTTAAGCGCAACCTTGAGACATCTTTTTTTTATTTTCATTTTTTGTTTTCTTTAATGAAGAAATATCTACGTTGCCTTTTTTAAATTATTTATAAACAAAGATTACTCACGATTTCCCAAATGTTTATCAGATAATAATCATATATTTGTCAATCTTCGACTGATACAGGGTCTTTTAAATGTCGGCTTCAAGGCCGCATAGTAGGTTTTGCCTCTTGCATATTCCTTCTCTTCCACCTCTTAGTGTAATGGGGAGGTGCTGTATGGGGGCCGGATTCCCGAGCACCAGATTTCAGTTAATTGTTAATGGATTGCTGGAAATAATCAGATAATAAAGATGATCTTTCTCATGTGTTTGGAAATTCAGTTATCAGTTAAAAAAGTCCTATAAAAAAAATAAAAGGTTTAAATGTCCAGTTATAAAGAATATTATTAATTGTAACATTTTACGATAATTAAAAGGAACAAAAAATATAAAAATTACCATATTGATGAAAATCCTTTTCGTCTGACTAGACAAAATATTTCAGATCGAGATCGCAAATGAGATTGGCAAACGGTGTTTTAAGAGAATAACTTGAAAGCATTCATAATGTCTATTATGTTTGTTTCTAGTTTCATGCTTCGTTTTGTGCTAAATATAGGGAAGCCTTTCATCAACATTTGAAAGGCAGCACTGCTGTTTCTAATTCGTACGATGATTCTGAAATCCCGATGATAATTTTATTGTTCGACTGACGAAATGGAGTAAATTATTAAAATAAAATAAAATTTTTAGCCTCTTTGATAAACTTTATCTTTACAATAACTAAATCAGTCCAAAATTAGAGTATATACGGGCTGGAGATGACTATTCGGTCCTTACGTATTATCGGGAGGACCTTTGATTTTTACTTTTTCTTTTTTTTCATCACCTCAACGTCAACCACAAGTACAACTTTGTGGATTCGAACACCGGGGCTCATACGCAGACAGTGGAACGCCTATGGGGATCGACAAAGTGGCGAAACAAGAAGCACTGTGGCACTGCACGTCACCATTTGGAGTCGTATTTGGCCGAATTCATGTGGCGGAAGCATGTTGCCTGTACTGATGTCTTTGAGTCACTTTTGGAAGCAATTGCGACGTTCTGGCCTCCGGAATTACAAATGTAATGTTATTTTATTGTTTTAACCGTTTCAATAAATAATTTACTTTAATTTTTGAGTCGTTTTTTTAAAGGTCCTCCCGATAATACGTAAGCACCGACTATTCTTATTTTGCTTGTCTTGATAGAGTTAAAAAATAAACCTATGAGGCCTTTTAGGGGATGAAATATTTTTCACCCTACAACCTCTTTCCTCCTAGCGAAACGTTGCGAGTCTCTCGCTGTTCTAGTGGTATTTCCATGGCATATGTTTGACGAGGTGCATATCTTACTCCCACCAACCCTGGCCTTTACAACTGGGATTCTCCTTGTCGCGTACACAAGTGTGAAGCATCTACATTACCTTCATAGTCTTATAATTAGAAGTAAGTTCTATTCAGACAGATACTTCCCAAGAATTACATCTTTCTGGAACAGACCCTCAGCAGAGTGCTTTGCCTAACATTACCTCTTTAAGTCTAAGGTTAACGGTCATATTTCTTGCATCGATCCATGAACTTCACTATTTGTTCTTTCTTGAGTAAAGCTTTGGTCTTGTTTTGGATGAACATTCGTATAAAACATATATAAGATATGTTAAATGCATATCTTAGATTAATGATGTCAAAAAAACGGCAAATGAAATTTTTAGAAATGTGACTATTGAATGTGTCAGAGTATAATTTAGAATCTATGCGATTAACAGAAAAGGATGGGTTAAGTTCAGTAAAAAAGATAGATATTATATTGAATATTATGAAGGACACTTAAAAATTTGCGAATTACATTGTTCTTTATTATTAATTTAAGATTAAATGTCTCATAAATTTATTCATATATATATATATATATATATATATATATATATATCCGAGTGAGTATAGAATGAAGAGAGAAAAAAGAAAATTTTCTTTTTCGTCCAAAACATTAATTTAAAACAGTACTCGATATATGATGTATAGAGCTATGAATATTTATTATAAATTATGTTTTAGAACATGTACATAATTTCTTCTATATATGTCCTCTTCTCTACAATCATATATCTGACTGGGCAT